>PTEX01000032.1:4175301-4228835 GCA_003342815.1 Eudromia elegans
GGAGGCCTCCCCTCCCGCGCCGCGGCCGCCATGGCCACCGAGCTGGAGGCGGCGGCGGGCGCGGCGGCGGGCGCGGCGCCGCTCGAGGCGGAGGAGGATGAGGAGCACTGGCTCTACGGGGGTACGTGACGCCCCCAGGGCCTGAGGGACGGGATGGGGGGCGGTTCTCCATTGTTCCTTTAACAATAGCCCCGTGGTCGCCCCCGGCACTCCCTTGTCAGAGGCGGGTAGACCTGATCCCTCTTTCACTTTCCTTCCCCTCCTTTTCTAATCACTCCCTCTCTTGTTGAGGTTTGGGTAATATTTGAGCCTTAAGGTTACCCCACATGGTCAAATATAGGTGTCTCCTAGCTGAGACGCTCCTAGTGCTCAGAATTTGGCCATTTCACTTTAATAACTTTCTTCCTCTGATTGTTATTGCTCCCGTAGATGACACTACTGGTAAGCAGGAAGATGGACCAATTTCTGGGTGAGTCTGGAGTCTGTTTCTTGCTGTGAATGATGCACATGCCAGAGTGCAGAGAGAACATGCGCATTGGTGCCCCAGCCAACAATTCATCCCATCCACACCTGGTCCTGGCAGCTCCCTCCCTCTGCTTGTGATGAGAAGCAGCAGTTCATCCCGTCTGCACCTGGTCCTGCCCAGCTCCCTCTTGCTGCTTGTGATGAGCCAGGCCCAACAGCTGACAGGAGTTAACACTAGCTCCAACTCCCCACTCCCATGATTGATGTTGGATTAAATAAGTTTCCCAGTTTATGGTTTGGGGACAAGGAAAAGTGGTTGAGAGTTAGTCTGTGCTTATCTGGTCCTGGTAAAACAGCAGCTTTGACTATAAGCTTGGAAAGCTTAGAAGCCTTGAGCTTGAGTGAAGCCATTGACCTGATCAGTTCTGTGAAGTATGTGGTTTTAGTGAGACTTTCAAGTAAAAGCCCTGGACATAACTTGATGCTCAGTGTTCCTTTCTGTACATAGAAGGAATTGCCTGCTCTTGAGCAGAGTTTTCCCATTGTAGCAGTATGTTTTGTATCAGAAGAGGTTTTTATTTTTTCTCTCTCTCTCTCTGCAAAGCTGCAGTCTCAGTACATTTTCTGAACCCAGTCTGGTTTTCAAAAACTTGACGTACACTTGACTTCTGTGTGCTCAGCACCCTCAGAGGTTCAGTGTGATGTTCAATGCCCTGTGTAGTCTTCATGAATCCCGTATCCATGAAACTTCTGTTATGGATATTATCCCACTTCTGTTGTATCATGTGCTTGGGAATGTGAATCAATAACAACAACAAAAATTAATCTTATTACATGTTTACCTAAGAATATTGGTTAAGCTTTGAAAGGAACATCTTTTAGCTCAGATGGAATTTCACTGCTAATTTGCAGAGATCTGTTGTTCCTTCACACTTTTTTTCTGAATATAATTTTACTTTACAAGCACAGTTGAAGATCTGAATTTCCAGAAACTGTCTCCAATAACTATAAAATGTTTGGAGGCAAATTGCTGTTATTGGACACACCAGTTCTTTTTTTTTTTTTTAATATTTATACTACAGTGAGAATGTCCCTAATTAAGAACAATGGTATGTTCTAAAAAGATGACTATGTTTACTACTTTAACTGTTACATCTCTGCCCAGATAACCAATCTCTTTGGTTATCTAGGGTATTGTTTCTATTGATGAATCAGAAATCAATATAGTGTAGGATACAGGGTCCATTAACATACTGTAGCTTAACAGATGCATTAAATATCAGCAGCCTGTGACGATATGAAGGCTGCTGTTGTATTAGCCCAAGAGGTTGTGTTGGTACTGCAGGGATGTTAGCTGCTGAGGCCTTTTTGAGGCACAAATGGTAGCTGTGATCCTTTCAGATTGCTTGTTCCTTAGAAGCAAACAGGTTGGGGATGACTGTTTCTTAGCAAATGTACACATGAACTCCAATTCATAATTTTTAATGCGCACTCACAGATACCTCATGTGGCTTGAAGCCAAAGGTGATGTTTGTTGGGCCCCTTCTTTAACTTGGGCATCTTGGATTCTAAGAAAATTCTGAGATTGGGGTCGATGCTGTGAGGTGGCTTGATCTGGCAAACAAAATGTGGGAAGTCTTGGAGCCATCTGTAAAATTTTCTCTAGTGGTGCATCTCTTTAAATAACAACTTATGTCACATCTGATCTTTCCTGAGATGCCTCTGCTAATTTTATAATAGAAGTGTTTTCCGCTGTCACCTTAAGAACCTGGCAAAAATAAGACTTCAGCTTCATCTGCTGAACCTTCATTCCTGTCGTCTTTCATCTTGGTTTTAATATTGGAGTTCTTTGTACTTGGGGCTTTTCTAATGTGGGAGCTTTGTTGACTACTCAAACTGTATATTTGGGTTTTTGTTTGGTTGGTTGTGGGTTTTTTTTTTTTTCTTTTTTTCTTTTTTTGTGCTTTCTGAGTTATGCTAGTGTGATGGATCTTTGTCTTACTCTGTTAGTGTCTCCTTTCTTGGAGCCTCTGTAATGGCTTTAGCCTGACCAGTGTTTTGGATTCTGTTAGGTGTTACATAGGTTTCTTCTCTTTGGATGTAATTCTGTGCAATTTAGTACCAGGTGTGGGGTTTTAAATTAGTGACAAACTTTTCTCCAAGTACTGGGAGTAGGATTGGATTTCCTCAGCCTAGACTATTGGAATCTTCTCTGCTGAAAAGCTAGAATCATTTTGAAGTACTAATAGGTTTTACCTCTGACATTAGAGAGAGAAAAAAAGATCTCTCCTTTTTATTTTATTTTTGTAGCACTCAGCACAGTCTTTTCTGGTGTGTCAGTTTGACTGTTTTTGCTTGGTTAATGCGTAAAAGAATGCTAACATTTGTACCAACCCTTTAACTGGAAGTAAATTTGAAAATAGCCAATGCTGCATTAGCATTAGTTCGTACTGAATGAGAAAATTGGGTGGGTAAATATCTGTTTTCTCTAATGGGTAGTTAAAATTCAAAACAAGTGTTTTTATAGAAAGACTGAAATAAATTTTCCCTAATTTCTCCTGGATAGATGTCCTTATTTTTTACAGAGTATAATTGTCAACAGCCTGAAGGGCAGATGAAGTTTTACTTATGCAGTGGACAGTTAGTTGTGGTCTTGTTCCTGTATGCTGTGATTGCATCGAACCCAAACTGGAAGTTTTATATCTGCCACTTGCACGTTAATGGTTGGCTGATGCTTGGCTAGGTGGCTTTGCCGTCTGTCTGGCACTCTTTGGAAACAGTAAATTGACTCTTTCCAACAAAAGCAAAGCCAAGAAAGAGTGAATTTTTTGTCATATAGTTGAGCTAACTACCAGCAAAATTAACACACTATGTGAATAAAGGTATTGTACAAAAGTCACTTGTCAAATGCTTTAGAAGTGTTTGTTGGGAGGCTTCTAGGTCAGGCTTGTCCGCTCACTTCTCTCTGCTACATTCACCAGGCATGCAGAATCTGCCCATCCTTTGCAAGATGCTCCTCAGGAGAACCGGCCGGCCAGCAACGAGGACCGAGAGATGTCACAGCATGTATGTGTCCTGTTGTTAAGAGTAGACAGCAGTTTATGTGTGTGTAAATGTTTGTAGGTAAAAAGGTCTTAGTATAAGGATGCTCAGACTGGCAGATACTTTGCACTGTAGGAATGTGTTGATGGTCCAATCCCAGTGCAAGATGCAGCGAACTTTTCTGCTCAGACTGTCTTACATAGTGGGTACAGCAGTGGTCTCTCTTCTGAGGATGATTCAAAAAAATGAACATGAAGGCTTCTGATGCTGCAATCTGCTGACAGGGTGAGCAAAACACGATACTGCTTCCAACTCACTATTTACTTAGCTTGATTATGAAGGGGTTAGGAAAATATGGAGATGATGGGGATAGAGAGCCTGCAGTGAGGAATCTGTTCTGGTTCACCAGAACCTCTCAAGCCTTTTAAATGTGGTCTGTCTATCACATCTTAAATGTGATCTGCCAAAAGCATAGGAGGAGATTTTCTTCCCCACTCCCTCCAGTCATTTTTCCTGGATTAATTTTCAACCCCTGTGGTATTTTAAGAGAACTTGCAGAGAGATTGAGCAAACTCGCGGCCATGGAAAAGGAGGGAGGATCAGAAACACCTTCCCCGTTCCCTTTTCTAGTGATGCAAATTCTTAGCTTGTGAGATTTTTGTTCATAAGTCTTCTGAAACACTGAGGTTGCATATCTGAAAGACTTCTGAAAGATTTTGTGCTCCAGCAATAAAGATATATTTTTGATCATGGTATGGTGCAGTGCTGGAGTTGAGAGCTCCAAAGTTCTTCACCTAACTTCAAGTGAGCTGGGGACTAAATGTGCTAAACAAGCCAGGCAGAGCTTCTCAACAGTTTCATCTTGCAGAGGGTGCTATGATAGAGAATAGTGGCTCCAAGGTCCTTAAGGGAAAGTTGGTGACCGTGTTTGGGCACTTGTATCTGTGATTATGTTCTTTGAACACAGACCTCTGAAGTAGATATCTTAGGAAAGCCCTAGCCACGTAAAAGAGAGCAGGGGAGAGGAACTGTGGGATGTGATAAATTTCCTTGAACTGCAGTAAACTTTCTTCACCTAAGGAACTAAGGCTTAATTCTTCAAAGGACAACTCTCTAGGAAGAAAGTGCTATGTCTGTGTTTAAGTCTGGTTGTTTTCATGGTTTTAGTGTTTTGAAGCAATTCTTTGCACAACCTTAAAGCAAAATAGAGTGTTCTCTTGATATCAGAGTCATTCTTTCTAAAAGTCTTTACTCATTCATACTTTTTAAGCTTTGGGTTATTATCCAAGGATTTTCTCAGTTATGGGTATTAATGAACTCCTGTGTGTTTTTGTTATTGCTAGGCTCTTCCAAGCGGTGAAGACGATGAGGAAGACAGTGATAGCGACAGTGATGATGATGACGTGAAAGTTACTATTGGCAATATTAAAACAGGAGCACCGTCGTATATGTATGTGTTGCCGATTATGATGCCTGTTTCTGTTCTGAAATAACTCTAGCACCTTGATTGGTTTTCAAGTAGGGAAGAGAGTCAAGCTAGAGTCAAAAGGCACAGAACTGGGACTAGAAGCCGGTGGATATCTTTGTCCTGGCATTGCTTAATGGAGAATCCATCCGAAAAAATACAACAATTATAATTCATAGATCGTCTGTTGAAAAATTATCTATTGTCAGAACACTTGATCAGGCAAAATCAAAGGTGGGAATTTGTGCTTAACTCATCTTTGAAAACTTTAGGATTCAAAATCTGTAGTATTAAGAATGTATTACTGAGATCTTCAGCCATTCACTTCCTGCTTCAGAAATATTGAGGTTGTTTTCAAACCAGGAAATTATGTCACTGGCTTAAAGTTTTCCCTAATTTGCATTGAATAAAAATAAGACAGTATTTTTACTTACTGCTAGCAACCTTCCTCCTAAGGAAATGACTTACATGCCCTTTGCAACATATTCTAATTTTCCACTTCACAGATAATTTCCTTCTCTTTTTGTAGAGGTGGTTTCAGTTTGATGGATTATTCTGAAAAGCAATGCTCTGTCCAGTCTGTCACCAGCTCACTAGATTCTGCAAACATCCTGTGTGGAGTTGGCTGTTTCCATCTTTTGCTCCTCGTTCAGTGATATCCGTGCAGCTGTAATTTCCATGGTGTTCAGCTTCATGTAAATACTTAGTTTTAAGTATGTTCCTAGGCAGAATGATATCTACCATTCTTTGAAATTTCCTTTTCTTCTTTTTTCAAGACAATCCCCTGAATTCTGTTGTTGGCTGATATGTACATTTGCTGAGTTTCTATAAGGTTAGGGAATGCTATATGTAGCTTAGTCTTACTTGTAAGATATTGAAATTTTATTACTCAAAATTTCGAAGAAGTGTCAATAAACCCAAGTGAACCTTAGTTCACTTAATATTCTGAAGTGTGTTGAGACTTGAGTATGTTTTGAATGAAAGACTTCAACCAAATAATTTGTCAAAAAAACAATGCAGCATTTTTCTTTCCATATAGGGGAACTCCTATGAATCTAAACTTAAAAACGGGTAGAGGCTATGGAGCATCTGCTTCAGGTATTGTTGTTACTTTTATCCTTCACGTTTTGGAATATTTCTCTTTTCAGGCACTTGCGGCTGGAGCAGTTTCAAAGCTTGTTCCCTATTTAGAAGAGTGTGAAATAAGTGCAGCTAATTTAAATATTTCCTAAAAAGCAACAGTCTTTCTGGGACTTTCTGGGTGGCCCAGAGTCCCATGGACTAATGGCTGGTTGATTACTGATCAGCAAACAAGCTAATTGTAATTCTTTTTTAAGTTGGAAAAAAAATCATTGATTTTTATGATCAAAACTCAAAATATTTCTAAATTATAGAGTTGCAGCAGGGCCAAGTTTCTTAAAAAAGAAATTTTACTCTATGGCAAATATACTGAACTCCTTGCAGGATGAGATGCTGAGAAAGAAACAGATTCTGGCTCCGAGTATTAGCTGTGTGCATTCCTGCAGATGAGCTTTATCTCCTCATTCCTTTTAGTTTATATTGTGGCCTAGATTCCAATCTACCTCGTATTTGAGATTGGACCTTAACAGTCTTCATATTCTTCCTTCCATTTTTCCCCTTAAGTAAATGCTTCTCTTTTGTTTGAGAACTTATTCTGTGCCGTGCAGGTTGTTGTTGACTCCAGTTACTGTATGGTTCACTTAGGAATGATCCTAAAGCAGCCTGTTGTTATAAGGAAATATATGTGTCTTTGAAGGAAAAAGTGGACTGTGGGGTTTTTGTTTTTTTTTTGGCATTTGGGGTAAATCTTATGCCTGCTCTCGTAATTTCCTCTAGAAGCAATCTGTTGAATTTGCCTATGTACTGTTCAGCTACAGGTGCTGCACACTCTTGCCATCCATTTATAAAGCGACAAAAGTGCTTTCTATTAAATGCTAAATTGTGGTAACCTGCATGCTGTAAAACCAGCATTCAATTCAGAGCAGAGATTTATTTTTAACCAGAATAATTTGCTCAGCAAATTGATGGATTAAAGATATTGCATTAAAAGTAGTAACAGTCTTTCTTTCTCTCTCCAAAGCCAAGTTGCAGCCCAAAGGTATTGATTTAGATGCTGCAGGAAATATAAATGGATTGCCTGTTATAGAAGTGGATTTAGATTCATTTGAAGACAAACCATGGAGGAAACCAGGTGGGGCCTCACAGTTTCTTGTGGTAAATATTTTCTGCAGTCTTAGCTCTTTCTTTTTAATTTTGCTTGTAATTTCTGCCCAATATTGCTGCTAGGAAAGGGGAAAATTTGAATAATTTTGTTTGCTTAGTGTCTGATATCCATTAAGACAATTAGTGAGTTGTACTCATTAAGTCATGCCTCTACATAAAATTGGGCTGTACTTTATTAGTTTAACTTCCCTAAATATATTTTTTAATATTTTATTAATTTCCTGGTTCAAAAAAACTTTGTACCTGTGTCAATATGATCATATATGCTTGTGTTAAAGTCATTTGAGTGAGATCGAGATTTGGCTTTTTGATTTGTTTATGAGATGCAGTCTCCTCTTCATGTCCAGCAGCTTATTTATTATCTCTTCGTGACCACTCTCATGGTCATCCCTGTGCAGCCTTATATGGGCCTTGGGGATGTCCACACTTCTGCAGTAAAGTGCCCTTGCTGCAGAGGGCGGTGGGAGCTATTCGTGTAGATTGCTCGGCTGTCCAAGGGTCCAAAGTTCGTGTACGTTTTGTACCTAGTCTCTCTTGTCTTCCTCATTTGTATTTGGGAGATTTATACTTCAAAAGAAGTCCTCTGACAAAATGACTTGTCAGCTGTAAAATGCCACAGGTAATCTTTTGGATTTTCTTAACCTAAATTTGATACAAAAGTAAATGATGGAATCGGAGATCACAATTTTTCCTGTGCTACTCATGAAATGTGTTATCACAAAATGTTAACTGAAGCATAACATCTGCTTGCCTCACCCCAGATATAGTTCTCCCTCGAATCCTTTACTTAACCATAGTGTTTTTGAAGGATAGGTCAAGTAAGGAGTGCTTTTGTAAGTTTGCCCATGGTGCTTATTTGATCTCTTGCACACTTGAAATAGAGGGCATCAGAGTATGTGGTAGTGCACATAACTGTGCTGTCAAGCTGGGAAGCCAGCATTAAGCCTGTGGTGGATAGGAGTTAGTATAGACACAATAGAAAATGTAGCATTTCTTCTGCAGGGGATTTCCTATTGCTTCTGATATGAGAAAGAGGGGGCTAGGAAGAAGTTGGAAGCCAAATAATAGGTTAGGAGATAGAAGCATGGAAATCATAGTGATTTTACTGACATCCCTGAACCAAAAGGGATACAGCTAGCCTTAAAACAGCATGACCAGAGGGAAGATATCTCCAGAGGTACAGCCCATAAGTTTATAGGGATGGTAAGTAAGTAGCTGCTTACTTGGCAGCCTGTCAGGTTTATATCTTGTATGATTAGTTGGAAAGCAAGGTGGTATCCCTAAATGAGGAAAAGGAAAAAATATGGCAAAGAAGCACTGATAGAGGTCTGAAACATGGACTGATAAAACATATAGAAGTGTCATGTGACTGTGTTGGTGAAATTTGCCTATGCGGGTGGTCCAGCAGGAAGACCAGCCTGTGTAGAAAATAAACCTTGTTGCATGGATCGAAGCACATTGTTGCTAAACACCCTTGCCTAGCACTTGTGTATCCAGTTCTTGTTTTAGAGTTGGTCTGACTCAGAATACTTTTGTCAGGGAAATGATTGAGGGACATCTCACCAGGGCTAGGAGATCCTTTATAATGTTTTCTGTTGTGAGATACACCTAACAGAGCTGAAGCTCTGTCCTTCATCTATGTTTCCTTGTCAAGCGCTTTGTGGCCACCTCTCTTTCTAAGAAGTGTTCAGGCTAAAATACATATTTCACAGGGTATTAAATGTCAGTCTTGGAAGACTATAGTTAGGATGGTGACTGAACTGTACTTGCTTGTGTAACTCTATTGGTAGAAACCTTCTGCCTTAGTCCTGTTTCATCACATGGGTGAGACCTAGAATCTCTCTCAAAACAACAAAGACAGCAATGGTCAGGAGCAAAACACATTTACAGAGTCCTGCTGGGAGGAAGGTTGGGTGACTAGCTATCTTTGTGGTAGTAACTGCAGCCATGATTCTTGTGCTTTCGCCAGCTCTCATTCATAAAATTGTGAGAAATCTCTCTGGAGATTGCAGTTAAGGAATAGCTGATTGCAAGCATCTTGTAGTAGCCTGCATATTGTGTGTCCCAAAGAGTCCTCCCTTGTTCACTCCCACCCAAAGATGCAACCATCTCTAGGATGAAGCACAGCATTTTTCAGATAGATTAAAGCAGACACCAAACTGTGTGCTCTGGTTTGGGAGCTTTTTTTTTTTCTTTCTTTCCACTTTCTTTGTAATCTTTTGGTTTTCTACTAATTCTTTATTTAAGCGCTTACAAGACAGTTAGATGCCCTTGTTAACTTCTACTTGCCCTTTTTAGGTGCTGACCTTTCTGATTACTTTAATTACGGATTCAATGAAGAAACATGGAAAGCTTATTGTGAAAAGCAGCGACGGCTTCAGCTTGGACTGGACCCTGCTCCTCCAATCAGCACCGAAAATAAGATCACAGTAGGTGATGTTGTTCCTGCAAATGACTGCAGTGTAACTGGGGTTTAGTTTTGTGGTCACAGAAGTGAGTGTATAAGAGCAGAAAACAGCTTAAAACCTGACTGAAAATCTATTCCAGTCTTTCCATTGACAAAAAATACCAAAACATATATTTAAAAACTAAGCATCTCTGTGCTTGTTCATTAGTGGAGCTCTTTTCTCTCTCTTTACAGATCTTCTCTGCCATTCCATTCAGTTGAATGAAGGGAATTAAACCTGTCTTACATGTTGTATTCCTTAGGTACAGCAAGGAAGGACAGGAAATGCTGAAAAAGAAGTGGAAAACAACATCATCAAAACAGAATTCAAAACGGACTTCTTGGCTCTTGTGGGAGGACGCATGAAGGCTGGACCTCCTCCTAATAGGTAAGAAATGATCTGTACCAAAAAAAAAAAAGGGGTATAATTATATTGTATTCTTCAAAGGGGGAGCGGGGATCCACCTGGGCCCTATCAGACAGAGTCTTTTCAATCCTGAAAGAGAAGCAGCTTATAAACTCTACTGGAAGCTATTTTGGTCACTTACTATCAGCTCTTTCAGCAGTTGCTCAGTGTGCAACCCTTGACTGCTTATTTATCTGCCCAGGGATAGTGCTGGATAGGGAGGGGAACCTGTACCCCAGCTGGGTATGCATTTCTGGAAGATAATAAAACAAGGAGCATCCCTCTCCTTTGAGGGTGTTCCTTGCTGACTGCTTGTGCTTAGTTGGCTATTCTTACTCCCACGATGTTAATCTTTACCTTTAAGTGGAACTGTATTATGCATTTGGCAGCTGATGAGAGGAGCTATTGGTTTCTGAACCTGTGTGTTACACTGCTGGTGCCTTTGAATTAGTTATTTCCTCCAATAAAAGGATCTAAAAGGCTGGGTAAAATGATTGAGTCATTTTGATTGGCAGCTTCTGGGAAATTTCCTCTGTTGACATTATGAATCTGATGGATTTTATCAAAAGCTTCAGAAAACAAAGCTACGTGACATGAAACATGAGAGATTTGGAGTCTGGGTGTTTCTGTTGTTTTGTTCACATTTCATCTTTTTCATATTTGTCATGCAAAAAAAAAAAAAAAAGCCAAAACCTTCATCTCAACTCTCCCCTTTTTGAAGTAGAGCTGTATCTGAAGAAGAACCAATAATAAGCCTCATGTATAAACTTTAAAATAATACTTAGTCTTTTTGCATTTAAGCATTTTTTGATATTTCTGTCTCTCTTCATAGTGCCATCAAACTGGTCAGTTTTGTTTCCAGCTATCATGTATCTCTCTTGAGATTTTCAAAACTCTGCATCGGTACAAAATGAGTTGATCCTGTTTAGCTATACAATGTTTTTGTGCATTTCAAAATACAGTCTGATTTTGAAAGTACTGGCAAAAGATTCTGTTCCCGCAGCAGGGCCTTCTGTTCAGGACCAGATGTTTTCTGTCAGGGTGAGGAAGATAGCCCTCATAAACCACATGATAAAAGTTAAGGGATTAGAGATTAGATTTATATTTTGCTTAATGTGAGAGCTGATTTCAATAAGAAAACTCTTGCTAGCTAGCCAGCATTTTTGTATATCTAAATTTCCTATGGAGATGAAAAGGTCTGCTGTCTAACTGGCAAAGGTGCTGACCTTTTTGTGTTGTGATTAACTGACAGAGAACCTGTTAAGGCCATATTGCACAAGTCAGTTGTCACATGAATCTGATTCTTAAATTGACGTGCTGGAGTTTCTCTCTCTCATAAAGCTTTTAATAATGTTGTCCTTACAACTAGCCGGCTCCTGTGGAAATGCTCCAAGTGTGACTTAGATATGGGGATGAAAGAGCATGGTGAAGTGCTGCTTCTCTGCCTGATTTCTGCTAGTGCAACAGAGATCACTGTTTTCTGGTCACAGTAATATACTTTTTATTAAAATATCTAGGCATCTAGATCTCATTCCAGGCAGCTGGAAGAGAAAATATCAGACAATCTGCTCAGTGAATATAACGTGAGTGGTACCAGCAACTGTTGGAAGGCTGGACAGAAAGGAATGAAAATCTGGGCTAATAACACTAAAGACTCCTCCTCATAAATACTCTCCACTGCCCATTGAGGGCAATTCTGCAACTCCAAATCTGGAGAATGAATAGGGGGCTTAAGTTATGAACTGGTGTGTATGACCCATATTATTACTGCAGTGCATGATTCCTCTTTGGATCATGTTGCTATCTCTTCAGGGAGACCTAACTCACCCCTTGTGGTCAGAGCTCAGATTGCTCAAATGTGGAAAAAAGATTTCTCATTCATCTCTAGTCCAGTCTGACTATCTGGAGATTTGTCTTGGATGGAAAAGAAAGTACATGGCCTTTCTTCTTTACATCTGCCAATGTGAGAGAGAGATCTGTCTGGTAATGGGAAAAAAAAAATGTTCCTTCTGATTTTTTTGAGCCTAAAAAGACGAATCTACTTTGTACTAGGAAGCTGGGCGGGACAATTGATGTGATTGGTGGCCAGGCAGGCACAATTAGGAGAGTAGAAGGAAGACGTCGTGATAAACATGCCTCTGAGGAAAACCCCATTCAGGTAAAAGTTTTGAACAGTCTTGACAAATGTGTTTAATTTTACAGCACTTTTAGTGAATCCTGAGCAAATGTCTGCACGTTCCTGACCTCCTGGGCTGTTGTCTCCTGCAAAGCAGTAGACACGGTGTATCCACCTTGTTGAGGTGTATGCATGTATCATCACCTTCCGCAGATTGAAATAACTTCTCTGTTAGACGTTTTACCTTACAAGAGGTAAAAAATAATGTTAGTCTTGCCATTTGAACAGTAAAGTCCAAGTTTGTCTTGTTATCAGCACTTCCCAAATATTCTTCAGAATTCTGAGGGTTTCCTATGTGGGTAGTTTCTTTCCTGTCTATTACCCTGTGATGCTGGGGTGAAATCTCTGGTTCTGCAGTGAATGACTTGTAGTTGGGGCTTACGTTTATTTTATTTTATTTTATTTTATTTTATTTTATTTTATTTTATTTTATTTTATTTTATTTTATTTTATTTTATTTTATTTTATTTTATTTTATTTATTTCAAAGTAACGTTTAGGCTAAGCATCATCTGCCCCCACTGCAGAGTTAGGGCAGTCCTATGTTACTGCATAATGCCCCTTTAAGAAAAGAAAAAGCTGTGTTTTAAATTAGAACCCAGTTCTGATCTTGCATATCCAGTGTATGTCCTTCACATTCTGGTAGGGTTCTCAGCAGGAAGGTGCTAGGCATGTTCCCAGGACTGTCTGCCAAGAATTTCTCTCTCCTAACCACCTTCTTCCTACCAGCCACCTTCCACTGCCCACAAAAGCCTCAAATGTGAAACCTTATCCCTGCCTACATGCAATTCCTGTTTTTGTTTTAACATGTATTTGTGTGGTCTATTTATATTTTAGTGGCTAGCTTTCCTGCTTTTTGCCAGTAGTGGCCTGAGCATTTGCAAAGTGAAAGAATTTGCTGAGAAATGGTTGTTGTTCTTCCCACTTAGCAAGCACTGACGTCTGCATTTCCAAGTCACTCTAGTGGCTCTGCTTATTGATTGTTGCTTCAGCAATAGTGTGTGTGGGTGGCCTGTTTCTTCTATCAGACAAATGTGAATCTAGCCTTATTCTATTAGCTGCTATATATGTGCACAATCTAGATCAGAATTTGACAACTTGATGCCCTTGTGAAAGAACAAAATGGATATATTAAAAACAGGAAAATCTGTTTTTTGAGGGCTGCAATGTTACCCTCAAATATGGCTACTCTTAGTTTGGATCCTGTGCCAATGGCAGCTCCCATTAGGTGCTGAAATCAGCCCCTTGACAGTGGAACAAAAGGAGCTCACAACACTGAGATACGCAACTGTCCTGCGCAGTCGTGTACACAGTTTGAGTCCAGTCTTATGCTGATTAAGAGAAGATACCTGTTCTAAGGGTATTTCTTGATTTGATCAATTTTTTCTTCCTTCCCCAAAAGATGCTATCTCCTAGATCTAACACAACCTGTCCTTTCCAGTTAGCACCGTGCTGCCTGTTTTGGTGCTATACTCCATTCATGCCATTGCAGTGACGTCCTAGTTGCACAAATGAAGTCATTAAAACGCTCTCTTGTCTTTCCTCTGTTTTCCAAGGTCCTTGGAGATCATGGCAGTAAACCACAGCCCCCACAGCAGCCCCAGCAACCGTCGCAGCCCCAGCAGCCACCTCAGCAACAGCCATTCGCGCCACCAGCAGGCCCACCGCCTCCCCCCCTCGCTGGTCCTCCTCCGCCGCATTTTCTTCATCCTCCTCCACCAGTTACTTCTGTCCCACCTCCCCTGCATCCTCCAGGTACGGAATATTTGGCACTCTCAAAATGTCTGCACTGTCCTGAGGCAGTGAGTTAGAATATCCCAGGCATGGAGACAAATCAGAGGTTTAATCAGTGGCTGTTAGGGGGAAGTCAAGCAATTACATAACAGATCCTTTCATTTAGTTGTTCACTGGCAAGTGTGATTTACTGTGTAAGTATAATTATTAAAAATGTTGAAAAATCTGTTTAAAAAAAGCAAGCAAAGAGACAGGCTGACTATCATTTCTGCTGCCCATCAGAACTTTCTGCATGGTCAGCCGAAGTAGTAGATTTTGGTCTTTTAACTGAAACTGCTACAATGGATCTGACTGGGACAGAAAATAATTGCTCTTAAGGGGTGATCTGCTTTTGACACTTTGTCCTGCCACATCATGTCCATGTACCCCTCAAACTGCAGCAGTTTCTCCTCTCTACCTTTCCAGTTTTCTCAAGGTCAAATCAGCCGTTTGTGTTTTGCCACCAGAGAAAAGTTCCTATCCAGAATAGGAAGGCAACAGCGTTTAAAATTCTAGTATGAAAGTAAGCAGATTGTTTGGGAAAATGATAACCTGTAGTCCAGTTACTGCTTTAATAGCGCTGTTTTTCCTGCTGATCTGTTTGATGAAATACGTGAAACGTTCAAAGGTAGGCTTTCTGCTTCAGCTTGAGGTAAGTAGATGACATGGTTTCCTGTTGTCCTCACTGATTTTGTTTGTTTGCTTGCATCCACAGGTCTGCCACCACCCGGACCTATTCCAGGTAGGAACAACGGCAGTGATTTTGATGACCCACATAGCCCTGTCTGAGCATTAGGATTAAATAACGTGTGAGAGTATGGCTCTCAAATCCGTGTTAGAATACAATTAAACCAAAGCTAATGAACTACTATGCCATGTTGAATTGCTATAGCTTATTTTTTATTTAGACTTAAATAATAATTTGTAGAGCTTCTTAAGACCATGTTGTTTCCTCTGTGAAGCAATCCAGAAAGTGGGAAAAAAAACTTCAGATAGCAAACGCCCCTTGGTTATATTTGGAATAGTTTCTTGTTATGGCTTTTTGCATAACAAAAGTTTTTAAGTGACAAATCGGTGCTTTGGAGCACAAGATTCCAAATGTAGTTTCCATTGGTAGCCTTTGCTCCCTGGTGTACAGCAGAGCTGGTGAATGCTAACATAGAAATGTAGCAACCAATGTTATGGATATAGCTAAATCAAGGCCTCTGTATAACTGAATTTATTTTTCATCCTTCTTTTTTTTTTCTTCCCCTAAATAGTTTTTTTCTCCTAGTCTAGGGGAAAAGGAATTTAGCTATTTTCATAGCAGACCATATGAAACAATAGCTCTGACCAAGTGACTGATATCTGGAAATCCAAGGCTGGTGGCCACTGTGTACTTTGAATCCAGCCACTACCTCAGTATTATATTGTATGTTTTATTCATGTACTTCAGGGTCTGCATCTAAAGCACTTTGGACTTAATGCGTGTCAGACATGTTGGACTCGTTGCACAGCTTTTGCTCTCACCCTTTACTCAGAGCTTCACAAATGGAAGTACAGAAAACATACACTAGCTGGGCCATCCCTCAGACCAAGAAAATTGAGTTTTGTTGTAATATCACTTTTTATGCTTCTCTCAACACGCAGTAATATTGTGGAGCTGGTTCTCTGTACGGTACTGAAAGGAACCTGCTCTCATTAAAATTGGACTTAGAAAAATGCTATCTGTAGTGCAAATGCAAATCCTGGTCTTGATTCTAGACATTGCAGCGCCCATTTGCTAGTCACAGTGTGTTCAGATTAAAGTTGTTTGGGAGGAGGTACAAGGTGAGAAATGAATGACCAGGCTGTTGCAAAGAGCTTCCACTTTAATTGGATTGAAAAGGGAGATGAGGGAGAATGCCTGCTAATTATGGTGATGATGATCCACCACCATTAGAGTGAAGTGCTAATAACAGAAGCACTTTGAAGTGCTTGCAGTTGGAGAGCAAGTTGGATGAAAAGGCTCTAGGCATTGTATTTTGTGGGAAGATGCTTCACAAAAAAAAAAAAAGGGAGGTATCCAGGGATGAGACATACCCCCCAACTTGTCTGTGACGTGGATCTCTCCACTAGCTGAGTTGTCACTTCAGGCCACTTCTGTTGGCAGGGAGAGGCTCTGATAGCAAAGGTGAATTAATTGTCTCTAGCTTTCCTTGTCTCTCTGCTGCCTGAAAGTCCATTGACTTTAATGGGAGCCTGGAGACGCTTGCTGTAAAGTACATGTGAAGCTTGTCAGGTGACTCCTATTCTTTGTATTAGAAAGGTTTGTTCCTTTTGTTTTAAGATAAACGGAGGAGTCTTTATGCAAAATCAGGCCAATGGCTGAATAATCTGTTCTTGCTAGTATTTATAACCACCTACAGAAATAATGATTGCTTATACTTATGGATAGAAGTTTAAGAAGTGCCCTTGGGAGCACTCAAGCATGTCCTTCCTCACATTGGTTGAGGGCTTAGGTTTCCAAGTGCTCATGACACTTTTAGGTGTGCCTTCATATACTTAATTCTGCTTTCTGAAGATACTATCTTGTTTTTCTATAAATACACTATTAATGTATTTGAAATTGCACCCCATTCTAAAGCTTCAAACAGCTATGGGGACCTTTTGACATCTTTCAGCTTCATTGTTGCTATCTCTTCTCATCAGTTTTTTAATGCATATGTGCTCGGAAAATTAACTCTCCATGGTATTTTTAAAAGACTTCTCTCTATATTACATTGTCTCTCATGAAACGTGTTACTCAATCAGTGGAGCAGTAAAAGCCTCACCATACTTGCAACCTGCCTGCTCCTTAGAGGCACACTTTCCTTTTCTCCATTCCTTAATTAATCTTATGTTGATAGTGAATCAGACATAGGGCTTAGGTAGCCCTTTTTAAGTAGCCCTGTAGAGCAGTGGGGGAGATAAGACCTTGAAGGAAAATTCCTGCTTTTCAACCAAGGGGGTTTAGAGTAGAAAGGTGCTTTAACTGCTTAACCACAATCCAAATAAAGTCTTGTTTCTTCATGTAAAGCCATGAGATCTTTTGGTGACTTGTGTTTCTGTTTAGGGTTGTTCCCGCCTCCTCTGGCTCCACCACCAGCTCTCCTCATTCCAACATTGGATGGGTAAGAGAGGAGCATTCTGTGTTACAGACTATGCTTGCAGCCTTGTCTTTGCAGTTTGGTGTAGCTGCAGAGCGGAATGGCTTCGTTGGGGAGGGAGGTATTAACACATGCACTGGTATCCTGTGCTTCTCCCCTCCCTTGAAGTGCAGTAGTGGTAGGGAGTGGGTCGTGGTCAGTGCCTTGAGCAACTTGTGAGCCCATAGCACCTGTGGAGAGCCAGGGGTACCACTCTGATCATTCTCTGTAAGGAGAAATGCTGGAACTTAAACCTAGAACAGTGCTGGTGCTAGCAGGGAGTCTGGTCTGAGATATGGAGGAGAGAACAAAACCCCCAGGGAATCCTCACTGCGAGGTGCTGATCACTTACTCTAGCTTCAAGGTGTCATTTTCCTGACATAGGAAGGACTCAATAAAATCTAGGAAATGCAGTGTCCTTGGGGCCCAGTGCAGAGTAGTTGATAGCATATTTTGTTTTCCAAACATTTTCTGTGGAGGAATCCCCAAGTACTTTGCAACTGCTGATGGTCTCCCAGGAAGCAGTTCTACACTGCCTGACAGGTGGGAGGAATAAAGCAGGGCAAGCAGTGGAGTTAGAGCAGTTTCAGAAGCTGTGACAAAGCAGCTCTGCCTGTGTTCCTGATATTTGGCAGTACAAGGTGAAACAGATTCCCTTAAAAAATAGATTTTCCCGGGGAATGTTCCAGAAAAAAAACATGCAAACTTGCAGTGCAGACATCTGCAAACAGTTCAGCCAAGGGCTCGCGGATGTTACTCACTTGTAGCCTCTGCTCTCTCCAAAGCCAGCCAGCCAGCTACAATAACAGGCAGCCACCTCCTTTTGGCTACAACTCTGCAGGTGAGTGCTTACGATAAAAAGCCAAACTGTATATGTGCTTTCTCTTTGGTTGTTGGTAGTTTACTTTTTTCTTAGGTTGATTGAAACCATACTTTCTTCAGCTTTAGGGCCCTCTTTTCCCCCACACTATCCTAATCACTGCAAACATGTCGAGTCTGACTGTCATGAGGCGTTTGGAAAGCTGATGTTACCCGTTCTGCAGCAGTGCTGGAAGCAATTTTGTAGTTGAGCACTTAGCATCAGTTCCCTGCTCTGAATGCAGATGCAGCAGAGCTGCTGCCACGTGCCCAGCAGCGTCAGTCGTGCTTGCTTAACACGGGCCTGTTCGTGCTCTCTTCCGTCCCCTTGCTCCCCCCACCCTACAGGGACAGTGGTAGCCTTCACCTTCGTTGTCTCCTCGGTAAGTTTTTGGATGTCTTCCTCCTCCACTTTATCATCTTCCTTACCTACGGGCACACACAGGCACCCTGCCTACACACACTTGCAGGCATCTGTCTCCTTGGGTTTTGTAATGCAAGAGGCAGTGCCAGAATTACAGCAGGCTTCCTTTCCCGTCTCAGCCCTGCCAGCAATGCCAATGTCTTGTCCCATTTCCTTAGTGACCAGCTGTCCTCCCTTCACCCAGCAGACAGAAGCACAGGCAGGAAGCCCACCTCTGCTCTGGGGAGTGGGCGCTGCCACATCTTCTGAGATGCAGCACCTCCAGTGCTGGCACATGCAGCCCTTCAGCAGCCTGTGCTGTCCTGGGCCATGGTCTTGCTGGCCTGGTCCAGCGGAGCAGGGCTTCAGGTCAACATCCACATGGGGACTTGCTGGTGGCTTTAGGCTCAGCAGCTGGTACCTTTGGTCCTAGGTACCTGCTGAGATGCGGGACCTTCTGGGAGTTGCCAAGAGCTTGAGACTGATTAAACTTTGTGGACTTGGCAGCAGTAAAGGGATGCCCACCATTGTCATCTGAGTCTGGATGCCTATAGGGAACTGTGTGGAGCTTTCCTTGGTGAAGATCTCATTGTGTGCCCTGTGCAGAGGGCTAGAGCTGGGGGAAGGGATAGCCCCTGCATTAATGAGCTGTATTAGACGTTGGACTGATTTGAAACCACATCTGAAAATATATTGAAGATGACAAGATGCAAAAAATCTTGTTTGTCTTCACAAAGGGAAAAGCTCCTTACATGTTCTTAGCATAGAGGGGGAGGAAGGAGGAAGATGTGGAAGCTGGGAGGAGCTGGGCTGTGGCAGTATCACTTTGGGATTCAGCTGTAGCACCTACTTTGGTGCTGCTGGGTGGTCTCCTGTCCAAGAACATGTTAGTCCAAACCTGCTTAGCTCTCAAATGGCAGCTAATGTATCCGAGTTGGAAACTGCAGGCCAGGTGGCCTGTGTGCAGAGGGAGGGATGAAGAGACTGCTCCCAATGCTTCCAACAAACAAAGATTCTCTTCTCTCTCTGCAGATTCAGGTTTCATCAGCTACCCACCCATTTCCACGTCCCATACACCTTGGGTGACAACGGTGGATAAAGGCACGAGCAGTTCCAGCAGCAGCCATTGGGAGTACTCAGGCTCAAGGCGTGAGAGGGAACGGGAGCGTGAGCGGGAAAGGGAGCGTGAGCGAGACAGAGACCGCACTCCCACCACCAGTGAATACAACAAGTGAGTGCTGCCTTTGACCAGGCTTCTGCTCACACCTACCCGGGAGGGAGCCCTGGCCTTGCCCTGAAGTGCAAGATGTTATTTTTGCTGGGGATGGGGTTTCAGTTCAATTTTCTGAACTATCTGGAGTAGAGAGTGTTTTGATCCTTAACTAGAGGACAAAGCCAGGAGCCAATGTCTCTGGCTGATTTCCTGTATCTGTTGTCAGCTGCTTGTTCAATCCAGAAGAACAGGTTATGCTTGTTCTCCCACCTGCAACAGAGGCCAATTGATGAATAGCCCCTCTCTGCTCACTAGCTACTTCACTGTTTGGTGTGAAGCACTGGACTTAGAAGCTGCTGCTCTTGCCTTCTAAATGTAAATGTCAGATCAAAGGGAGAACTGCCCATGCTTTGCTCAGCTCTCCTGTAGAGGCTTCGGAGCACTGAGTGCCATTCAGCAGGAGTCAACCATGAAATGTAAATCCTTAGAAAGACCAGGAGTTTCAGAGCGGGGTGCTGGGAAATGACAGCAGTGCTTGGAGTGCTCACAGCACTGCTGGGACAGCAGTGCTGGGAGTGGGGGAGACATTTAGCCTCCGAGTGTTATTTAGAGAGCTAAGGAGAAGGCAGCACTGCAAAGACTCCTTCTACCCTGTCACTGTGTGTGCTGTGCCCTGGGGTTCCTGTGATGTTTCTGTCACAGGCAGCGTCACTGTTTTGCAGACTTCAGGCTCGGAAATGCCAATAATCCTTTAAAACACGTTCAGAATGTGCCCTTCTGGCAGAAGGGTGCTGCCTGCCCGTGGGGCCTGCAGGCCCCTGCAGTGAGCAAACAGGGCAGCATTTTTCTCACAAGCCCTTTCTGTTTATTTTCCATTTGACATTGTGGGTGCTGTAGGAGGAAGGGAGAGGAATAGAGCTGGGCACAAACTTGGTGTGGTTTGAAGAGCCTCAAGCTCCCTCAGTCCTTAACGAGGTTTATGCTGCAGCAGGTCCTCTGATCAGCGCTTCCACGCACCCCGTTCTCATGTCTGGGTGCTTTAGAGAAACTGATCCCTAAGATCATACTCAGCAAGCAGGGTGAGTAGCTGTGCTCAGTGGATCCTTTGGAGCACTTTCAGGTGATTTAGTATTGGAGCTGGACTTGTCTGGTTTGTTTCCATTAGTCTTAGAACAGCATTTTGGGCTTGCTTCCTATAGGAGCCTGAATGTTGTTTCCCACAGAGAGATTTTTGAACCTTTTAGATTTCAGCACTGAAAAATGTGAATGGGGAAGAGGGACCTTCCCCGTTCCCCATTACCCATAGGGTAAAGAAAGAGTGTGTGCAGGATGTGTCTGAATTCGGGATACATCCTGCCCACTCTTGTACATAGATGAAATGAGTTGACTTGGGCAGATGGGTATAGGCAAAAAAGGACCGTCTGAGTTGTACTCAACTGCCAAATGTGTGGTTTGGGTTTTTAAACTCATAGGAAAAATAGTTTCTTGATCTGTAGTGTCTTTGTATGAATTAAACCTTCTGGGGACAATAATGTTGTGAGGCAAAATCCAGCACAAGGAGAGGCAGAACAATAGGAGGAAGATGTTTCTGTTGTTCTTGAACGAGGGTGGTTTGGTGTCTCTGACGTATTCCAGAAGGATTGAGGGCAAAAGCCCTGAAATGCTGACCGTGTGCCTGCTGCTGAGGCGTTTCCTTCCCAAACGCATCCAAAGAGCAAACCTTGCAAATGCTCTGCTTTGAGAAGCCAGGAAAAAGCTGTGTTTGGGTGTTCCACTGGGACTGTGCGCTAAGCACGTGAAGAAAGTATTGCACTGTGGTCAGAAATTAGGATCGATTTGCTGTTTGGGATGAGCAAGAAGCAGCAGCAGTAGAGCTGTTTTTCAGGAAAGCCTCTTGAATATCTGACAGTTGGTAGAGGAGAATTCACATTCATAATTTTGTTGGTTTTAAGCTACAACTAGCAACAGTCCTGAATTTCTGGATGTTTGAGGAGGCTTTTGTCTCCTTTAGAGTTGTCGTCTTTTGCTGTTGGAGAGTGATTCCAGGCTCAGCTGTGTGGCACCTCTTAACTATTTCACCAAGAAGTGACACACTTTGGTGAGGGTGGGGTTCTGCAGTCCTGGAATTTCAGGTCCATGAATGGCCTGTTCCCTCACCTTACATCTCCTTTCTCTCCCCAAGTGATGACGAACGATACCGCTACTACAGCCGGGAGCGCAGCTATGACTTTGAGCGTGACTACCGCCGGAGCCGGGACCGCAGCAGGGAACGGGAGGACCGTCACCGGGAGCGCAGGCACAGGGACAAAGAGGAGAGCAGCAAGCATAAGTCTTCAAGACGGTAAGAGCAGTCTTAGTGGCAATGCACCTTAGCTGCAGACAAGCTTGAAGTTCTTACAGTGAACTGGAGCTGCAGGTCACTTTGGCATCCTGTGACGTGTTGATATCCTGAGACAGGAAGTCTGGGCAGGGAAAGTGGTCTTGGGCACGCACCTGAGCAGGAAGCAGAGCTGTCTGCTCTAGGGAGAGGATTCCTGGTGGTTTGCATGCTCTTGGGCAGCTCACAGCGTGTCAGGTCACTGCCAACAAAATTGCACTCGTGATTCTCCAAGGAGTGGTTAAAAGGTACTGAAGAGGTACTGAGTATCACATCTGAACAGCACTGGTCACGGCATAGGGAAAATGCCTGTGAAATAAAGTGCAAAAACATAGCAAGAACATCAGCTTTCAGCATTAAGCTTTCTTGCACAGAAAAGCTTTTTTAACATCTGAAATTCCCTCTTGGAACAGGAGGGAGGGTGTAAGGAACTGGCTGAACACTGTAAGATCAGAGCTCTTTTGTCCTGCGCTCCTGCCAGGGATGTTGATGGCTTGGGCAAAGGAATGGAGTGGGAGCAGGGTGTCCCTGCTTCCCAGCGCTTCTGGAGAAAATGTGTGATTTGCTACAGAGGGTCTTCCTGGGAGAGTGTTCCTCTAGGAAAGCGACAAGTCTGGCCTCCAATTTGAGGCCGTGCTCGGTTGCTGGGTCAGTCTACATCCTGAGAATAGCTTGAGCAGACTCGCTCTTTTTTGTGGGGATGGAGAGCAGTGCTTCAGCCTACTATTTTTATAAGAAATTAATGTAATCTGTGCAGGCAATTGACCTTATTTTGAAATTGTTTTCAGAAAAACTCAGAGTGACTGGAGCTATAAGGGTGTCCTCATCCTTTACGTGTACTGAGTAGATTCTCAAGAAAGAACTGATGCACTTCAGCAAAGTGATAGATGGGAGCTGGGAGCACAGTTGGAATAAAATACAAAAAGAGTAGAAGCTGAGATGATACCAGTAACTTTAAGGGTTTAACAAGCTTTAAGGGTTGTTTCTCAGCTTTCTGTATTCAGAGTCAGAATGTGCTGTTACCTGGGTGCACAAACAAGGTGGGAATTCACCAAATCAAGGCCTGAATCTGTCCAAGCACTTAGGTAGGGAAATGGTGCTGCACTAGGTGGAAGTGAGGTGAAGATCAAAGAGTTAATCTTGCTGTAGTTTCCATTTTGCTCCAAGTTGTACACTCTGAAGGAAATCACAAATACTTGTTTAAATATTAAAGGGCAGTTGTGTTGCTGAAGCATAAACCACTGCTGTGCTTCTGTCCACGAGATGGTTGAACGTGCGTTCTGGAGAGCCAGCAGCCTTTTTTTAATTGACTGTGAAACCATTTATTAAACAGGTCAGAAAATTACACAAAGGCGGGAGGTTTTCAGGCAGGGCTGCGGTGGTTCGGCACGTTAGATGTGTCTGCTGCCGAACTGGAATTCCTGCTGCAGTAAGAGTGTGTCTCGACTCCTGAGTGCATTCCCAGCCTTGGAGCTATGTGTGCATAGCGTGTGACCACAACTGTTACCTGTTCTGTTCTAGGCCAGTCAACTTCATGCCATGGTCAGCTCTGGAGAGCTCACTTGGTTTTAAACCTGCTGGGAGAGGGAGTTACTTATTTGGGATTTCCCCAAGATGTTTAGGGAGATAAAGTGATAGTTTCAAAGGTCTTTTAAATGTAGGACTCTTCCTTCCGGCAGTAGCCTCTGTTTGGTGCTTGATACTGAAGCATGTGATGTGTCAGGATTCTTGGAGCTCCCTCGGGAATGGGAGGGAGACACAAAGGTTGTTTATAAAAACTACCCAGAAGTGATTGTGAGGGCAGCCTGTCCAGTAGGCTGCCTGCTAGACCATGTGATGATGCAGCATGTGGTGGAAAGCAGCCACCTCAAGCAGTCTGCCTACCCTGCCTGTGGTTCAGCTGCTCGGGATACCGGGTTGTCCCAAATAAACATGATGAAGCCTTTCTGTGGCAGCACGCTGCCCTCAGCGTTCCTGCTCTGTCTCCTGTTCATCCTACATCAGAGCACCCTGTCGCTGTACGTGCTGTAGGGGCAGGGCACTCGGGGCTCCCCTGCTCCGAGGCTGCTGCAGCCCCTGATCCCTCTTTCTCCCCTTTGCTCCCCACCACAGCAAGCAGCACGAGAGCGAGGAGGGCGAGAGTCACCGGCGTCACAAGCACAAAAAGAACAAGCGGAGCAAAGAGGAGAAGGAGGCCAGCGAAGACGGCGCCCAGGAGGGAGAGGAACAGGATGCCAAGGAGTAACACAGGCTTCAGGAGGGACTCGCTCCTTTCGAACCAGCGTGGCATTGGTGACGTTTCGAGTTGGTTTTTGCCTTTTTCCTTTTTTTTCCAAAAGAGGCTGACTTTGCCCAAGCACTGAAGGACATCACAGTGGTTTGAGAGTTAAGGCTGTACATGCAGTTAAACTCTTTTTTTTTTCTTTTTTTTTTTATTTGGATACAGGACAAAATATGGCAGTACTAGTATATAAAAAGGCACTGAGCTACTCTACTCATAAATGTCCCTAAGGCGGACTTTGTTGTATCAGATCCTATGGTTTCTGATGAAAGATGGCTTCAGCTGAAACTAACGCATTTAGGTGATAGTTTTTGTTTATTTTTGTGACCATCATTCCTTTTTGAAAAGTAGGACAGTAAGCGCAACTTGAAATTTATTGTCCAAAGAAAAGTGTGATTTAGATGCTGAGAGCCAGCTTAGAGGCTGGCTTCTAGTAGTGAAAAGTCTCATCCTCCACCCCTTTTCTTTGTAGCTACAGGAACAGCTTCTCGTTTCTTTGTGGCAAGACTGGCAGCATGTGGGAAGGAACGACTTTTACTGGTGGGTCCGATGGCTCCAAGAAGATGTTCAGTGTGTTTACACAGGGTACACAAAGACTTTGAACACAACTTTTTTATCCATTACAAATGTAGTTCTACCATGTGTCACACCTGTAAGTGGAAAACTATGTTCAATGGAGACCCATAGCAAGAGCATGATTTTTCTTTAGTTTTGACTAACTTTTTTATTATTAGGGGTTGAGCTGAATAACCTAGCACACTAGAGAATGTGAAGTAAGTCCCATCTAGCAGTTTGCCCTTGTTGGGTTGGCTTATTTCTATTTGGATATCACCAACACTCCTGTGCGATGCATTCCTCCCCCCATAGTTCTCAAAAATAAATGCAGTCAAAATCCAAAGTTTGTTTTGACTTGGTAGTGGTTGGGACACAGGACAACAGAGTTTCTGGTGAGAGGAAAGGGGGAAGTCTGTCTATTTTGTTTGGTATGTTCACAGCAGGACATTGGACTTCTGTTCATGTGGTTTCACAGGTGTCTCATTTTAAGTATCTACCACTTTTTTGAATTGATATTTACACTTGTCCTGAATCCTTCCCCTAAAGTAATGTGATTATGAGATTTTGCTTTTTTTTTTTTTGTATTGTAATCATGTCTTCTGAGTGTCATGCTTGCAGCCTTTAGAGACTTGAGCCAGTAGAGCACTACAGTAATGGTTTATACCGTATGACTGCATTTGATGGGTCATTAACTGCAAAACTTTTGGGAAGAATAAAGGTGGGGTGTTTTTTTGTTTTGTTTTTGATAAATGTGGCTTTAAAACTTGCTTTGAGAACAAGGAAACGTTACGTGCAGCAGCATTGACAACACAGCCTGGGCCAAGCCTTCAACATGCTCAGCCCTCTGCAGCTGGGTCAGTGCTGGAAGAACAACATGATCCAGGAACGTGGCATCTTGCCTCAGATGCCTGTTCTGGAGTCACCCTGGGACCGTCAGGCCTCATGGTGCTCATGAATACCTGGATATCCCTGCTCATAGCATCAGGTAGGCAGAGCAAGGGCAGGATTCCTAACCTGCTTCTGCTCTGGTCTTGGGTGGCAGTTTTCAGCTGTGCTGTGACTTCAAATGAACTGGGGTTGGAGAAACCGGTAAGCAGGAGAGGATTCAGAGCCCCTGGTATGTGCTGACTGGAACCAGGCTTGGGTTTGGCATCACCTCAGTGAGGCATCCCACCAGATCAGTGGCTAAGGTTTTTAGGCTGATTGAGGCAGTTTGTCTTGTGCACTATTGTTAAGTCAGTCAGCACTGATGGTGATCCAGAAGCAGGAGAGCTGACTGAGAAAATCAAGGTTATTTATCAGCACAATCAGTTCCTGGCTGCAGGCTTGTATGGGCCCAGTGCAGAGAGGATGACAGAATTAAAAGGAGGGCCAGGGAGTAAAGTCAGCATTGTTGTCCAGGAGTTTATTTACACCCTTCCCTTTGCATTGCACCAACAACTCTGCCCACCCTCCCCTCCCAACCTCCAGGCTTTTGTTTGAAGCTGCTAGGAAGTATAAAGTGGGAGAGGCAGGAAGAATTCCTGCTGTGCTTCCCAACAGACTGGGTCATGTGAAAGCAGTTTTTCCCCCAGGAGTCTGAGCTGGTTAGTGTGCAGTGACAGTGTGGCTGAAGATGCTCCCCTCTGGAGCATGGGGCAACAGGACATTCAACTCCTGCCTGGCCCTGCTGACTTCTTGGGAAAGGGACTGCTGAGGAAGGGGTTGAGTCAGGGCCAAGTAGAAGCTGCCCTCAAGTGAAAGGCAAAAAAACACCCTGTAGCCCATATTTGTTTTCAGTAATAGCAGAATAATTTATAAAGGCATCAAAACAAATTCAACATTTATTAACAAGCTGATCTTGCAAACAATGCTTAATTACTAAGACATTCTGGTGAAGTTGAAGGCACCTTGAAACAAGATGGAGGAGTAGTAAAAATCATGCTGCTTTCTACAGCATCCCCTTCATTTTAAAACTGCCTGACCACCATCTGAATGGCTTCTCCTGTACTTTAGCTCTGGGACATCCTTTACTGGACTTGCAGTCTTATTTATATCTACAGAGTTATTTACCATTCCCTGCCCAGCCCAGCTTCTCTTCCAGGATAGGAAGAGACAAAGTTGCTTCAGCTTTTTCTGTTTATGTCAGAGGGAGGTCAAGTGACTTAGTTTTGCACAGGCACCTTTCCTGGCTTTATGAATTAACATTGCTCTCACTATTTACTAGGAACAACAGGAAAAAAAAAATTATAAAATAGGCCCAGGAGTCCAGCTGGCCACAAACTCTTCTCTTGTCAGCAGCCCTGGCAGCATTTGCCAAGCAACCACAGGGGCCAGGAGAATGTGTGGGGAGTGCTGGTAAGAACTGGCTGCTAGGCTAGTTCTGTATAATGGGCTTTGATAACAGGCCCTGCTGGATACTGTCTTAAGCTAACAGCCAGAGGAAATGAAGTCACTATATGTAAACAGCTAAGTTATCTAGCACAGAACACTTCTGTTCTGCAGTAATGGCTACTAAAAAAAAGGAAAACAGCACTGCTTCAGATGCTGGGCACTTACCTGCAGTCCACTCACTCCCCAGCAGAATTTAACCTTCACTCCAGGGAATGTTTTAACAGGCAAAAGAATCTCCTGCCATTCCTGTACTCTGAGCTGGCCCCTGTAACAGTTACAGCAGTAACAGTGTTCTAGGAACAATCTGTAACTCAACCTGATTTGAGAAGGATCTTGGTCATTTCTACTGCCAATTAACAAAAACGGAAAAGAAACTGCTTCATGACAAGTTTTCCAGTAGGACATAGCAAGGTGTCCTAGACAGCCTGCCTTGGCTTCATTTGTTAGTTAACTATCCAGTGCACTTGAACTGAAGCCAGAGTGGACACACCATCCTTCTGGAAGTAGCTTATTCCATAGGGATGCTCCAGCACAGTTAGAGGTGATGAGGTAACCAACTTCCCTCCTGAGCCTACCCCAAGCCCAGCTGTTATTAGGCTCACATATCTGGCAGCACCTGTGCAACAGGCAGTGGTAAAGGGAGGAAGGAGAGGTGCATCCTCCTCCTCCTCCAGTGCTTTAAATCTGCATCTGATCAGTGGGAAGCTCTGATCAAAGTCTAGGACAGAATTTGTAACTGCTGCCTGGGACAGAGGTTTCTCACAAGGAAAGAGGTCTGGTTACTTTGTCAGCTCCCTGGCCCATGAAAACTGGTTGTTTTATCTGGTCATGAAATCGAGGGTGCTAAGCCAAGGAAGGGAATCAAAATTAAACAAGCTCATCTCTGATAGCCCCCTTCATAAAAGTCAGCACAGCTTAGCAATGCTAACAGCTCTTACTTTTTAAAAAATATATGAAGTATATTCTGTAGCTTGGTCTTACCTATAGCTATCAGGACTGTGGGCCAGGAACCGCTTAACTGATCCATGTCCTTTGTTTTATACGGTTTGACTTTTATTATTATAAAATGACCTAGTGTCAGAGAATGGCAGGCAGGCAAATAGCAGTAGCAAGAACTGTATTAACTAGCAGAGGAAGGAGCTGACAGTCCCATTTTAACCTGTTCAGAACATTAAATGAAAAAACAGAGCTCTACAGTTAGAGAAAATGCTTCAAAAGATGGACAGTTTGTAGAGAAACACTGGAAGAAAAAATATTTCTCCCCACACCCATCAGAGCTGAAAAGCTCCAATGAGTCCAGGAAGCCAGAACTGCTGTGATTCTCTACAGCATTGGCTCTAAGTCACATTTGTTGGTCACCTCACCACAGTCTAGAAATGTTTTCTCCAAAAATGAAGTCTTCCATGACAATATACAGCATATTTAGCAAGAGTTCAACAGTCCTTCGGTTTATCTGTCACACTTAGCTTGGTGCAATAGTCAAACAAACATCTGATTCCAAAGCTGATCCTTGGAACTGCTGCATGTTTCATTTGGGGTCACACGAGGCTTCCCGGCCAGGACACCACAGTCAGAGTGACTCTGTTTCTTTGCTCTTTCAGCATTGGGATTAGTTCCGAATTGCTCATTCCTATAGCAGGCACTCCATTCACTGCCACTATTTCATCTCCGCACCTAGTCAGAAAAGAGGAAACCATGCTCATCAGGACATGCTTAATTCACTGTTTCCAAAACACTTGGACAACTGGTCCTCCCCAAGATGAGATTATAAACTGTGAAGTGAATCATTTGACTAGATGAAAGACTAGGGGCAAGAAGAACATGCAAGCAAGCACAAAGCTGTGTTGTGGACAGCTGGCTTCCAAGTTTTGTGTTCACAGGGACTTAAAGATGGAGAAGATAAAGGGAGGATGTTGCAAGTATTTAAGCAATAATGCAGTGAAGGTCATCAGGAGTGCAAGTGAAAGGCCCATCAGCAGAGTGAAAAAGTTACAGAAAATGAATCTGTGCTGATAACAATTCACCACCAGTGACTCTCCTACAGCTCCTTGAGAAGCAGACACTAAGGTGAAGTGCTGAAGCTTGCTGTCCCACTTGTGCTTCAACAGGTTTTGCCTGATCTGGCCAGCTTTGGAGAGCACCAACCTCTCTATTAAGCAGTTGTACCATTCTGCCTGTGGTGATCTGACAAGCAGTAGCAGTTTTACAGAAGCCAGCAAGTTACCTGTATTGCTGTCCCAGTTCCAACAGAATATAGTATGGGATTTAATATAAAACAGTTGCATTGTAGACAGACACCAAAACACTCATTAATAAAAAGGACTGTTACAACTTTGCTAGTAGTAATACTCCATAAGTGAGTAACATTACAAGTCATTAGCTCAGCTACTTAAGAGCTCAGCTAGTTATGAGGGGTAGGAGATGGTAAAACTGTCCACACTAGCACATCAGCAGTGATCAGCAGAGCTCCTGCCACAGCCACACAAGCCCAGAGAGCAGCTCACACTCACTTCAGCCTCCGGTCTCGGAACGCAGGAGTGCCAGGCACGATGGTTTTGATGAAGAATGGCTGGTTTCCCTTGCTTTCTTCAAAGCCTCCAACAATGCTGAATCCCCAGCTCTCCAGGTTGCCTTTACTCAGGACAATATCTTGACAGCAGTGAAGGTAACTGTGAAGACAGGCACAGTCAAAACCAAGCAAGGATTCTGTGTGTTTTTCAAGGAAAATTGCCTAAGTTCTTGTTGCATACATCAGTGATGAAATAAAATGAGGTAAAGTTGCCTGCCTTCTACTAAAGACACAAAAAAGTTGAGTCTGGATATGAAGGGTTCTTGCAGGACTTGCAACCAGAATTGCTGTTTATAGTAAGACATTAGGCTCTTGAGAGAGAACAAAGTTGACTGGTTTTGAACACCAGCACCTCAAGTATATCCACTTAAATTCTAGGATTCAAAGTGTAGCATGCACAGTGGGACTAAGACAGCTTTGAAGGATGTGACATAAGCACTAGCAGCACTTAACTGCAGCAGTAAGGAGCCTACAGGGCTTGTGCAGCACTGCAGAGGTGGGCAGGAGCATGGGCAGCCACTCACATACCTAACCCTGGCTCACTCCACTCTTGGCACCTCCTGAACTGCACTGTGTGGAGTCTCCCCACCAAGGTAGGCCAGCAACTAAACTTCTGAGAAACGGTTCTACCCTGAGGGCTGTGGAGCTGTTTGCAGCTGAGTTTCAGATTTCAAAAGCTGCCTCAGTTAACTTCACACTAGGAGAAAGACCTGGTTATCTCCTTTCCCAAGTGCAATTTACTTCTCTACATGTCCTTCATACACAACACTGGAGACCCAGCCTGCTTCTACCTCTAGATTTGGGTTCCTACTGTCACACAGTAAACCACACAGCTAAGACTGTTGAATTTGGCACCAAGTGTAATTATGAAATGAAATTACCCAGTGCAGTGTTTCATATACATGAGCTACATACACTTTCTACAGAAGAGGGACAAGATCATTCTTCTACTTAAGGTATTTGCTTGAAATCTATTTTCTATGTGTAGAGGGCATTCAAAGAGCAGAACATTAATTCACCATGATGGAAAGTGACAGTAGAAAGGACATTTTAGCCCATCCTTTCTATAACAGCACAGGTTTTTATTTGCTAAATGCTGTGCTGGGTTTGCAGTTCTGCTTCCCATTGAGAACTTGAACCGCGCTGCTCCTGCAGGGCCATGTCACCAAGCATCTACTAGCAACTGCTAAAGGAGCTCAGGCCATGGAGGCAAGCATCAGATAAAGGGGGAAAAATACTGCTTTCCTGCCCTCTGAGAATAAGGCACAAGTCACACTAACCACAATCATTTCAAGAGACAGTTTTTACAGAGAGGAGACAACTCAAGCTGTAAACTTGGTATTTGGACAATCTTTAGGTTTCAGTATGCAATGAGACAGTCCTCCTGCCCCGTAACACCCTAGACACCTAGAAATGCCTCTCTTGAAATGGATTTTATACTGTGAATGGTTGGTGTAGATCTGATATTATACTGTGAGGAAGTCTGGTAGAGTTTCTGTACTGCCTCCTGTGAACAGTGACCCTGGTAAACACTCAGCAGCTGCAACGAGCAGCACATAATGGCTTGAACCATTCGTCACCAGTTAATAACAAACCACAGAAAGGACAAAGTGAAAGTTCACAGGGCTGTTAGTGCTACTCACAGTTACACTGCAAGATAAAAATACAAGGAAGATATCAGCCACCCATTCTTTACAGCCAACTACAATGCTGCAATGCTGGAAGTAGCTTTAGGAGCAGATGTCTCCATCCTCTCCCTCTGCCCATCATCCCAGAGCCAGGGCTTTAACTTCCTCTTCAGCAATGCTAGCTCAGCGGTTCTACAGCATTGTCTATAGGGGCAGTGCCTTATAAACCCAGTTATGAGACAGCAGGCTAGCTACTGAGCCAGCCAAGATACCACATGGTATTCATTGTGAACAATAACACAAACACGAGAGTGAAGGCTTCAGCTGAACACAGGAAGCTGAAACATTGCAAAGACTGACAGTATTACCAGTGGTAACTGTGCTAACTTTGCTCTTCCAGTGTAAAATTACTATTTCTTGCTATTAAGAAAGGTTTCTTTTAAAAGGGATGAAAGGATATTCTGCTAGATCAGAGAAATACTTGGAAAAAGTTGAACATCAACAACAAGAAAATCCTGTGTCACTAGTGGTGAGTTTCAGACTTTCCCACTCTAAATATCAACCAAACACCAGCACTCCGTCTACTTTGGCAAGCGGGGCAGCCCACGAGGAACATGGCTGAGAAGCGAGGTCCATACTCCTCAACAGCACATTCCTGATCCAACCTAACATAGTAACACAGAGGCCCTTGAAACATTTCAAGGAGAACAGCAAGCAAAATCTTTAAAATCCTTTAAAATTCTGAAAATAAAGAGTCTGATCATGGCAGCCACAAAGTCAAATAATGTGAACACATTGCTTAGCTTAGTTGCAGAGCTGCTTGTTCCTAATGGCTTTGGGGAAGCCATTCTATAGAGGACTGTTAGAGGCTGCTGCTGTGAGCAGAGTGCACCATCAGTGAGGAGCACGGTGCATGTGACAGAATTAAAGCCATATTCATTACTGGAAGCAAGCGAGAGAAAACCTGTTAGCTACTGGAACGACCTTGTTTTGCAGCTTCTGAGCACTCAAAGCCATGCCAGCATAGAAATTCAGATGCCTGGATTCAGTGAGAGAAGGAAGGGGAGAATATGAGTAGAAGGTGCCTCTGGCATCACTGTGCCTTGCTTCACTGAAGGGAATAGTAAGTCAGAGGAAGAGGAGCCAACATAGATATTAGTCACAGAATTTCAAGCAATGTTACAGAGCAGGTCACAGGCTGTTCCCAAAATGAAAGCAGATGATTGATGAGCCAAGGCTAGACAGCAATCCTTGCAGCAGAGCTGCAGAACCACTGGCCACCTGGATAAACGGGAATAGGGAAGGGGGAGCACAACCAGTCTGTGCCACATTGCACAGTAGCACCCATGAGAACTAAGAGCAGCCGGTGGCTGGGGACTTACAAGCAGGTTTGGGTTATGCAGGTGCTGCCTGGACCAGTTCCCACCAGGCCTGTGCAGAACAGTCAGGCTCATTCCCTGGGAGAAAGGGGGAAGCTGGAGGGCTGTGCTGAACACGAGCCAAGCTACAGTGGCTCAAGACACAAGAGCTGCCTTCCTTGGGCTGCTAGGTAACGAGGGCAACAGAACAGAGGCTGCAATAGCGTTTGTTCTTTCAGGTGCCTCAAGAAGAGGACTGGAAATAACCTGAGCCTCCCACAAGAGGGTGTGGCTTTGTTGTTCTTGATTGTGGTTCTGGCAATGTAAGAGATGTAGGAGATGCACACAACTACTTTCCAATGCCAAATACATTTCAAAGAAACTACAAATGTGAGCAAAATAGAGGATGGTCTCTAAAGGATGAATCTAGCTGCTTTCTTGAGAGCCCCAATACTGTAACATGGAACTTAGTACAGACTTTAGCAGTAACATGACACGCCTATGGTCAAGCACTTTGCAACAGGAAAAGTCAGCTTGAGAAGCACTTTTTAATTGTGTAATTTATAGTATAAAGAAAACAACCAATAAGTGATAGACTAAAAAACTTCCTTCCCTGAATGTGGTAATTAGATTGCCTATAAAACACTAGAGATATTGGCCTGTGCTATGCAGTCCAGCAGAGTCCAGCTCATTTTGGAAGCAGAATTTTCATTCTATTGTATACTATCCAATAGAAGCACAGGAATGATAGGTCATACAGTGAAAAGTAGAAGTTATTTACGCATTCACTGTACACAATCTCACTGACAAAGAAGGATTCCCGCTGCCTTAGCTAAAGGAGAATACTGGGAAGTTTTAATCGCTTTCAGGATAACTCTGACAATTTGTAGTGAAAGCTTGTGACTGAACTGATCTCTCCACAGAGCAAACGTACCTAGGCAGCCCGAGCCATGTGATCCAGAGGGGAGACCAACCGAATCCCTGCTCCTTGATGTCCAGAGGTGGATCTGTTGGGTCCGATACAAGGATTTCTAAGGCTTTCAATACTACTGAGTGGGAAGCTGCATTAGATTTCAGTGCAGAGACAGCTTCATAGTAGTTCAGGTGAGTCAGATCAATGCCATTTATGCTCAGAAGTATATCTCCTGGTGATAAAATAAGATAGGATAATTATAGTCACACAGACTTAATACATTGTTTGCTAAGAATTCCAGGTTTGTCTCAAGGTCTCATGTAGAACTCTTTTCAACTATGTTTTAATGTCCAAGTACAACTTTCACTTGGAAAAAATTCATAAGGTATAAAAAGGGTTAGTAAGGGTCTAACAGCCTCCTTACCTCTTTTGATTCTGCCATCCCTGAAGAGACATCCGATGGGCTGCACACTTGTTACATATATTGGAAGCCTGTTTTTGTTATCTCTTCCACCTCCAATTGTTATTCCCAAAGACTCCTTTGGTTCCTTTTTTATTGAAACTGTCTTCTCATGACTTATGTATCCCTGAGGTAGATCCTGCAAAGACACAATAAAATTTAGGTTCACTTATGCAGTTGACATGAGAAGCCCCAGCTGAAAAGAGATAACAGAACACCTTGCATCTTCAACCCAGAATTTGTGGGCAATGTTACTGGAGAGCAAAGTCAGTTGGCTAGTGTATTTGCTCTGGGTAGAAACACCATCCTATATGTCCACATGACACCATCATAACACAGGGACTGCTCTTTGGGAAACGATGCTACTCTCCTAATGATTGCACATCCATTTGCTGCAGAAACATGTTCACTCCAAGCAGAACGGTTTTGGTTTTGCTTGGAGAAACAACCAACCAATTCATTTCAAGGCTGTTCACATCAAGCACCAAATCTCTCTCCAAAAACTAATAAACAGGGACAGATTAGGATCAGTAACTTGTGTCACCTTCCCACTCTCATTCTGCTTCTCGTGCACATCATTTTCCTCAAGGGGTAGTATTAAACAGAGACTGTCTAGCTCCAAACTGTACGTGTAAGCTTATAGCATGAGGCACTGCTCTGAAAGTGCAGTGTTTGAGAGCTGGTGGGAACCAAGCCCAGTTCCATGACGGTAATGTGGGAAAAGTGCTTAATCCATTCTCAAGATTAGTGATATTTGAATAGATATTTCTATTTTTTTTTCTTAAAAACTGTATTTCACATGGTTCTCTTGTAGCAACAAATGCATACTGATTTTCAGTGCTTCAAGAAGAAAAGGAGCTTCTGACAAGTCCTATATGAGAACTTACTATGAGAGCTAATTTAACTGACCTCTTAGACCAAGAATAAGAAGTGCTTTTGGCTGTATTTCAGAGCTTACCTTCTGGTAGGTGGATTTTCGCCTATAATGATTCTGGTCTAGTCTTCTTCGATGGTGTACCGGACTTCCTCCATTGCTGCTGCTGCTATTCGATGTGCTGCCATCCTCTGCAGAGTCTGCCAGCTGAACACCTGGCTGCCTTAGCACTACAAAGTTCACTCTTGATTCACTGGTCTGCCAGAAGAAGCAAAAAGAGGTCTCTGAAACCATTCGGGGGCCAAGTCCCATTATGGTTCTTTAAGTGCCTTAGTGAGTAGCTTAATCTCATGATGGCTTTAAATAATGTTTCTGAAAGCTGTTCAGAGAGTCTTTGTATTTATGAGGAGATGCACATGGTACATGCATCACTCCAGTTGATAAAGAGAGCCACCTAAGACCAACATTGATTAGAGTTTTGCCTTTCTATGCATCTCTTGGAATGACCCTGAGTTTATCCAAAGTATTACAAGTTAGAAACAACCCCATCATTCTGGGGGAAGAGAGAAAGACAACCAAACACCGGTTTCTACAAAGGGTTTGAAACAGGACTGTGCAACATGATGGGACAGTTCTTCCAAGGGCTTCAGAGGCCTATATAACTACGGGAATTACTAAACATTGCCTAAAAAAGAAGAGAATTAGAGACACATTTCACTTCTGCCTCTCTCTGCTGCAAATAAAAGTGGCAAAAAAAAAAAAATTCCTCCACCTCAGTACAAATAACTGAAACAGTGTTGTTTTTCATCCTGCTACAAAATGAACAGGGAGAACGCTTACTTGCCCATATGGTACATGACCATGATCTGAAAACCAGATGCCACTTCTTTGATTGTAAAGAGACTCGTTAAAGCTGTTTGCCTCCCAGCTCATCTACCAGGTCTATTGTTCAACATCTCCCTCCTTTTTTCCCCTTTCTCTCTGATAAAGACCTGCAGCTATGACGTTTTGTCCAAGATCACTGTCAATTAAACACTTCAGCAGCTGCATACCTGGCCCCAACAGAGCTATTCACTATTGTTACTGCTCTTGTAATGTGGTTTGTTCTTCTAGATAATCTGACAAAACCTCCTCCTGAGGAACTCCCTTCAGGTCAGGCATATTTGCTTATTTATGACATCTGCTACAACAGCAGAGAGAACTAGTGCTGACTCCCACTTCTCCACAGGGGACCCTTTTGCTCATTCTCTTGGTGCCCTACCACCTCACAGCAGCGCATCCCATAGCCTGTATTGTATTTTAAGAGGAGGATTCACCTTCCTGTTCACCTGGGAAAGATCAAACTGTAGGTATAGTACATGAGTGTGCACATGTAAAATATAGTCTGTATATATGCTACTGGTGCAAATGGTACTTCACAATACAGGTAGGACTGTTTTCCTCAGATAGCTTCTAATTAAAATTCTTGGTTTAATTTTTATTGCAAGAGCTGATGTTTGAAAGACCAGGGTTTTACAAGACATTGCAAGGAATGGAACCCCCAAATCCCTCAAAATCAGTTCCAAGACTCTAGTTAGCGATTTCTGTGGGACCAAAACAGATCCTCATATAGGAGTTATACTTGCACACTAGTAAAGAAACAGAGCAGCTCTTAAAGGGATGCAGACAAAATTCCAACAGATTATGGTATCGAATCACACCCATACCAGAACACTGCTCTCATTCTCCCACCCCACTGCACTCTGATGCTGATTATCAGGGAGGGAACTGGCTCTCCCTCCCTCTGACCTCAGATCCTTTCCGGGATATAAACACTATGCAGTGAGGTGTATTGTGTCAGGATCTTTACATAAAAAGAGAAACAGGAGGCTACTACCTATGAAGATAAATAATTTTAAACTGAACTTTGTGGAATCTGCTACACCTAAGTTATCCGTACTCTTTACTCCTTAAATCAAAATTCCTTGCCTAATCCCTTCACCAAAAGGTCTGGTGCGTTGCAGCAACAACATTCCTGTTCTGCAAGGAAAGACCACTGTTCTACTGCCCTTTTAGTATTTCAGCAGTATTTTTAGTCCTAGTGGCCTTGTTGCTTTCTAGACACCCTGCTTCCCAAATACAGCTTAAGCAGGAATCAAAATGGTTCTGTTCTGTGCTGCCAGCCTATCAGATCTCCTCACAAACATCTGTAATTTGACTAGCTGGAACAAAGCACAAAAGGCTGTCTTAATCTCTCATCTTTACTGCACATCTATGGTACGTACAAATATTCATTCTGCCAGAAAGGCTCCAAACACCACCCTACAAAGGAGATCCAGTTGCCTTAGCTGAACTAAAGTGCCATGAGCAACTGCCTCACTTATATTTGTCAGAGATGACTCATGATGGATTCCCACTCTTCGTGTTTATCTTCATTTGGAAGCAGCGCTTCCCACACATCCGCAAGCGAAGTCACTTTCCCAAAGAGATATTTAAGGGAATGCAGTTTGCTCTAGCATGTTCTGTCAGCCCTTGGGTCAGAACAGGCGCCCTGCTATCACTGCAGACAGCTGCAGAGCCATTAGACAGACAACTCCGTGTTATAAATTACCTGGATTATCTGTGCAGCAGTCTCAGGTGTTCCTTGCCTCAGGTCCTGGCCATTTATGGACAGCACTCTGTCATTCCGGCTCAACTTCCCATTTTTGGCTGCCAAACCTCCCTCTAACAGATCTAGAATAAAAATCCCTGCCTCATCTGTCTTCCTGATGAGTTTGATTCCCAAGGGTTCGGATCGGTCTTTCTTAATCAAGGTAACGTGGATCACTTCCCGGTTTGGAGCAGAACTGGAATCCTGCTGGACAGTCTTACTGGAAAAACCCTTCTCCTGCAGCACCATGAGGTGGAGAACAGGGCCTGGGTGGCGCAGGAAGGAGACAGCTTGACAGTGAGTCACACTGCTAATGTTGACACCGTTCACCTAGAAAGACAAACAAAGCAGAGCCACTAATCAGAACCAAGATAATTGAGGCACTTTCTGCAGTGCAGAGCATCAAAGTTGGAAACAGGATGTACTACTCCCTAGTCAATGCATGATTGATAGTTGCTTCTGATGTGCATTGGAGTAGGGTTTTCTAGAAGAGAATGCAGAAGAAAGCAAATTAAGTAAAACTGACAGTGATGGTGAATTGCTGAGTACAAAGAAGAGACAGGACAACTTGTACAGCTTATAGCTCTAAAAGTGCAAAATATACTAAAAAAAAGTCACAGCTACTACCCCATGGCAATGCAGAACTGATTTCCACTAACTTCAGTATTCAATACACACTTGCTGTAGAAAAGTCAAGTTGGAGACTTCCCAAAACCTCACGCAGAGGTTCATAGTCTGCAGAACTTCTAAAATCAATCCCGTCATGCCTTTACCAGACTAATTCAGAGAAGCTGCTTTTTGCTTTGACTGTTGTTACCTAAGATTCTATTCAGTTTCTCTACAATGTCAATACAGCTACTAAGTGTGGGAACCTGTTCCCTTTACAGTCCAGTGAAGGTTGTGGTATTCACAGTTTGTCTCGATAAAAACAGAATTTGCAATCTTGAGTTGGTTTCTCAAACCAATAGTGTACGGGGCTGGCAGTCATTACTAGAGTCCAGGGGGATAATTAGGTCTTGATTGCTTGTCAAACAATCGAGCAGCCATAGCCAAGAGGTTTGAACAGTTCTCTCTGCACATGGGCTTTGCTGTTGTGCACAAGCTTCTGTCACCTCGAGAAGCCCGCTGCAATGCAGTATAATGGGATTTCAGGTTAATCGGGAAACTAAATCAGGCTGTGGGTCAACTTTGCCAAGTTTTGTGCTCTTTATTATTCACACAATGCTGACTTTAAGCCAAAAGGTCTTAAACCGTGGACCCGCCCCTTGAAGAGATGCAGCTCTACCAACACAGCAGAGCAAGGCTACTATAACATTTTCTGGCTAGAGCATGGTCTGTTGGAAAGAAGTGGTGCTGCTGGCTGAAATCTATCAGATAAGAGATCTTTTCCTTTTCTACAACACAGTCTGAATATCAAAAAGCCTTGGAAGATACAGAGTAAATAAAATTCATCTCCAGTCAAGAAAAGTAGCAATGGGACAATCAATAGGATTTCCCATACCTCAAGAATATGGTCTCCTGGTGCTATTCTTCCATCTGCAGCAATAACAGAATGTCGCAAGACTTCCTGGACAACAATGTTTCCTAGGGGGGTATCCTTACCCCCCACTATCCTCATCCCTAAATCTTCCTCGGGATCTTCACGGTGAATTTCAATCGTGCTGGTTTCAGCCACAAGACTCGCTCGCTGGGGAAGATCTGATTGTGAAAACATAAGAGGAAAAATGCAGCCAACACATGAACAGACACTTCTCTCATATAGCAAATATCCCTGGCAGGTTGTGTTCAAACCAGCATTTGAAGGGAAAGGAGAGGAAAGCAGCTATGAGGAGTCAGAGCATGAGCAAGTCAAATTAAAAACTGAAAAGCCCCTAATTTCTGAATGACTTCTTCAAAGTGTTTCCCTTTTCTTCTAGCTTATGGCTAATTTAAGCTTTCATTACTATTTCTGAAGTTTTAATAAGGGGCATTAAGTATGTTTCCCTTGCTATTTAGAGATGCGACAGCTAGAAGTCCACTGCCATAGATCCAACAAACAGGAAATCCCCAAATCCCATGATCCCCAGTAGAAAAGAGGACTGCTAAGCTGTAATTAGTGGCTTGCCATTGCCCTGACTCCACCACAGGCAGCTCTCTCCAACTTCCCTTCTCTGTCTTCCTTCCTCCTCCTTCCCCATTCCACTGCTCAAAGCCAGGAGTGGTGTTTAGGTACTTTACAGCATGCTGAAGCCTAAGCAAGCCTCTTGGGCACTCTGAAAGTGAAATTGCTGCTAGTGAGTCCCATGAAATCTGCCCAGCTCTGCAGTGAGCAGGCGCAGTGCCAGTCAAGGTGAGCTGCAGATGCCAAGCAAGAGATATGGTCTATAGGCCTAGGCTATGAACAAACTTGCTTAGTGCCATTAAGGAAGGTATTGATCACTCTAGGAAATTGCCTGTATATTTAACTTTGTTAACAAGATTAAGAAGCTGGAGCTTTTCCTCATTAATTATCTGGCCTCTTTGAAGGTTTTAATGCCATGCTCCCTTTTGAGAAGAATACTGCAAATAAAGTATCCGCTGCAGGCTAACAGAGATGCTCTGAAGTGTTTTGGACAGTTTTGTGCTTGTGAGCAGATCTTCCCACTCATGATACACTTGACCACAACTTTCTGCTGTTCATGGACAAGCTAAGGAAAAAGATCTACCTTTGCAGTAACTAATGGCTAAACAACAGTGAGGATACCTAAGAATGTTGGAGACACTTAAAATTGCTATGTATGAAATAATTTACCTTACTTTTATAATATCAAAGGCAGTTACATAATTACATTCCTCTCTCAAACTTACCTTCCTCAGTCTCTTCAAAAGCTGGATTAACCAGCCCAGGCTCCGCAGTCCCCAGTGATACCACCGCAGCTGCAGAGCTTTCTGCTACAAGCGACGATCCTCCACCTGGCACCTCTGGATCCTTGGGCATGTGCGTTTCCACCTTGGCAGGGAGATCTTCCTTCCCTTTGGAAAAGGGATTCTTTTTCCGCTCTAGTTCAGCTTTGTATTTCTTGAAACCTGGACACCTAGAGAAAGATGGTGTCTGTCACTAAAAGGGAGGTCGCTTCCTATGCGCTTGTCCCAGCACATGCAAGCTCTGACTGACAATCATATGCAAGGCATGTTCAAGATCTCATCATCTACCTGCCCAGCTTGTATCAAAGATGCTAATATTCACTCTCCTTTGACCTTCACCTTCCAACAGTATGAGCTTAAAGGTAGGATTCCTATTTACTTACTTTCTAAATTATTATACAAACTAGTTCAAAAGAACAGAGGCAATAGGAAGAACAGTTTTCCTTGCTAAATATTTACCAGAGAAACCATCTGTGAAGACAAGAACACATCCTTTAAAACAATACTTAGGTCAGGTCTAAAAGGGTAGAACATGAACTATACCTTTATGCAAGGGAAGTGACTCACACTTCAAGGTCAGCCTTGAATTTGGCTTTGTTTTTAAACAAATCAGTAACAGGCAACAACAGTGACCAAGGCCAGCTTAGTTTTTTGCTGACCAAGCCCTGACCTCTCTCCCCAGTCCACTCAGGTGATGATTCTGTTTGAATGCGGACAATTTAGGAAGGTTTATCCCCTATTGATTATTCCCCACAAATTTCCAATTACTTCTATATTCAACAAAACACACTGTGTGCAGCTATACCATAGCCAACCCATCTCAGCAAAAGTGAGAGGAAAAGCAGGCTCTTACCAAGAGTAAGCCAAGTATCAAGAGCAAAAAATGGTAATGAAAAGGTGGCATGTGAGGCAAGTCATGAATATAAAATCATCACTTCCAGAGACCTGAATAGGACTGGGTGGTTACTAGAGTCACATTTTAAATGAAATTATTTACATTCTAGCTAAACAAGTCTCACCGTGGTTCTCCTGGTCGTTTTCTCTGAGCATTAATAAGGCCCTAAAAGCTACAGACAGGAGCTGATCAATCCATTTGTGCTCATCTCTGAAAACAGAGATGTTATGCTTATTCACAGACTGGGAGGCAACAGCACTGAAGTCTCTTCCCTCACTCAAGAGGCTCTGTGGCTCCAACATGAGCTCTCAGCTCATGAGTATGAAGTCAAGCAGGACTCACAGGGATATACACTTGGCTGGAATTGCAAAAATATCCTAATGAGAGCTTACCTGCACATCAGTTTGTTTTAAAAATGGTTTTGCCACAAGAAGCTACAGCATAGCTGAAGGGAAACAAGCCTCCTGCATTCCTCATTACACATCAACGAGACACGGTGCGAGCCAAGCGCTGCTGCTTGCAGCATGGCTTGTACTTAGCTCCCTTTCCAGCAATCATTAACTAGGAGCCAATGTTCTGCAAGCGCCACGGCAAGACTTGTCACCTGCATTGCTTCTAAAGCTGCAAAACTGCCTGCCCATAGCAAAACCTGCACTGGAAGCTACCAAAACATGTCTCTGCTCAAAAGTGCAAGAGGAAAGAGAGTCTCCCTCTCCCTGCAGAGAGAAAAAGGATCTATTTTTCAGTTGCTTCTCTTTCACAGCAAAAGAAGGAGGGAGGATAATGGAATTTTAAGTAGGTGATTCAGCAGCTGCATAATGCGCAGCTTGGAGGGACTTGCATTATTTGGATCAAAGACTTATGTATTGCACATCCTAATTGAACCAATTAAACTGGCAACACTGCATGATCCCTTGACTCCAGAGCGCAGAGGTTTGACTTAGCACCTTTCTTCTTCGTGCGAGCGAAACAAGGAGTTAGCACACTTCCAACAACTCACAAAGAGTCAGCTGCCCCAGATCAGGATGCACATTTACATACATTTGATAGCTCCTGAGTCCACAGAGAACTTGCAGCCAAGCAGCAAAGCACCCTTACAGCACTCGAGCTCCACATACACACACACAATTACGTTGCCACTTTCCCGGCCTCACCCTCTGGTGCCCCGTCTCGCCCCGGTTTAACAACCGTGCTGCAAACAGATCTTTCAGTTCAGATGCAAAACAGACCTAGCTGACATTAAGCACAGAGGAGGAATACTGTGTAAGTGGCCCAGCACCTGTTCTGCAGGTGAGCTTCTAGCTCACACCGCTGCATCGTCTGCTGACACTCAGCCTTGAAAGGACACAGGACAAGCAGCTTATCCAGCAGGTTCCGCACCAGGAGGCTGGACTTGTGGCACTGCTGGAAAGAGAGTTTTTTGCGATCCATGGGACAAAAGTTGTACTCCTGCATGAAGTTCTCGAGGCACTTGAAACAGTACGTGTGCCCACACGGGGTGTCCATTGGTTGCAGCAGAGGCTGAAGGCAGATATGGCAGATGAGCTCGTCGTCCACTTCATCTTGGAAGTTGTAGAGATGGTTGTCGGGCAGGAGATGGAACTGACCGCACTCGCTGCAGAGGTCGCCGGACTGGGACGCGGGGTCTCCTGCTGCTGGGTCAGCCATGGTACCAGCATCGGGCGTTCCCGTGCCAGCAGGAGGGCACACTGTCACACAGGCACCGTCAGACTTCCTATAGAGAAGAGAGGAGAAAGATTTCCATCCAGCTGCCACCTCTGATCTAATGAATTAAATATTAAACCGTATTCCTGCCTTAAGCTCCCCCAGTATCTTCACCCCTTCCAGCCCATCTTAGGGCACTTCCTTCCAGTGAATGATCAACCTAGGTGACAGCAAATGCTGTGACCTCATCCAGCAGAGGATTTAAGCACACGGGTAACCGAAGCCTCAGTTATTTCACATGCAAGCGTGCCTCTGAGTAGATAAACCCTGTCAACTATAGGAACGAGAAAACCTCAAACAAAAGCTGCATGTTCTTGAGGGAAAACAGCTAGAGAAGATGAAGGGAAGAGTGAGAAAATAACCAAGCTAGTCATTTTTTAAACTGACACTTTTCCTGGTAGCTTGCCAGGTGATAGGGCACGTCACTCATTTTAAAGACACTCGCGGTGCAATATCTGCCCAGGGCCTGCTGCTTGTTTGAATTTTTGTTTTGTCTTGATTTTTTTTTTTTTTTTTTTTTGGGAAAGAAAAAGAGGAAGAAATTTTAAAAGGAACCTTAAGAAAATCTAAACCACATTTCCTTCCTGTTAAGCCCACCCCATCCCCAAAAGAAAGCATTTAATTTTAACAAAGACTGCATTGTTCCCAACTCATCCATGTTAACCCACTGAAGAAAGTTTCCTATTAAAATATTAAAGCTTTCTAAGAATAGAAAAGATGCAAAAAACAGTCCATGAGTTTGTGGTAATGTAACACACAGGCATGAATTTCAGCAGGTTTTAAAATAACTTCTTAACTCGCACCTTATCTTGTTCTCTCTGCTGGTAAGTTCTTTGCAGTTTACTCTCTCCTGATTTTAATGAAGACATCTCCATCCACACCTCATCAATCTTGCCTATTACAATCAAATACAAAATTCACCTGAGTTTGCTAGCAGATTACTTTGCAAGCACAGGCACTACCACAGGAAGGAATCTTTTCAACTTGGCACCTATTTTAATGAAACAAGCAATGTGGTCCTCCAGGAAGCAAACACTCTTTTTAAGATATATAAAACCCAGAATCTTCCAACATGAATAAACTGCAGGAGTCTGATGAAATGGAAAATGTTTGAAAGATGACACAAAAGTCTGAAAACAAGAGCTCTGTCTGGAACACGTAAAGCCCAAACAGGAGCCAACCCCGGCCCGCGCCGGTGCCTCACATGCAGCAGCAATTCAGAACAATAAGACAGTGAGAACAGCAAGAGAAAATTAGTCACAGGTTTCTAATAAAAATCATACATCATTCCACCTCAATTAATTGTCAAGCATAAATCAGCTATTTAATTAAAGGGATAACATATCAAAAAAGTCACTTATGGACTTTTTTCTTTTTTACCTATAGAAACTTGCTCACTTCAAAAGAGTGAAATGTTATTGTCAAGGTTCCAGGTAGGTGCAGGGCACAAGCTGTTTTCTGGCACTGCAGCAGGAGAGGCAAACATCTTCCCCTCGAGGAGGGCGCGCGCTTTCATGGGATACAGAGTTCTCAACATGCCTGTTTGCACCTAGTCTGTAGCTCCCTCACCACTGACCTGGTGCTCCCCAAGCTGCCAGAAGAGGATTTTATAGGGAAAAAAGTGCAGACACTTATCAAACGCTATTATCTGGTACCTACCTCTACATGAAAGATTTATAGCTCTACTGTTTCTCTTTAAAAAGTCACCATTGATATTAAGTTATTTTATAAGCTAAAAGGGAATATTTTGACATTAGACAATGACTTATCACCTATTGATTCTGATCAATTAGCTCGGTGCCAGCACTTAGAGAAATGCCAGGCTTTCAAGGCAAACCTCTACCCATAAGAAATACTTGTGCTTCGGGTTGTAGTATTTGCATAAAATTTTGGCAGATGATTAAACATAGCTTCTCCGTGAAAACAAACTCTAGAGTAACATTGCTGATAGCTACTTTTATACGGGGCTTTTTCCACATATTTACCAAATTCATTTTCCACTCTGTGTTTAAAGGTTGCGAGAGATGAGTCCCACTTATGAGTCACCTCAGAGCTGGAAGAGGATAAAAACATCACCACAGCCGTTCTGCTTTTCCCTTCCCTGCAACTCCGCGTCACCCTCTTGCCAGGTCTGCACCTTCCAAAAGAGGTGCGCGGCGCATGGTCAGCGGTGCCAACACAAACGCTGCCGTTCCCCCGTGGTGCCTTTGGCCGGGAGGCTCCAGGGAAGCCAGGGCGGCGCTGACGACACGCGGCCCGCGGCGGCGAGCGCGGCAGGCTCCGACAGGCCTGCCCTTCGCCGTGCCATTCGGGCAGGAGGCAGACGTGCTGCGAGAGGAAAGCGGCTCCCGCCTTGTTCAGAGACGGCTCCTCTACAAGCCGACTGCGTGTCTAGGAGATGCCCTGTGTCAACGCACCATGTACTGTCCCGATATATTGGCCCTGATAGAGGCCATCTGCTATTATGCTTCAATCTGGCCCAAAGGTTGTGCCTTTTAGGTGAAATGAGACATGTTCAGTCTTTTGTGGTTCCATCAAATCACAGCTATTCATTCAAACCAAAGTTCCAAGCAATCCCTTTCATTCCTATATTGCTGTTTCTATTGTACCATTCCCCCTTCCTTCCTGTATTGCTGTTTCTCTTGTACCATTGCCCCTTCCTCATCCTCCCAGCAGTGCTGCTTTTAAGCCGGCTGCACGTTCCCGCCTTTCTCCGCAGCATTCGGATCCGTCCCTAGGCCTCCCTCTTGCCACAAAACACTAATCTCAGATAAGGGTGCATTAGCTTCTGCACAATCTGCATAATACAAAGAAGTCATAAAACAAGGATCTAGCTTTGTCCCGAGTTGCTACTTACTGACTACATGAAAAGTATAAAAGCCCGACATATATCATGTATACATATGTTGTGTTGCTGCCATTATGGACTCTGCTTATGCAGTATAATGCAATGAATGCCCCTAGAGCCTGAATAATATTTAGGAAGCAACACCTTATTCCTGTATTCCTCAGTGAATAAATATAGCAGAAAGTGTGCTGTTTCCCAGGTTCTTACCCTGTGTGGCCCAGGACAAAGATTTCTCAAGCATCACCTTCACTGCATGAAATAAATCATGTTTTGTTTTTAAATGAGGATTTCAGCAACACTGACTCAAAGAACAGATTTTTTTGGGAAAAAAAAAAGAAAGAGACAGACTATCGGGTTGTCTAATCTACCTTCCCGCCAAAGCAAGACTATTCCTGACACCCTCAGCACGTTGCCTGGTCTTGTTCACGCTCAGCCAGGGTGCAGAGCCTCACGTATCCCCTCCGCGCAGCGCAGGCAGTGGCCCTAGCAGGGCGCCTGCCAAGAGCTATGCAAAAAAATGAGCCACGTGGCTCTGTTTGGAGCTCCAGAGCTCATCTCCAACCCATCCTGGAGCTCCTAAACAGGACCAAGGAATTACTCCTACAGCTAAGCTGATTAGAACTATCAAAGCCATGGCAGGGGCTGAACGGTCTACAAAAGTTTCCGAAGAGCAACATCCCTGCTTCCAGGCTTATCATTGGAAGCCTCAACATTCTCCAATTTAACTCCCACTCCTTGTTTTTAAGGCATATAACTCATCTTTAATTTCGTTTGGAGCACCAACAGGCAAAATTAAGTCCAGGCCTGTCTATTTGATAAAAGTTGCTTTTAGTTATGAAAATATTTATCTTAATGACATCTCTTTGAGGTGTGCTATCCCCACTTAAACACTGAGAACTGACATCAAGGCAGGCTAAAATATCAACCCACAGAGGTATCAGCTCACGGGAATTCAGTACTGAGGTATGATTGCAAATCTGACCTTAAGCAACTTAGCCAAGATCACAGAGAAAGTCTTCAGGAAAAAAAAGGAAAACAAAAAACACTCTGCAAGTCCAAAACAGTATCAAAAAATGAGGGAAAGAGAAGAAAAAAAAAAATCAAGGCGGCTTCTATTAACTGATTTACAAAACCACAAGTACGTTAAGTGAACCAGAGCACGTCCCATATTGCAAAACCATGAAATAAGCAGCCGGTCTCCAAAGAAGCAAGGACACAATACAGAAGCATAAGGATTCCTCCTGACAGATCAGGATAGTTAGAAAAGTGCCTCATAGCACTTTAGTTTACAAAGTCTGTTAAATAACTAGCTCTTAATATTAAAAAGTTACTTGCATAGAAAGTGTTTTGGAGCTATTTTGAGGTTTTCTGCTCTTCAGCTTTAGGTTAAAGCTTATGTACCCACAAGGATCAACGATACTGAAAACCCCAGTGTCAGAGCTGGCTTAGAGGCTCCCAAGTACCCGCAGTGCCTGCCCCACACACCTCTCCTGCTGGGCAAGAGCTTGCTGTCATAATTATGCCAGTTATTATATTTATGAGTCCAATTCCCTGAGAGACTGGAAATACAACATTCCAACTAAAGGCCAAAGCAATTAATTGAATTTCTTTGGGTGGACAAAAAGACCAAATACATTGGATCAATTAAGGAGACCAAGGCTGCATTTAGGGAAGGCATGAACAGTGAGCTCCACATCCACCCAGTGTTCCAAAAATGAGCCAAAAGGAGGAAAAAAAGAAAATTCTTAGCAAACTTGCTTCAAACAGCTTTCACCCAGACAGAGTCTTGGTGTTTCTTATAACAACTTTTTTTAAAGAGGAGACAAGATTTATCTTCTTGAATTTCAGCTTTTCTCTGATTGAGCTAAAGCCTGCTCCTTTTCTTTAAGGCAAGCTACAGTTAGTTCTGGTGGAGCCCTTCCACTGTGCTGCTAGGGCATTTCCCAACCATGACTAAGCTGTCCTCGCTTTACAGCAGCAACAGAGAAAATAATGTTGAAACACCCAAGGATTTTTGTAAGCAATATTTAAATGGACCGACTTTCAGCAAAGCTGCAGCCCCAAACCCCATACAGGTTTTGGAGCGTGACACAATTCAGCATCCTCTTGCCTTTCCTGATTATTTTTTATGATATCAGTGAAGATTAGGTCAGCAATATGAGAGTACAATGTCAAAGCTTCTGTAAACAACAAGCTTGTACAGTTAAATAAGAAGCGATCCTTTCAATGATTAACTTTGCTTTCAAGTCCAAGTCTTTCTAATAAGCCACTCCTGAGCAAGTAACTGCTCTGCACATCTCAAGGTTTTTGTCAAGAAACTATATCCAGCCTAAAGGAAGGGCATCCTTTATATATATAAAAAGGGCATCCTTCCAGTCATTTTTGTCCATTCTTTAATTATAAATCTGAAAATATTTTTTTATTCTAAATCCCTTCTATTTGTGTGCTTGTTGGATGACTTTGCATATTACCAGCTCAAGCTCCTCCTCGGCAAGTATCTGTTTTCTCTACCAGAAAAACAGAAAACCAATTGTATTTTCATGAATTATAATCAGACACATTATCATGTTAGACTAGAAAAGGCTCATTATTCCAGGAAACACTATTCCAAGAGATGTGCTCAAAGGGTTGTTAGGCCACAGCAAGACCACGCCATGGGATTTTCTCCCAAGTGGCTTTTCCAGGACCAGCTCTCCACTAAGGCACTTCTGTTTGTGTTTCTAACAGAACACGTCAAGAGCAGTAGCTTATACCACACACAGTCCCGCTGCTTGACAGGCAGGAATACAACAAATAATCATGTTTTACTCTACAGAGCAGGAGGCTCTGGTGTTAGTTAATTGTATTACCCTGGGTAACAAGCACCAGCAAATTCCCTCCTGCCTGCCTTTAGTTTTACACCAGTACGTAATTCCTTACACTTTCTACCTATGCTTCTCTTGAAAGTGGTTCATTTATTGGTATGTAAAAAGAGATAAATTAAATGCTAGCAAATAGAAGTGGACACACATTGCAGGAGAAGCTGTTTTACTGTATTTCTTCATGCTTTGTCACTTTTGTGGGATGCTTCTGCTGTGCCCACGATCCTTTCCACATCCTTTCTTCCATGCACACTATTTGTTTTATGCTCAGGGGAACACAAAGCTTATGCAGATTCTTCTGTTTTACCACTTAGCTTAATTTGCATCTTTGCCAGATTGCATCCAAAGACTCCTATGGAAGTTTCCACATTGGCAGCATATATGGATTTCCTTTGCATGTTCAGTAGGTTTTTCTATTCTCTCTAATAATCTCACTCTCTAGGAAATTAAATACCTTCACCCTATCTCATGCCCCAAACACTTTCAATGTGGCAGCAATCTGCAATCCATCCCTAAAAGTCAGTTTCATGTTTGTGGATGAGGTTTTCCAGGCACAAAGAAAGGAGGAACCCAATGCTGTAATTTAAGGATAATGCGTTTAATCAGTAATTAATAACCCAAACTTCTCTTGCAATTAAAAGAAAAAGGCAAAACCAAACCAAAGAGGGATTAGATGGAATGTTAAGATTTGGGCTTCATTTAAATAAAAGATACAATACTGGCTTTCCAAAGAGCTGGGTTTGCTTCTGAGGACAGGAGGTAAGGATATGTCTATTGGCTATATGGGAACACGAGACACTTAAAATTATAAAACGGCAGTAGAGCTTAGAGAATGAAGGTATAGGCTCCATAACCCCATAGGTATCACCATAGCAGTAGCCTGATGACTCCACCATAAGCAATCCAGCAGCACCAAAGCAGAGTTTTGTATCTGATGGTGGGATTATTTCCTATCAAAAGATCAGGGATAGCAGATGGTAACAATCACAAGCTGCAACAGAAAGCAGTACAGAACTTGTAGTTACCCTCACCAAGGCAAATTTTGGTCTCTGCTGTGCTTGTTTCAAGTGTCACTCAGTCCTAAAGTCAGGCATTCAGCACAGTGTATGGCAGCATACTGTTGTATCAATAGGCACCTGAAATCCAAACTCCACAAAACGAGCAAACTACCAGGTGACAAACATGTAGCACAGCTAAGAACTATCACAGAGGGTCCCTCTCAGCTCCCTAAATCCAGGCTCTCTTTGCAACAATGCCCGCTGGCTCCAGCCTGCAGTTTCCACCACCAACAGCTGGGTGTATTGCTCTGCTCCACACACAAAACCCGCCACTTCCTTCCACGGGGTTAGAGGGCATTTTCACAAAACCAGCGCAAAGTGCTTTCTAGCCCAAGCTTGTTCCACCTAACTGAAAAAGCCAAACTGAAAAATAATTACACTTGTAATTCCCCTTGCCTCTCACCAAATCGGGGGAAAGGGGAAAGAAACAAACACCCTTATCTACTACAAAAAGTGATTCCATGCACCACACGCTCTGCAGCTGCAGCTCCTCGGGGTGCTGCCCGTTTGAAGCCTGCTTGAACTCCCACTGGAACCTGGGGGCAGGTTGAACGGCTGCTGCGACCAGCAGCGGCACGGGCAGGAACTCACAGCCAAAGGAGCAAGAGAGGCCTCTCCATCCAGGATTAGATTCCTGCAAGGTTGACAAGAGGGCTTCGCGGCCCTGTTAAGCCAATGCAGGTGTATTCTGCCCTTTAGAACATCTGGCATAAGCACATGAACTCAAGTATGGCTGTGCATGTAGTCCAAGATGAAATGTGCCTTTTTGTCATGCAGTTTCACCTAGTGTATTTTGTTGACTTTAAATCTAAAGTAAGCAACCTCAAACTAGAGGAGAAACACAAGACTGATTTTTTTTTTCTCCTCAACTCTTATCCTGATTTAGAGCTGTGTCCAGCTCCACCTAGCAAAAACAGGTCTTTGGGAATCATTGTTATCTCACCCTGTTACGCACATATGAGGAAATTGATATTTATATTTACACTTGTTCTAAGAATAATTCAAAAAAATCCGCATGGCTTTCTCACCAGTTAAGAGCTGGAGCCACAGCCCAGGGGTCTGAAGTTCTTCCACTATCCACAAGTCAAGGCAGCAGCCACATTCCTCCTTAATCACCAGTGAACGAGTTGGAATGACCTTGAGTCGGGGTATGTAGGAGTGGGAAGGCAGCCTCCTTTCCTTCCTCATTTCCGAGCAGGTTGAGATGACTTGTAAAGCAGTCAAGCAACCAGGTGTTAACCTCATGGGGGAGTTTATTTTGTCACAAGTACGAAAAGGCTCAGAAGCCCCATTATGTTTCTTTTCTAATCTATCCTACTTGAAACCATCACACAGCATTTGTTTTTCACTACCAATTGATACAGCTTAATATTAAAAGCAAATATTCTCAGATCTGAAGTCCCCAGGGCAAGAATTGGGTTTGTGTTTGTTTTTCCATTTGCAGGATGGCAGCAGTGCTCACTAGAGGAGACGAGTTTGTGATTTATGAGTTTGGAGGTTGGTTACAAGAGCTTTACAAACAAGGCTGATCACCATTACTTGCACTTGCAGCCACCACAACATAACTGCTGTCACAAAGGAGCCCTGTAAAGACTCCAAGGAGCTGCTCAAGTTTTATCTGAACCCTTTTTTAATTCACAATCCAATCAGAAAGGAAGAAGCTGCTGCAGCTGTTTAGGAAATGCCGTGACCCAGACAAAGGCTAGACCAAGCTAGACACCACCTTTCTTTTTTAAACCCATTCCAGGACTTCCCTTCCACAGATGCTTTCAAGTAAGGAACAACACAATCTCCAAACAAACTTTGCCTAGAGACCCTCTCAGCTCAGGAGAGCAACACGTACACATGAAACCAGTTGTTGCCTGTACGCTGCCCGTTCTTCCAGCTTTATCCTCATCTCTCCTCTTAGCTGCTTTTTCCTGGAGCAGTGCACTAATTCCTACTACCTGCAGTCACCTAACCCCCCTCTCTAACACTTCAGGCACTTCATAGACCAATTCCTCAACTATTTGTCACTCAACACATCAGAGAGCTTACCAGATATTTGCATATTTTAAAAACTCAGTTCATGTCAAAAAGAGTGCTATGCCAAATTCCAGGCCAGAGCAACATTTTGTGTTCCCACAGGGAACACCAAGCAGATGAGGGACTGTCAAATGCAATTCCCAATTGCAGGGAAAGCATCACTGGGCTGAAAACGAAAGGCCAAACAAGGAGGGTTTGTAATAAATCAGCAAAGCATACTCAGGCCTGTGAGCAAGGCAGCAGCTGCAACTACTTGGGCAAGACAGACACAGTCAGGAGAGACCAGGCAGCTCAGTCTGTAAAGTGAAACTGATGCAGCAGCTTCATGCGAAAAATCAGAAATACACAGGAAACGGGTACCTTTGAGCCCTGTGTTTTGCAGGCAGAAGGTCCCCTAGCTACCAGCTTCTTTCAAGACACTTGCAGCTCTTTCCTCCAGTTTTTGCAGCTCTTCTCCAGGCAGGTTGCTTCGAGTTGTTTCCCCATTCTCGCTCACTTCCCTCACTACTCATACAGCCAGAAACAAAGTGATTTCCAGTAAGGAGCTTTCCTCGCCATGCAGCACAAGCCCCTCTCTCCAGCGTGCTGGCTGCTTCCCCTAGCCCATCGCTGCTATTTAGGCAGGTTAAACCCGCACCGCGCTCACGCAGGAGCGGACAGAGGTGGGGTTCTCCAGCCACCAGCTCACCCCAGGCAAGGTCGTCGTCCTCCTCTTATGGCTCTTCCTCGTCACCCTCAGCCACGTGATGCTGAGGGTGTCCCCGCGCCATCGTCACGGCTGCTCTGTCTCCAGGGGCAGGCACAGGGAGCCAGCCCCAGGAGGGAGCAGGGCAGGGGACCACGGCCAGGTCACCCTCTCGGCTGCAATGGGTGCCACAGTGCAGGAGCAGCTCTAGGGCACGAGCTGGGAGGCGCAGAGCCCTGTTGTGAGCGAGCCGCACACACGGTCTGCCCGTGCCAGGCTGGAGGGCGGCCCGAGCGCCCCGGCCTCACAGCAGCGGGGATGGCGGCAGCGCCGTCCCTCGAGGGCACGGCGAGCACCCGGTCCCTGTGTGTGTGGTGCTGATTCTTGGGTCTCCTCAGGGCCTCTGGGGTCTCCACAGGGAGAGGGATCAGAGCTGGTAGCTCTAGGACCCTGTGGCTCCTGGGGAAACTTGACTTTACCTTGGCGGTGCCACATGCCATGCCCTGTCCCTGGGCACACTGGGTCACCCGTAACCTCGGGGCAAGCTCACGCGCAGCTCTGCTTGCCACAGAGCCTCTACACACCTCGACCACGGAAACACAGCCAGAACTGAAAACGTGACCCTCTTCGGGTGCTGCTGCTGCTGACCCTGCTCGGGGGCAGAAAGCTGCCAGCCGGCCCTGCGCCGCCTGGCTCCGTCCTGCCCGCTCACAGTGGGGCAGCGACACGGGCGGCCGGGCCGGGTGGGACCGCCCAGGCTCGTGCCCGGCCCCCGCGGGCACCCCCGGCGCCGCGGGTGACCCGGGCACCTCAGCGCCCCGGCCGCTCCTTCCCCTCCCGCCTCCGCTTCCCGCGCGGCCTCGCCAGCACCAGCGCGCCCAGGCCGGGGGTCGCTCCCGCC
>PTEX01000032.1:4229040-4272260 GCA_003342815.1 Eudromia elegans
TCCTCCACCAAGTTTCCGGGCGGGGAAGAAAGTCGAAACCGCGGCGAGGGCAGGAGGCGGCGCCGCCGCCCAGGTGTCTCCGCGCCCGCCCCGGGCCCGGGCCCGCGCCCGCCTCCTGCTGCTGCTCCTCCTGCCGGGCCCGGGCGCGCTCCGCCGGGGGGCGCCGCGGGCTCCATCTTGTCGCGCCGCCGCAGCAGGGGCGCCCGCGGCTTCCGAGGGGAGCAGCCCTGAGGGAAGGAAGAACCACTCCAGTCCTTTCTGCTGCCAGTGGCTTTAAAATGAACGCAGGGGTCCTGCATTGCCTCAGGTGTGTGTGGGGGAAATCATCCCTTTCACCTTTGTGTCGTTTCTTTCTGTGGTTCCTCACAGTGCTTCTACTAAAGCAAAGGAAACAAAAAAAAAAAAAAAAAAGAAAAAAAGAAAGAAAAAAAAAGCCCAGAATATGGTGGCTGTGGAGCAAGGCTCCACAGGTGCAAGGGCACCTGTGGGCATCAAGGCCCAGCCAGCAGCGTGGTGGCCCCAGCATGTCACTCTGGATGGATGGTCACCCATGGTCTGCATTGACCATATGGGCCCGTCCCGCAGCTGCCTGAGTGCGGTTCTGAGGGCAGAGGAGGCCAAAACCCCCCAAATGTCCCATCCTCTTCGCTAGGCATTGACGTCCCTCAAGAGGAGGCTAGGAGGATCCTGGGTCCTTGCCAGCATGCGGGATCCTTCTTTGTCCACTCTTTTGATCCATAGAAACCCTTCCTGGAAAGGTGGTTTGGTTGTGAGTGCTCAGGAAGACCAACACGTTACAAAGGCGACACATTGGAGAGGTTCCTGCTCCTGGTCCAGGCCATCCCTGAAACCAAGTGGCACCAAGGCAAACCAGCAACGCCTCCTCCAGCAAGATCTGGGACACAAACTGTGAGAAACTTAGGATATTTTTGTAGAAATTGTCTGAGAACTGTGGTCAGGTTTTTAAAAAGTTTAAATTATTTAAATTCATTGTCTGATAGGATTTCTTCTGAAGTAGCAAGGTTGGGGTGGAGGGGACAGATGGGAGGCATCATGTCCTTAAGCCATCCTGAACACAGAAATACTTCTGTCCGTGTAGAGGCCTCAAAGCCTCACCTATGTTGAGTGCTGGCCTACGTGTGCAGGGCGAAGGCTTAAACTGGCCCTGGCGGGGTGTTGCTCAGGGGGAGGTCAGAGCCATTGCTGCAAACCTCTCTCTCCTCCGAGCAGCCAACGACCCGGTCCGGGAGGACAGGAAATATGTGGGTGAGCTCGGGTAGCAGGAAGGCCAACCCCAGGGAAATTTCAAATAGATGCAAACCTTTAAAGTGAGGAACTTCATCTAGTTAGCGCTTGCCAGAGATATTTATCACGAATGATGACCTCTTTTCCTGAGTGGACACTGTGTCATTAAGGTATGGTGAAAGTTTATTATATAAGTGTGCTGGAATTCTGGTCTGGCTCTGTGGTAGAGGAGTCCCTCTGAGTCACAGTTAACGTATGGACGCATGGAGGCCACAGGTCTCTGCTCTGGAGCTCACGCAAAGGTAGGGAACCGAATTAATTCCTTCCTTTGTCCAGGTAAAGGCAACCACACTGCAGATAAGACTGTGCCTTGATGACACAAAATCCTTTTTATGTTACTGGTTCCTGCCTGTTTTTTGATCCTACAGCACAGGCACAACATCCCTTAGCTGCTTCTGTGCAGCTCCGCGTGTGGCTGAGCTGTGAACCAAATCAGGGTTCTGATCCGTCTGAGGAATAATGCAGGAAAAATGTATACACAAGTGCATTTTATTTAAAAGCATAAACATATTTTAAATAGACACATACGTATTTGAAAACTAGGTTACCTCCCAAATTTAATATATAGATCGAAAATTACAGATCGGTGATTTTCTCTGACACTGGTATAGGAACAAGTACTACTGGAGAGAAGTGGCAAAATACGAAACTGCCCCTGGAGGAGAAGTCTTTGTACTTCCAACCACAGGTTAATATTTAGTCTGCAAGGAGCAAATGGGTTGCTGTACCATATTGTTTTGTTAGCAGCTAATGTGTTGTGCAAATTTGAATAGCAGTTCATTCTATTTCACTGTAAACAGTTTGCATTAAAAACATCACAACATTAGGGAGAAGTAGTTTCTCTGGTAGCACTCGAATTATAACTTGGGTTAACCTGGAGTTGAAGAGAAGCTCAATCTGCTGTCTCTTCTATGGCATCACTTGCAATCCCCAACATTTGTTATTCTGTGCTCACTTCTATAGTTATTAAAAACATACGATCAAAAAAGGCGTTACTTCTGTGAAACTCAAGGACTTTCTATTTACTAGCAGTTCTAATAATTTACTGCTGATAACTGATTCTCAATGAAAAAAACAGAGCAATCTCAGTTCAAAGTTTTTATCTCCTCTGTCTCTTATGATGGCATAATTTGTACAAGAACCACTGTCTGCACTATATGCAGAAAGCTTATGGGCGAGATTCATGCTCAGTGTAGATATCAGGGTGACAATGACAATTTCTGATAGCAAAATCAGATATAACAACTAAACATAACTTGCAGGGTTAAGGATGTATTTAATAATCCTTTGCTTCACATGAAGATTCATGAAACAATTTTTACAAAATCTAAAAAAGAAAAAGAATTTGAAAAGCAAGCAATTGGAAAAATAACAGTAGGAAAATTAAATAGAGAGGCAAAATCAGGTCGCACAAAGTTTTGCAGATTAATCCCATTAACGTTGTATAAAGCCTGGTAACCTTGTGTGTTTCTGTCATCCTCTTGTGGGAAGGTGCAAAGAATAGATGACTGCACGGTATTAATTTGGGACCCAACTTTGATGTTTCATCACAAGCAAACCTAAATTCCCAACCCCCACACAAGAATGTAAACACACTTAAAAAAAAAAATCCCACAAACAAGTAGAGAGAGTCATCCCAGGAATTTGTGATTAAATGGCATGGAATCTCCCTTTTGTGGAAAGCAGCACATGTGCATACAGGCTTCTGGGGAATCCAAGGCCCCAAGCACATTGTTTGAATTCATTCTCCCAGATTCTGTAGTACTTTTGTTCCTTTTGCATTATTTTAATATGAGAGGCTTGGTGCAAATTATCTCTGTGTATGCATTGCATACTACCTATGTATAGGAAGTAGTTGAATTATCCTGTTTGAAATATATTTTAAGAAATATAATTTAAAGAAATTTATTTTAATTTTACAAAATATAACATAGGAATCTTATGTTTGTTAGTGATGACTTGGGACTGTTTTCCATTATCGTTTTTCCTCATGATGTTTTATTACATCAGTTATTGGCAATGTCAGGTTATTTTGTTGATGGATATGTAGAATGTTTTTACTAGGAATAAACAGATTGGTTTTCTGCTTATAGGAAAGTATATGTTGACAGATATAAAGAGGACATCCAGCTTTTTTTTTTTTTTTTTTTCTAGGAGAGAAATGACCCATCTCTATTTTGAGAGTGGGGGAGATCTGATATTAAAAATATGTGTTACACAAATAGTTTTTCTTGTTTGCTGTGATGAATAATGTTGATGACTATTTCATAGTTTTGAAATGATACTTCTGAAATGTTGAGACTGTTTTTTAACCAAAATATATTTCTTTTTACTACCATGTTTTGTTGCAGCATTTTGGATGAGACTTCAGAAATACAGTGTCTAGGTAGAAAGATGGCTTAGAAACAGGTGAAATAACATCTCAGTAGGTCAATGTCAGGACCTACTAAATTTTTTGTTTTTCCTTTACCTGATTGGGATTTTATCTTTGGAGATGCTAAGCCCTGCTGCCTTGATTCCGTTCCCTTACTTTCTTCTCTCAGATAAGATAAGAGACAAAGTACCAGCAAGTTCCTAGAAATTAATTTCTAGCAGAGAGTTTGGTGCTCAGTTTACTTCACAGCCTTAGTTTCAACACTGTTCTCTTAAACTTAAAACTGAAAATAAATATTAAGTAGATTTGAGCCAGTTCAGGAATACTGTCAGTACAGCTGTGTGTCTAGGAGGTACTGCTATTCTCTGATAGCAAGTATTAATTAAATAACTATATAATATATATAAAAAACTATAATAATAATTAAATAAATAAATAATAAATAAATATCTTTGCAATATTTAGAATTTGACCATTAGCTGCTTCTGTTAAGAAGTGTGGACTTTCTGCTCTGTAGGTGTATGAACACTCTGTGTTTCCTGGAGTGCTGATTTGGAGGAGAAAGCTGCATGTGTCAAGGGGATGTAGCTGTTACCACATCCCTAGCAGGAAACTCTCCCCCTTGGGGTCCCAAGTGAGACTGTGGCAGCCCAGTGCAGTCTTCCTGGCAGAGCAGGAGTCTCAGGAAATCTGCAACATTGGTCCTAGTGCATGGAAACTCCCTGTGTAGTGAGTGTGTCCAGGGTGTAAGGAGCATAGCTTGGTATTTCTGACGTACACTCAGGGCTTGTTCATTATTTCCAGGTAATAGATTGAGCAATTTTATTCCTTGGAGTACATGTAGAATACTCAGTCGCTATGAGTTGGGAGATTTCGTTATCATTCATTTTGAATAGTATTTCATCCAGCTGTACAGATAATCTTCACTTGGATTCAAGAAATCACTGCACCAAGTCCTGTGTGTCAAACTAGCTATCATCAATGGGACAGTGCACTTTGATAGCTGTGTAAGGAATATTAAAGAATAAAGGTGAAGGTCCTAAAACCCATAAAAACTAGCAGGTTATATTCGTCAGTTTTCTTGCCTGCTGAAAGTGCTAGGAAAGCCCTTCAGCACAACAGGCACAAAAACGATTTAAATATTTATGTATAAAAATAACTTTGTAGGGATTACTCTGCTGTTCACTGATTTGCACGGACTTCTGGAATGGAAGCTGAGAGTGTCCATCTATCTAACAGAATATGACAGCATCATGCAAGACTCTGAAGTTGCATCTCAGCTTCACACAGATTCAAAATATACTGGTCCACCTTGGAATTTCTTACTAATTTGTCCCAGAATACTCCAACTATTATAGAGTAATCAATTTTTAATAACAGTAATATGCATTAGAAAGGCTTGAAAAGAAGAATGTGGGATAGCTTCAAGTCTCATCAAGAAAAAATCTAACCCAGGCCTCAACCCATACAGGTTAAACACACTTGCTCTTCAAAACTCTGTTCAGGCAAAATGATATATTTCTGGTCAGACTGTTCTGTTTGCAACAAGAAAAAGGCATGTCCCAGGGAAAAACAAGATCCACTCAAAGTCACTGGTATGTGCTGCAGCTGTAGCTCTGTTTCCAGAAAAGTAGCTAGATATAAACATTCCTGACTGAATGGGTGGGAAGCCGAGATTGCCTTACAGCAAAGATACCCACTAAATAGGATTACTTTTTAACAAGATAATTTGAAAAAAAAAAAAAAATGCCACAGCACTGAGAAAGGGAGAAGAGAAATAAGCAATGTAGCCATAAAGTACAATTACACCATTAGAAGCACAGGAAATGCTCTCGTGGTATCTGGTGGTTGCTCTCTGCCACATTCCTAGACCAAGTAACTCCATACCCAAAACAAGAGGTTACTTTTTTTTTTAGGTGATGATTAGGAACTCTCTGAACTCTGCCGAGGGACCTGCTGCTTTCACTGATACCTTCCCCTTGCAGCTCCACAAGAGATAATATGAGAAGGGGAGACTTGAGATGAGCACAAGCAACATCCCTGGTTGTGTCACAGGAAAGGACGCTCTAACCTTGACTGCAGAGTTTTCTGTTATCTCTGCACATGTAGAGCACTTTGAGGATTTTAGCTAGACTATATGATAGAAACCTAATGTGGCACAGCAATAAGAGAGTTAGAGATATAATGCAAACCTTTCCTAGGAATACTTTAATTTTTAAATTAATTCTGACACAACTTGGGGCAGTCACAGATTGTTTTTAGTAGGTCCAGTTACATCCATGCTTCTGTAATGCACATTGCCAGAGTTTTCTGGAGAAATGCGATTCTGCAGTGGTGCTACCTTAATTATGGAGCAAATGCTTCACATTTTCAAGGAGTTTTCACATATTCTCTCAGGTCTCCCACATTTGAACCCTCTGGCTTCTTTAACTGAGCCATAAATACGAAGAAAGGAATGTGGAGAAAGGAATGTGAAATATATTCAAATGTTAAGTTAACATAAAAAGCTATCTATATAATGTTAGCAAAAAGCTAACTTTTTTTTTTTTATTTACTATGAATAATTCACTTGGCTCAAATTGTTAAGATTCTGCTGTTGAACACAAGCAGCAGTTTTGGTGAAGCATGGCTTCAGCTCAGTCATCCATTCTTCGAAGTACTAACAGGAATAGAAATATGTTTACCAGAAAGATTCTGCTATGATAGAGTGCAGTTACCTCATGAAATACAGCATGTGTCTGGCTGCAGTCTGGTATTTTCCTGCCTGTAATTAAGAAACATCTTCAGTAATTGTCATATTATAAACTTAAGAGATGCCAGGTGCAACTGAATGGTACTGCTGGTGCTGCTATCCTGATTATGTTTTCAGAAGTTGCAGTGGTCAAAGTAGTGATCCTTGTATGTTAAAAACATTAGGAATAAACAGTGCATCTCTGTTTGCATGAGGGACATCCATCTTATACATCTGTTTGATGTAAGCAAGGGTAGCTTTGTGTCCAGTGATATCAAGGGATATAATGTCAACACTGAAAAGAATTTCTTCAATTGCCACACTGAAGTGTATATTAGAAAATAAAGTGCCAGAAAAGAGATTTTTTAGCAACAGCTCCATCTCCTGGGAACAGCACCTCCTCTCCTGTGAGAGAGGATGCTTTTCTTTCGCTTTTGCAGCTCCCATGACATTTTTGCTCTCTGGTCTAGCTACATTCCTTGTCTTCCAGGAAAGTTCCATCTTACTGACGAGTTCGCCAGTAAGTTTGCCTCCTCTGCTCATAATACTTGATCCTTCTTCATTTCTTTTCACCTAATCATCACAAAGCCATCTGCAGATGTTATTTTGCAGATATACCTCCTGGCAGTCTGCCTGTTTACAATTCATATTACGGATTTGGAAAGTGAGTCACGCAGCTTGGTCATTGTAGTGCAACGAAGAATCTCCATGCCAAGGTATTTAATAGAGCTCAAAGGGCTGCTTCCATTCTTGTTTACATCAGCTTGTGTATTTCTTTATTTCTGTTATTCTTTTGATAGTTATGCGAGTGGAACAGGCTGCCCAGAGAGGCTGGGGAATCTCCTTTGGAGATCTTCAGAACTCTCTTGGATGTGACCCTGTGCCACGTGCTCTGTGTGTCCCTGCTTGAGCAGGAGGTTGAACTAGATGATCTCTAGAGGTCCCTTCCAACCTCAACCGTTCTGTGAAATCTGTGAAATAATAAAATAGAGGTGTGTATTTAAGGTATATAAGATAAGATTATATAAGATAGGGTTAGCTGGCGGTGCACAAACAAAACTGCTGATACATCCTGATAGCAGGGTGGTAGATAACATTGCTATCCTAATAAAGACAACAGTCAAAGTTAGAAGACTCTTCAAAAGCTATTACTGTATTCGATCATACTACAACAAACTAAAGTGAGATTACTCTAAATCTGGCAACTAAAATCCTCGTTGATCTTAAAAATATAGAATATGTGATGGTTGGAGCATGAACTTTCCTCATTGTTGTCTGCTCTCAGGTCATTGTTACAATGATAAATCTCATTGCTTAACTCCTCTCTTCCCTGAGAAATATCTCTTTCCATAGAATATCCTGACTGCTCCTGCATCAGCTCTACTCTCATGTCCCATGGAGGTTGAACCCTGTTCAAACACGAATTTTAAAGTAACATCAACAAAAATTGTCATTTTTCTTCATCAAGGTTAGTGCATACAAACACACACAGGGAAAATGGCCTTATATTCTGCTGTTTATTTCCCAATGCATAGAAACCTATGCTGGTATGAGCACGCACACACTGATCGTAGCACTTCAAGGTGGACTTGTATCCCCTTAGCTGCAACATTTTAGCTACGTGAATATAAGCAAAGTGTTCAGGTACCTTGGCCAATCTGGCTGCTGGGTAGTAGTAGTTGTGGCCTGTTGCTCCCCTTGGAAGACAGCATTAAAGAGTAGCTTTCTGGAAATAACCTGTATAAATCACTGTCTTTACCGACATTTTCAGGGTCAGATTGACTTATGTTCTTTTTCTTACATTACTCACAGTTTCTTCTGATGAAGTTCTTCGGTGACGGGAAAGTGGTGAGCATCTGTGAGGCACCCTCTCCTTCACTATTTTCAGGACTTTACATGTTCCTGAGAGTCCCCTGCTGTTCTCCAGTGCTGTCCCAGGGAACACCAGGGCTGCAGATGTTCAACGTGTGAGTACCCTCTGCTGGCATGTTTTTGTAGTAGGCTCTGTCCTCTTTGCTGCTCTTGGTCTGGTTGTATCCCTTTTTCCATATATTCATTTTGGAAATGTATTTCTAATAACAACAGAATTTCATCTTAGTGTACATTTCTTTAAAATATTCAATATGAAAAGCTTTTTCTTTTTTTAATGAGGACAACAAATGAAAGAAGTATTTCATGGTGTTAGTTCAAAGGCTTAATGTGCTTTCGTTTTATACCATTCAGAGTAAGAGGATTCTTCAGACTTGGAATGATGTTCAGGATAGATGTCTCTTTGGAGGCATTTTTCACAGTTCAAAACATTTTACCATTCTGCCTAGATTTTCTTTGCTTCTTTGTAGTGTGTTTTTTATCCACATAGGTGATTGTAAGTCGTTTATTTTCATGTTTTCCTTGGTATAAATATCTTCTCCAACAATAAACATTTGGACAAAATATATTATTTGTCTCTAAGTACGGTACCTGACACTGTGCATGTTATATGTGATACCGATAGTTGCAGGAATCACAGATCAACTGTGAGAATCTTGATGAAGACTCTGGCAACAGAAATATTGGAGGGGATGGAGAGGGCAGTGTCTTACTTTCTAGCAAGAGCACCTAAATAGCAAAGAAATAATTAATATTCTAGAGAAAAGACTGAAAAGAAAAAAATGTCATGGGCTACAGGACATATTTGGCTGGTAGACCCAGATTTTGCTTAGTCTCTCTTAGGTGAAACACAAGTAGGAGCCTCTAAGATCTGCACCCTTTTGAGAGAAAAGTCTTGAATACAAGGAAAGGCAGTGCCTGGAAGAAATCAAGACTAGAAGTCCCCTGCAGATAGAGATAGAATTTGTGCTAACTCTGGTTTGCACCATTACCTTTCATAAATGGTGTGCCACATCTTTAGAAAAGAAATGCTAAGTCCTCCTGCATCCCTAATTGCCCTGCTGTGTATCACTTGCCTGCTCTCTAGGCACTTGCAGCATATGGGAACCAGCTGCCTTTTCTGGGGCCTCTCACAGATGTTTTCAATGCTGCTTTATAACTGAACAGCTGTTGTAGCTTCGTAGCAACCCACATAAAACCATGACAGCTGCTTTTAAAGCTTGTTTAGTGACAGTTGTCCCAAGCAAAACCTGGTGCCTCTGTGTTCCACAAACTATCAGAGCCACTTGAAAGGGTAAAGCTTTTACTGAACACTACCACAGACATGATTCCAAAGTGTCACTTTAGATTGTACAGAGACTAATAAGTCAAAGCATTTATCTTCTATTTTCACCTCTTCAGATAGTCCTTTGGAGGCCTGATAGGTGCCCATCATTTGGGGGCCATTCCATACCTTCATTACCATACCCTTCAGTTGTGTAACTGCAGAACTGAAGGGAAAAACAACACAGCTTAGTTTCCTTTCCTGTCCTTGACGTCTGGAGATCTCTGATGACAAGCACACCTTGCTTCGATGTGTCATGTTGTAAGGTAGCTCTTGAGAAGAACACACTCTGGAGGGAGCTACATCAAAGAGGATTTGGGTTCTGAATGTCTGGGTCTCTCCTGCTTAGCATTACCCTTGGATACTAAAAAATAGCTTTACAACTTACGCTTCAACCCATCAACCCATACTTATGTTGTCTTTTCTGTCTTGACCATAAGAACTATTACAAAATGCTTTGACATGCATTTCTGGAGAGGTGAGATCCGAGTTGTTTTCCAGGTAGCTCTGTCAAACTGTAATGTAGCTGTGAAATACCTGATGCTTTGCAAATCTGATACAGAAGTAAGAGTTTCCAAGTCTGGAGTTGTGTGATTATTAACGATAGAGAAGTCATTCAAACTAAGACATTTGACTTTCTCTTGCCTGGCATGGGGAAGCTCTATTCCTTTTTGCATGTATTTGCTCTGCTTGGTTTATTAGTGTTGTTGCTCTTATTTATATTCAGAGCCAGACATCTAATGCAGTTTCCATCAGTCCCTTGCCTCTTTCAGAGGTGAGCTTGGATTCAAAGTTTTAGGCATCAAAGTTGCACTTTTCTGACTTTAAGATCATTGGGGCTTTTTTTCTAGAGTCTTCTAATTTGAATGGTTTGTTTTCCAGAGGCTTTATCTGCCTTTAATTGTACTTTGTAAACGGAATGGCTGGCTCCAGCTGAGATCAAAGGGATCCCATTGGATTAGCAAGGTAAGTAAATAGCGATTCGGAGACCCCCTTGGAGACCTCAGCAACACAGACAAAGCACTGTCATTAGCAAAGCAGACAGTCACTGCGATTTCTCTTCTCCAGCCCTAACCACTGCCCCTTTCACACTTGCAAGTGGATATCAAATATGTCCCTTGTACCCCTTTATGATGCTAATAGCTGCTCCAGGGTCCTGCTGATGTTTAAGTTGGACCCTTTCAAATCACACGGAGTATGTTCATCTGAACTGCAGAAACGAGCAATGGGGAGACCTGCTGTCTCGCTGCCTGGTAGCAGTTTTGCAGAAAACTTTACATCTTGACTTGACACTTTTTAAATTTTTCTTTCATCTCCCTTTTTTGTCTCACCTCCCTCCCCAAATGTCAACACTCACATCAAAGTGCTTTGCAAAGTTGAAATACAATTTCCACAATTTTCACAGCATTTCCAGTGCTGGAAGTCTCATCCAGAGCTTCCAGGTTGTTTGTTAAGCAGACTCTTAAAGTGAGTGAATACTGTAGATATTTAGCAAACTTGAGCAACCTGCATTTTCCTCTTCTTTTTCACGAGTCAATATTTATCCTTTATTTTCAGCTGTCTGAAGGGGATCGTGTTCATTACCTAGGTTATTTCAGTGATTTGAAATGTGGCAGTGCTAAACATTAAGCAGCTTATTCTGTTAAGTAGATGATAACTGAAAAATGGGTAGCGGGGCTGCATATCTTCCCGGGGACTTGTGCGGTCATCCTTACATTAAAGAAGTGTTTGCCAGGGGCCCCAGGCCTGGGGGAGAGTGTGTGTGTGTGTCTGGGAGAGGGTGGGCAGGAATATTCATGCTACTGAAAAGACTCATGTTGTTACTTAACAACTACATTAACCTCTTGTCCCAAGTGCTGCCCCTGTGCTGACCCTGACGCAAAGCCGCGCGCCTCTGAAGTACAAAACATGAAAGCAGGCGCACGAGGGAGAGCAGAACAGAGCAGCCCGTGCCGGAAGAGGCTGCCAAAGCCCTTCAACAGTCACTGAGGGCTGTGCCCGGCCACCTCCAGCCTTTCTCAGCCAGCTACCGCCTGGTTAAGCTGTGGCGAGGGAAGGGCGAAAGCAGAGGGAAGAGGTCTGAGCATGAAGGGTTCCTGTTCCCATCCCTTTTCTTCGCCACTCTTTGCACAAGTGACCACATTCAGAGATGAGCCCAGAAACACGAAAGCAATCCCACCTAAGTTTCAAAAGTAGGGAGAAGGGTGAATTTTCTCTTTACAGCTCATCTTTGTAACTTTTTCATGACTCAAAGATGCTTTTTCCCCAGCTTTCTGTTTGGCAGCAGTTGGTTTTGATAGCAGTAATGTGACTGACAAGCCTTGCTCTGCAAGGTCAGCATCAGGAAATGGGTCAATTGAAGTGAGTTTTAAGGAAAAAGGAAGGATAGGTGATAGGATTCAATGTGGGGTAATTTCTGCTGCAAAGACTGTTGTAAGGGTTTTGTAGGACTTCTAAAAGGTATTTTTAAGGTAGGCTGGCAGGCCAAGTGAGGGCTGGGAGAGAGAGTCCAGCAGCAAGAGGAGAACCTCTTGTTGCAGGACTCTAGAGAGACATGTTAACTCACAGAAGGCCAGGCAGAAGGGATTTTTCCCTCATATTCTTAGAATAGCACCAAAATTTTTGACACAAGAGCATTGAGGGGTAGCTTTAAGTAAGAAGCACTCAGAATATTTTGATGATGATGTATTTTGGTCTGCAGGCAACTTGCTGCTGTAGGAATTGCTAAGCCACCTGACTGGTGATTCAGCTGCTATTGTTTGCCATCTCCTGCAAACATCAGGACAAGGTATTCCAGAGGAATCTCCTTCAAGAGCCACTCTGAAATAACCTACTTCAAAAGGAAGCTTTCTGAGCAAGCAGAGATTGGCTCCTGTTCTGAAGCTTGAGGTTTATGAAAATCTGGATTCTCTTTGATTTTCCAGAGGTAAATAATTATAGGCTTGACATCCTCAAGCTTTCAAGTACCATGAGTCAGACACCAAACTATGAGATGTTTTATAGAATCCTCACTAACCTAACAACAGTAAACACTGGGCTGATTTTGCTTTCTTCCTGGATTTGTGTCCTTTAGGGTCACTGTTTTTAGTTTTTCCACTACAACTATTTAAAGTGTGTTCCATAAGTGTGAAAGTGAGTGCTGTGGATGCACCATAGATGCCAGCCCCATAGATGCCAGCAACGGGGTGAACGCTCAAGGGTTGTGACAAGTTCCTGTTAGCTGCAGATAGCTTCTGTGAAATCCTGTATAGTAACCTGGAGCCAACTCACTAAGATTTGGCGATAGATAGTTGTATATTCTCAAATGTATCTTCTTTTTTTTGTTTGTTTGATTTTCAGGGGCTGATCCTGAGCAGGCCATGTAGTTGGAGAGTGGCCAGGCTGTCCCCTCTTCCCTCGCACACATCTCAAGGCGACTCTCTGTTTACACATTTCCAAATGTGAGGAGGAAAAGTGAATATCAAACAGATCTGTGCCCTTTTGATGTGGCTGAAGGATGCTATCAGGTCCGGAGCCTTTGAGGCTTGTTTGTGTTTCCCTGGTCCTTCCGCATGGGGCTTTAACCAGCCCTTCCAATCTTCAAAGTCCTCCTGGCCCCAGATCTGCAACTTCTCCTGAGCTAGCCCCATGTCCAGCTCGGGGCTGGCTCATGTTGAACCTCTTTGGTGTGTGGTCTGCAGGGACACAAGTTACTTTCTTCCTTTGAAATTAATAATTTGGCCAAAATCCCTGTTGGACAGGAAGAAAAGGAGGGATGTGTTTTGTTTCTTAAGCAGGTTTCATCTCTCCATAGTATTATTCCTTCTGTGACAGCAGCTCTACACATTGCCATTTCAAGAGCTTTTGCCATATTTTTGAATTTGGAAGCTCTTAAAATGCATCATCCACACCTTTCCTTAGCACTTTAATTAATGTAAAGCTTGCTGTGATTGTATGGTGATAATCTCCATATGTTGTCTGATTCTGCCCTCTACAGGTAAATGTTAGAAATTATTACTTAAACACATTACATCACCTTAAAGGAAAAAGTTTTCAAAGCACCTTGGATTTTTGCTTTTTTTCTTTCATTACTCTGGCTTTTTATGTAACAAATCTTTACAATTGGAAATGAAAAAAAATCACTTTGCTAAATAAAAAGTAGAGCAGAGCATCAAATTTTGAAACTCCAAATTCTTGAAGTATGGTTTTGAATATCAATATTACAGAAAAAAAAAAAGAGTTTTCTATTGATTTTTGAGAGTTTATTTCTCCAGGGCCCTCATTTGTTGAGTCTGTTTATATATTTTCCAAGAACTGGACTAAAAGCAGCTCAGACATGTAATGTGAAACACTGTTCTGCTTATTCTGATCATTCAAGTCTTTTAAAATTTTGTTTGGCATTTTTAGTAGAAATATCAGTTTTCTTCATCTGAACTGTTTTGGATGTTCTATTCTCCACATGGCTACAGAACTTATTTTTGTTTGTTTTTGTTTCTTGCTCCATTAGTTATGCTCTAAGTGGGAAGTAGTAGAAATTTTGAACACTTCAGTATTCTAGTCAGTGAGTTAGAAATTTATACTGGGTCCCAGCCAGATGATTTCCATATAGGAACAATTTTATAAAAAGAGATCTACTGATGACATAGGGTGCCTAGGAGAGACATAGTCTGTGAGATTCAGGTATTCAAATGGTCTGCAGCATTAATGAGCTTTTTATGCTTTTGTGTGTTTTGCTGGTAGATTTTGGTCCTTGATGGTTAGGACGGATGGTTGGGGGCATCCAAGGCAAAATGGCCTGACCAACATTTCCTGAATTCACTGGACTGCTCTGCATCAAATCCTGCACAAAAAAAAAAAAAAAAGTCTTTGTGCAGATTGCTGAGTTGACTGCTTACTTGTAAAGAAGGGGAAGAGATTAGAGAGTAAACCCTTTAATTGGATGCCTTTTAAGGGTTCAAAAATGTTATGAGGAATTTTTTCTTCTTTGCTTGCAAGTATCTTCTCATGCCAAAATCTTCTCCTTCCCTATCTTCTGTGATTTGTCATGAAATTGTTATCCTACTGTTAGGGACATGATGATAATTTCCATGACAACAGAGAAAGATTCCAGAAACAGAGATTTCTGACTGAATGCGTGAAACTCATGGAAAAGCACAACTGCAAGAATTCTGCCTGCCTTGTGCAAATAGCAGAGAGGAAAGTCCAGGTTATATGGTCTCTTCACATGAAAGTATAAATTTTTTTGAGCCTTTACTTAATGATTTATTTAGTGTTGGATTTTTTTGTTTTGTTTTGTCTTTTTTTTAATGGATGAACAAGTATTTCTGTAAACCACAGAATAGACCCTTAAATAATGCAGATCCACAAAGCGGAGCTGCATGGCACACTCTTAAATTCATCCCAATTACAAGTAAAAATAGCTTTATGAGAAGATGGCTGTAAATAATTGTGACACATCTGGTCCAACAGTTCAAGCACTGATATAGGCTGAGATCTCTGCTTCATCGTATTTGGAAATGTTGAGAAAGAAGGAGACCGTGGCCCTGAGCCAGGATTTCCTATCATTTATCAGCTGATCTGCCTTTGACAGAGCACCAAGTTGTCCTGACATCAGATGAAGTTTCCTACTGTTTATAGCAATTTCCTGGGATTTTAATCATCCTTTTCTACTAATTCAAGCAGCAACATTGTGCTTGATGCATAGTGAGATGTAGATCAAGACAGCCCCTGTCTTCAATAGCTGGCAGCTTAAAGGAGAGAGTCACTGTGCATTGCCAGGGCTGATATCAGGGTCAGCTATGTGTAAAGCAACTATTTTTGCTGGCTAAGGAGCTAATTTTTTAATAAATCCATCAATGCACAGAGAAGGGCTCTTGCTCACCCAGTGATGTTACTCTGCAGGATTCTGCGTATCCTGCACCCACACATCGCAGGCATGAACAATTTGTAGTTCACACTGAGAGCTTATTAGAGCAGAAAGGAAACGCTTGGCCCTTGCTACTGCCTTGCTCTTTTTTTGTGGTTCTTTTCTGTACATCAACAAGCAACACGATTCAGCCCGTTCAACTCACGTGTTGCTCCTCCGAGGCAATCGACCACTCCTGCCTTTCTGATGGCTTGCAAGAGGCTCCATTTGCATGGTAAATAATGGAAATTAGTCACTGAATTTTTGCCTTACGTGCTGCAAAGTTGGTTACTGCTCTGTGTAAACAAGCTGATGGTATTTGTTTGCTGAGAGGAAGAAAGAATTGGGATGGTTTATATTTGGCAATGCTTATTTCTTGTGGGTGGCTCAGGGCCTAATCCTAATGGAGACATTTAGTTGCTATTGTGTTCTGGTTCTAGAATAACAAGAATTATGGAAAAAAATTTAGAATTTTAATGATGTGAAGGATTTGGCTTGACTCTGATCCCAACTTTTATTCTGGTATAATAATAAAATTTGAAAGAACAAAAGAAAATAGATTAATTGCTTTTTGGCATCCAACAGCTTTGATGCTGTTTTCCAAAACTTTCTGTTACTACTTACATCAATGCAAAAAGGATGTAAAATGCCTCAGTGCTGCACTGGTGAAATTTTATGTTTTATTTTGTTTTGCCTTTCTTTATAGAGAAAGAAATGACTATAAAAGGTGTGGGAGAAGGGACTTATACACATTAAGTTTTTCTGGGTCGAGTCTTGCATCTGAACAAAGTCCAGAAATTGCATATTTTCCTTTGGATGGCAGCATCCAGCAGCACCATCTTTCAGTCCTCTTCAAGAATGAAGAGCTTGATGAAATTACTCATGATGAAGATACTTTTGGACTGATCAACTTCTCTTTTTAGCCACCTGACACAAGTATTTCCTCGTCATACTCTACTTTTTAGTGGCATATTAATCCAGGTAATCCCTGATGTGACAGCAGTGGGAGGTGCAGGTGCCCAAGCGAGCTGCAGGACTGACTGTCCCCACGTTAATCCTTCAATCCAGTCCAGTGGTCCTTCAGACTTGCCTGGCACGACTGTTGGAGAGGAGAGGTCTAGTTCAAAGCCTGCGCACAGTGCAGGGGATGCAGTAGCTCAGATGAGTAGTAGGAGTAATAGCTCTTCAGTTACTAACCTGGCAGGGCCGCTGGTCCTCTCTTTCTGTACAGCTAATCAATCCATGCTGTGCACCTTGAATGTTTTTTGGTGGTGTGACTGCTCTTTTACAATCTAACTATTGCTCTGAAGACCAGCATTTGCATGCTGGCTATTTGGCAGGTGAACTCTTAGTGTCACTCTTTAACCCTTGAAGATGCTCTAGTGTTCAGTGGTTGAACAAATTTTAAAGATAGCATGTTTGGGAGAGAAAAACATGTTTTTTAAGGACAAACTCATAAATTGAATCAGCTTCTGGGATTTGCAGGGATCCAGAGGACATTGGCTTAACCCTCTGACTCCCTTTCATTCCATAATAGTTTGTGGTATTTTAGTGATAGGGAATTGCAGAGCTCTACATAAGCTGTATCATTCTAGGCCAAAAATATTTTTGCAAGAAGTGGCTGCTGCCAAAGTACTGGCTCTCTTAAGTCACAGACTTTGGCCTCAAAGTGTTGCGGAATTCCATGCACCCAAAGCAAAGAAGGAACAACATGTTTGCAGAAATGGGAGACGGGAAGATTCTCATTCCATTATACCAGGGCAATATAAATAAATGAATTTCAAGAACAGACCGTATTTAGCTCTAATTAAAGGAAGATTTCAAATTTTACCAAACTAAGTAAATAGTGGATTTGCTCTCAGTCTATTATAGTTGTGGGCAAACAAGTCTACTTAGAAGATAAATTGTTTTCAGGAGTTGTATAAAAAGATACTCTGTTCTACATGTTATTGTGCCATAGAAAGTTTGGGATGAGCAAACTATTATTTGTGCCCAAATTAAGTGCTCGAATGATGTTCTCCGTTCTGCATTGGTTTTCTTTATAGGATCTTACACGTAAATTTTTGTATCTATGACATGAAGTTGATACATATGTTGTCTTTCTGTATGGAAAGCCAGGTACTATTCATCTCATCATGACACAGATCTTTTCAGATGTCTAGGATGAGATGGATTGTGCCCTATAAGGAGTCCTTTCTCTTAGTTGTAGAGAGGCTGAAAACGTAGCCCTCAAGTACTTACACCTACTCTGTACATGTCCAAAGTTAATGAGATTGATCTAGGCCCTGTATTCTTCAGGGATGTCAACAGATAATCCCTCTATTTGGCTCCTTATCTATTTACAGATCTAGAGTATTCTCCCTGCAGATTTTCTTTAATGGGAGAATAGTTTCAATCAACTATTATAATCTTAGGAATAATTTAAGAAGCCTTCATTATTTGTGCATGGCTATATTGCCACTCAGAAATGTGTCAGAAGAAGACAAAGGAGACAATTTCAAATTTGGGACAAATCCATGGAATTTGGTAAGAAAATCTCATGTTGGACTCCTAAAGTCTAATTGCTTTGCTTTTATTTTTGCCTATGTTTGACAGCCCAAGGGTTACTCATGCTGCAGGACTGACAGAACACACATGAAAACCCGTTCAGCTTGCAGGATATCCACAGTTACTCCCTCATACTCACTCTTCTCTATCTTTCCACGATTTTCTTCAGAATTAGAAACCCTTGGCCTGACCCTGGGCTGAAGTTTGAGATTTCACAGCTCCGTCACATTTCTTGCCACCTTCCAGCTGAGGAAATCAGTTCTCCACTGATTTTGTGGATGTATTTTGTCAAGTGTTTGTCCTGAGGCTGGGGAAAAAAGGTTTTTGAAGGAAAGGCGATGTCACTGTCTCAGAAGCTTTTCAGTGTCGGATTCTAAAATTAGACTTCTATTAAATCCTGTTTAATAGGACTGTAGTGGGACTGTAGTGGGACTAATTTAAGTGATGGTTGCTTTATTTCTGCAGGTTGCTGACAACTACCAATGAAGAGAATCGCCTTCCTGGGCTGTCAGAGAGCAGTTTGGCACTGGGTGCAGAGGACTGCAGTATAAAGGCAACCCCACTCCTATACAGGATGAGAGAAGCACTAGGGTGGAACCAGAAGCAAGCTCCATGAAAGGTCCATACTCTACTGACCCGACTGACTTGGCTCTAGGTAAGAGGGGTAATGAGTCCCAAAACCTACACATATTATTAAATCCATGCGTATTCAGCCCCCAGACCTTATCCAGAGGGAGATACAGTTATAGGGCTCCTTGGAACAGGAGACCAAAATGGTTTATAAGTGGTTTGCACATCACCTGTGGTAAGCAGAGCCCAACTTCCCACATGAGGGTGTGCAGAAATAATGTCTGTGGAGAACATTGGTGGTGGAAAGTCAAGTTGTGAAAATAAATCTCTTTTATCTTTGGAAACAGGTATGTTTGCCGTTTTTTTAAGTAGGAACATCTGTATTTGATTATCCTTTGGTTACCAGTAGGTGTCATTGCAGGTTTGCAGACAGTAGGAATTCACTGGGGGTCACAAGACTGATGTGCACCCAGGGCATGACCTTGCTCCTTGGGGAGAGACATGCACTAAAGAACAACCACAGGTTCCCAGGTTCATCCTACAGATTTAGGTTGGTGCTGAAGAAAAACCTAGTTTGTTCCTGAGATATCATTTTGAGTAGATTTTTCCTATCTAGGATCGATGTCATCCAAATGACAGTCATTTCTTCTGAGCCATAATGGGCAGTTGCTCTTTGCTATACATTTAAAGTGCTTGGAGTCAGTCTTGCACCTTGTGTGGTCACTTTGTCTTGTGAAATTTGAGTGAAAAATGCTGATAAACCACAGCTGTCATAGCTATGGAGTTTGCAGTGTATTTAAAAAAGTACAAAGTGGAGAGAAACTGCCAAGTTTTTATTTTTATTATTATTTTTGTGGAGAAATGTGGTATGCCCTGCCACACATTTTGCTGTGTCCTATGACCAAGACTGTTAGTGAAGGGTAGTTAATATTTGGTTCGGTATGTGTCAGATCGCTGGAAGGGACCTCCTTCGGTGCAGAGGACATTTCCAGCTATTGCAAACAGCTGTCTTGAGCAGTCCCTAGGGCAAAGCCTCATTTGAAATGTTTGTCCCCCACTGGACGGCTCTGGACTGCTCTCATGCTTAGAAACCAACTTCTAATTCCTGGTCTACTGAGAATTCATGACCCAAGTATTTCCCCCCACTTTATGGCGGCCCATGCATACAATGAGAAGCAATGCAAAAACACCCACAGTACCACTGATTGGGATCTTCTTGGATTTCAAAATAGTCCTGAGTTATTGGACTGCCTAGAGACTTGACCTTGAAAAAAGACTTTGTTGCTCTTGTTGTTGCTGCTGCATTGTTCTTCAGCTGGATCAGTTCTCTGACTCCTTTACCAGGTGACTGCACAAATGCTTGTGTCAGCACAACGAAGACTAATGGTCTGGGAGCACGTGCAAGGAGACGGAGGCTCCAGTGCAGGGTAGGAATTGTGTGTGCAGCTTTACCACCAAATATCTGATCATAATCTGGGGTAATATTTCCGTATGTAAGGTACTATACCATGTGGATGTACAAGCTGGATCTTTGGAGGTTAGAGACTTAGTATGCGTGTGACCTCAACCTCTTCCAATAACCGTAAGTTTCTAATCCCTTGGTTGTCCTTCTGCTGCACTTGCTCTATAAGGAAAATGAGTGAGCAGGAAAATGGGAGCACTGTGTGCAGTACTCAGGGGAATGTCTTGGCGAGCCCATACATGGGCCACTAATACTCTCTGCTTTGCTCTATGTTGCCTGATACGTCCTCAGATCCAATACCCTGCCTTGCAGCTGTGACACTCTGGTATTCATCCATGCTACTGTAACACACTTCAGCCTGTAATCTCACTGACTGATTACAGCAGAAATTCTTGTTCTCAGCCCCTAGGCGTTTGCTCTTGCATCCTACTGCTATGATTCAATTCCCCAGAGGAATGCCATTCTTCCTGCAGGACACTCTGATCCTCCTGGACCTCAAAGGGGCCTCCCAACTTTACATCATCGGTAAATTCTGCTAGCATGGTCTGAAGTTTGTGCCAGGGCACAAATATTCATGAAAATATTTAACAAGATCTGTTCCAAGTCTAATCTTTCAGAAGTTCTGCTGGTTGGCCCACACTGGTCTGACCCTTTTCAATCCAATCCATTACCAGTTCTCTTTTAACACGTTCTCTACCTACAGCAAAATCCTTATACCAAGCATTACTTTCTATAGTTTAACTCCCAATTTCCCATCTGGCACTTTGCCAGGTTGTACAGTGATATCCCAATAGCCTGGATCTATTACATCTCCATGGACATCTGGTGAACAGCCATACGCTTTCATTAAATCCACAGGTGCTTTCTTGGACGCCTGAGTGGCAGTTCAAGCACATGGTTTGGGAGCTCTGCAATGGAAAATGTTGGCTCTCATGTGAGCCCTAAACTCCCAGTTCCCAAGCTTGGGTTATAGGCTGCTGTCAGCCATAAGGAAATGATTGCAGATTGTCATGCACCTGCCCACATTTTCAAACGAAAGCTTTATGGGGACCATATGACTCTGGAGGCCAGTTGCAGTTTTTTTCCTCGTAGTCTTGTAAATCATCAGGGATCTGGGAACCACAGCTGTGCCACTGGACAATGTTAGAACTCCTATACCCTGCTTCGTAGAGTTGTGTTTGAAGTGCGTGCCTAAAACAAGGCTAGAATTGAAAGGAAAAGTGGTTATTCTGCAATCTGATCCACTGAGATCAAGTGAAGAAAAATCTCGTGCACACAGGAGATGGCTTGAAATACTGGTATGAGAGAAACAGGTTTAAAGAGGTATATGGAAAAAAAAGTAGAGCATTGGCTGAAATGAGTTTATATTTTAGGCAGTGGCAAGGCTGCTTAAAATGCTTCATTGATTTTGTTATACTAGTGGTATTTTTTTTGTTGTTTATTTGTTTCAATGTGGTACTTTGCAAAACTCCCATTGTGCACATGGGTCAAATATCTCCTTGCAGTTCTGCTTTTCCCTAGGGCTGTCCTTGCAGATAGTAGGGATACCTTTATTGGAGCAATCGGAGTTACTGAAAGATTAGACGTCACATTGGACATTCAGTAGTCAGAAGAAAGACACTCAAAGATCTTGGTGTTTATGTAGCTGCCAGCATCCTGAGAAACAACAGTGAAGCATGGGGAAGGAAACATATGCTAAAGAAGGAAAGTAACCTTAGGCCTGAGCTTAAATAATATGACCTAAATTTTCCATGACTGGTTTCCTTAGTATCTCTTTAACTGCTTTTATGCCTTTGTTAAATAACTGGGCTGTAGAGTCCTGTTTATTTTTATGCAATAGCTTCTTTCTTGGACCAGGATTTCTGGGCATGCACGACAGCGATGTAGCTGCCGCTGCCACAGACATTATAAAAATGAACCTGCTCTGATGAGTTTAGATGTCTAGAGTGTCTGCCGTTTCTCCAGTTCCCAAGGTGGTAAATGCCTAGAAATTCTGAAGGCTGCCCATGTCATAGAGCTTTTCCGAAACAGCAGTTGAACTTTAAAGATAGGGAGATGATACTGATGCTCAATGTCAATTTTATTTGGCTTGATGAATATATGTGATAAGATTCTCTCTACCTTTTGTTTGTTTTCAATGCACAAGCAGCGAGAGTTGTTTCTTTTAGCAGTGGGTTTCTCTGACGTGTCAGCTCTGATTGCATGGGCAGCGCTTGGCTAATTCCAAGCAATTTGGGAGCAAAAATCACTTTGCGCAGTCTCCGTGCGAGGGTGCGAGCGTGCCAGCCTGGCCCACACAACCACAACGGGCACATCTGCAGCGCGCGGTGGAGTGCGAGGCACAACGCCCTGGTCAGTGCCACCGAGACCAGCCCCAGCACTGCGAGCGGCAGCACTGTCAGCTGCCTGCTGGGGTTTTGCCCCTCAGCAGCGATAATTGGCTAGGAAGCAGTGCTGGGCTAGCAGAGCTCATGGTCTGGTGTCTGCAGTTCACTGCATAGCAGGGCTGTCCTAGCTGGATGTCCCCATAGAGTCAGAGGGGCATAGGAGCGCTCGCAGACCCTCTCTCTGCTGTCACTGTAATAGCACCCTTGCTTTGGGGCAGCAGTCCCATAGCACAGGTGGGTCAGGGCTCCTGTGCACTGCGCAGAGGGTCACTGGCACCCTGGAAATATCCATCTCAGCTGCTAGGAGCTTTGCTGCTGGGAAGAATCTCCCTCGGCTATTCCTGGAAAGTGAATGCAAGACTTGCTGGAGGAGTTACGGGCAAACCGGAGGGACGCTGAACATTTAGAGCTGTTGTTTACTCAGCATTCAAAACGCTGCCCCCGTGCCCTGACAGAGACCACCCTTAGACAAAGAGGCTTCATGGCTACAAAGCTTCCCCTGCTGTTGCAGTGGGAACTTTAGCTTTGAAAAGATACCTGACCTACTTTCCCTGTAGCTGGGAAGCTACCTGCCTGCCCTTAGAAATGGGTTCTGTGGCAGGCCATTTCTAGGGCATCCTTAGACAGTGAAATCTGCAGGCAGTCCCTGCTGATCCGCAAGCTGCCCATGGAGCTTGGGCACTTGACCCTGCTTGGAAATGTGCCTTAGACCCATCTAAAACCCCAGCTGCTTGATGTGGAGCCTGCACAGCGCATTAGCAACAGGAAACCCTGTGTCAAAACAATTATGCCCCAGATCAGCCCCTTGGAGAATATTCACAAGGTGCAGAGGAGGCAGCCTGCCAAGCCCAACCCTGTTTTAATTCATGTCCCTGCGAGACATCAATCTGGGTTTCTGCTTTGGGGATTCATTTTCCTCAGAAACAGTTGCTCCTTCCTAGGTTTGCCCAGAAGCTGCAGGGCTCTCATTGCTTTTGTTTGTGATTAGGGAGCAAAGTTTAATCTTTGCTTCCTGCTCTATTAATAACAAACCATCGGTCTCCTCCTCGCAAGGGAGCGGTCAGGGAGTATTTAAAACCATGTGACACCCGGCTCGTAGGCAGCAGATTTAATCAGTAGATCTCAAAACACCTCACAAAGGAAGGATGTCTTGTTTTAATTTTATGGAAACCTGAGCAGAGAGATGGGACAACATGAACAACACCTGCCGGGTCTCTTGGTCCATTAAGTGACATTACCTCCTGCACTAGCTAGAAAACATGTCTTAAAGATGGGGAGTGTGAAAATATGGAACTAGATGCGGAACTGGTAATGGCCCACAAAGGACATCCCAAAATGCATGTTGTGGGGATAAAAAAACAGGCTTCAATTTGGATCTTTCCTTTGAGCTTGAAGGCTAGAACTGTGTACTGAAAACTAAGAGCTCAGACCTAGAAAATTTTGCAGTGGCCCAATTTAGAAATATTTGGAGCTCTGGGCTCGAGTTTGACCTTTTCCTAGTTTGTAAGAAGCTGTTTAATAGCATGCGGAGCTATTAAAAAGCCGTAACACTTGAGCAAAGATCATTGGAAGACTAAGGTCTTTCTCCCAAAAGCATTTGCCTGAGATCCTTGCAGCAGCCTTGCTACCTGCTGGCCTGCAGCATCACTGCCCCTTGCACTCACCAATCAATATCTTGCATTAGCAGCTGGGCTGTATGAATCTTCCCGAATCCAGGGGACAACGTGGCCTGAGGATTTCCTGCCATGAAAGCGGTTTGTTTTTGCATGTGGCTTAGGGGCGAGTGGTGTTAAGCAAGAGGGTTTGTCAGCTGATTTCCTCCTGACATTTGCTGTTGTTTGGTGGGAAGATGCAGAATTTAATCATCTCGAGGAGAGGCAGAGCGCTACCAAATCTCTCTGCATCCCTGCCATGCTTGAGGGATGTGTTTTCTTACCTTACAGCCATGCAAGGCCAGGGGCACCGCCAGGGGCTGGCGATTAGATGTTTGTGTTAAATGGCAATAAATTAAATAAGGGAAAATTGCCCCAATGTTTTTCCCATAACAGAGGAGGTGGAGACCGTGGGGCAGATGGACAGACGTGTGATGTGCTGCCTGGCAGGAACGCGTCCCAACACCATAAATGACTCTGGTTGTCCTGACTGACTGATTGCTTCGTGCTTCTGAGAAGGCCTGTGGACAAAATCAAGCTGCACCTGTCTCTGTTAGTGCAAGAAGAAATTATTTGGGAGCACATTAGTCTGAAAAAATCAACTTTGAAATTTGAAGCCTTTTATCAATTTGAGTGTATTGCCCTGTGACAAGCCCTGGCGTGTAAGGAGCAGCTCTGTAACATAGAAAAAGCTCCGCATGTGCAGGAAAATAAGCCGCCCCCAAGGAGCCCCCACATCCCCAGTTTGCAGGGCGCGGGAAGGAGCGAAGCTGCAGTTTGCATCCGGGCAGAGAGACTGTGAGAAACTCAGGGCGTATTTTGCAATGTAGCGTGGGAACGGTGCCCGGCACTGAGGCGCGCACACATGGGAGAAGCAGAGAGCAGGAAGTCCTTAAAGTTCCACGGGCTCCGTGCGCTCTCCGCAGCCCCTTCCAATGGGGCCAGAGCGCTTGGGAAGCAGCCCTTGCATCCCCACGCACTTCTCTGGGCTTCCTAGCCCGCTGCTCCCCCGCTCTTCCTGCCGTCCTCCTCCCTGCTTTGACCTCACACCACGGAGCTGTCAGAGTGAGGAAACATTTTGAGTTGAAACATTCATTCCACATTACGTGATTCTTGATTAAAGGGACTGGGCAGGAAGCGTTTAACCCTTCAGCAGCCTTCTCCCCTCACCTGCCAAAGCCTCTGTTCCACTGCTCGCTGCAAACCTAATGTAAGCAGGTTTGCACCCCAATGAACACCTGATGTGCTTGTGCTCTCACCAGGAGCAGCAGCACGGGGATTCAGGCATGTCCAGGCTTTGGAATGTGCATGGATTTCTCAGCCCTGTGCATGTTTGTTGGTTCTTGCAGGTCAGCACTTAACCGTATTTGCAGTGGGGAGGAAATGTGGGGTGCCAGGTGTGTGAGGAGATGAACTTTTAGCTCCTTTCTTTTTGCTTCCATGCCCAGTGCAGGGGTCACAAGTGCAAATGGCTAATATTAAAAATATGAAAATTAGATACAATGAGGAAGCTTACTGATTAGTGAGCAGGATTTAAGAATCAAAGTCCTGTTTAAAGCTGCCAGTAGTGCTAGCAGAATAGCACATGCGTTTACAGTGCACTGTTTCCCAGCTGGGACACAGATTTGTACTGGTCACTTTTAAAAGCTCCTCCTTTGGTAGGTCATGGCTGTCCCAAGAGCCGGTTCCTGGTCTCCAACTTGAGGAACACGAGTCAGATTTGGAACTAGCTCTTGGAGCTCTCATAGGTGGGTGCCAGATAAAGGGGTGGAAGCCCTCAGCTCATTGCTGGAGCGGTACCAATATCTACACTGAAACTAGCAATAGGACTGTAGTCCTTTAGAAGTGACTTTGACATGAACATAAAGTAACCATGTGGGCTGGAATGTGACAAAGACAAGAAGTTTTCACCACTGCGCCAGACGGATATCCATGGGAAACACTACAGCTCTCCAAGGCCTGGGCTCTGGTTTCCCTTTTCAGCGCGCACCTCCAGACACACAGCTCAGACACGCCAGCTTCACTCTGGCTCAGAGGGCTCCTCTTTTCCCAGCGAGTGCTTGCTTTGCCCTAGGGAAGTTTTCCTGACCAGGCTGCCTCCCCACACGCCCTGGGAACGATGGACTGGAGCACAGACAGCTTAGCTAGACTTGCCATCACCCCTCACTTTGTTTTCAGCACTGCCACCAGCTTATTATCTTTCCAAGAGCTTGAGGGAAAGTCAGTCTATATTTGTCTCCTCGAAAAAGCAAATACACACAGGACCATAATTTAGAGATTTTATGTTTCTCTCTCATTTCGCTGTCCCAGAGCTCCTTACTGACAGTCACAGAACAACTGAGCTGTACCATATTATACTTCGCTTTGCTAATGAAATAACAAAGAGTCTTGTTCATTTGAAATGATAACGTATTTGCTTATAAAGCATGAATATGAGTTCTGGTCCCAGAGTCGCCAGCAAACAGAAAAAACAGCTCTAGCACCCATGATCTTCATCACAAATGAGAGGTAAGGGAACGAGCTGTTGAGTTGCAGTGTGATAGTCCAAAGTTGTTTGTCTTTTTCGTGATGGCAGAGGGAAATACTGGGAGTTTTGAAGTGAAATACGATATAGAACAGAGTGTGAAGAGTGGTGACTCTTGAGAGCATCTGGAAACCTGGCTCCCAATCAAAAAGTGACATAATTCAGCTCTTGTCCTGGAAGTTCAAAGGCTGCATCAGAACAGATCCAAGCCCTGCTTATCTGCTGAGCTTTCTCACCAGCAGAGAAAGTATAGTTTGTTTCCAGGCTCAGTGAACAAAATTCACATCTTTTTGAGATGACCAGCTACTGCTTGCTGGTGTTCCGCATTATTGCCCAGAAAGAAGAAAAACATTGTTCTTAGGAACAGTCTCCATGGCCATCCATAACAGCAGCACAGGGCGTGCATGCTCTCACCCATCACACTTGGAAAATGTGCAGCTTCCCCTCGACCTGCCACAGAGGAGACAGTAAGTGTCTGTGTGATGAGATCCAGAGGCTGCGCCGTGAAACCCGTTTGGGTAAAATGGAAAATGTAAAAAATGTATCTTCTAAAGGAAAGAGGATTGGTATGACAGCTCCTAATGAATTGGATCTATGCGTTTCCAGAAGCCTACCAACTCATCTATCTGCTCCAGACCTTGTGTTTTTTTCCATCTGTTGGAAGCCACGCTGATACACTATCACTTAAGATAAACTTTTGTCTACTTTGCAAGGGATTGTTTAAATTAATGTCCCTGAAGGAGACTGAAAGATGAAAAGAGATGAGAACTAAGTTTGCTGCATCTCTCCCCATGCTCCCAGTTATTCTGAAATTTTCAAGAACAGGCAAAAATCTGACAGCGGAAAATCAACAGCTGTTCTGAGCACATCTGTAGCTTGCACATCTGCTTAGAAAAGAGAACTTGCTTGATTACACTGAGGGGATTTCAGAGAAGAGCAGCAAATTATCAAACTTTACAAGAACTAAGCAGGTTTAAATAAACAGTGACTAAGCAACACAAATAAGCTTAATGCTGTATGCACACAGCTGCGGGATGGATCTGCTAGGCTGAGCCAACGAGAGTGTCTGGGGAAAATGGGATGAATCCAAGGGTTTGTCTAAATACAGTGTTGCACTGATTTGATTTAGATGTAATTTAAAATGATTTAGGTAAAAAAGGTCAAAAGGCTAAGCAGACACTCTTCTTTTGATATAAACCACGTCTGCCTGGAGTTCAAGTCTTGGAAATAGATTTTAAGCTGAACAGCAGAAAATATGCTTCTAAACCTAAGGAAGAATGAATTCAGAGAGAAATTGCAGTGTGAGCAGAAGTTGAGAAAGTATCAGAGGACCAGGCTTATGTTGTCTCCAGAGGGGATAGATGGGGAGTCTTACCTAAGACCACTGTCCCTGCTTATGCGGTTTTTAGAGTGAATCTCGAGGTCGTTTTTCACTTTTCATGGTGTGGCTGTCTCATGATCACCACAAACAAGACACGGACAACTTCTAAGAACACCTTGACAATACAGGAGCAAACAAAAACTAACCAAAATGTCATTATGTTCTGCAGCGTCAGGGTCACGTCCTCACTCTGCAAACACAGCTGCAACTCCAAGGGAGTCAGTGTGAGTTTGACTCAAAGTCTTCTAGCTTGAGCATAAGAGAATCCAATTTTAACAGTAAGTTGACAGCTCTCAGTTAACCTGTTGAAACCATTAGCTATCTTACAGTCCGGGCTAAGCTGAATTGCCCACTTTGATCATATGCTTAGCATACATCGTGGGTTAATGTGAGATCCAAACAAGCTCTGAGTTGGAGGAATCTGGAATCAGGCTCTGAATTCAGATGTTAGGATTTGAGCCATCCCCACCGCAGACGCTGGCTATTTCTGTTGTTTGTAATGCTCGGTCATTCTTTCCTGTGAGTGCTAAAGTACACTGGAAAGATGCATAAATATCCTTATTCTTAGTTATGGACATGGCAACTTAGATTGAGTTTGGCCAAGATCACTGAGCAAGTCACGAAAAGCTAAAAATAGAGCTCGATTTTCACCTCTCCCAAGTCCCTCTGTATTTCAATGGGGGATCTCTAGAATAACATGTGAGAAACAGAACAGAGAAATAGTGCAGAAAATAGTAATTTACCTCAATAACCCCCAAACCAGCTTCAGTATTGCTCTAACTGTCTACTGTGCCAGCAAAATAGCAATATTTTGCTCTGTCCGTTCCTGGCATATCTTGTAATTTAAGAAACTTTTTCCAACTTTTAATTACATTCCTGCGTAATGCAACTCACTGTGCTTTGTGCATACCTTGAGGGAGGTGCTATGGTCTGGTAGTCATTGTAAAAAGTTGGGAATTAATTACAAAGGCCAGTTTTGGGCTCCTCTGAAGTACTTGCTCAGCTGCGTCACCTTGGGGCAAATCACTCGACTGCTTTGTGCCCGGGGAAAGCCAGCTGTAAACCGTCTTGAAAACCAGATGCTGCCCAAGATTTAAACTGTGTGGGATAATAAAAAAGAAGCATTAAAAAAAAAGAAGTGAATTCTACAGCTCGTTGCTCTCAGTATTGTTACAAACAGAGTTAATCCGGATGTAATCAGTAAATCTGAGAAGAAAATTTGCCTTGATACCTGCAATAAAAGCTCAAATCTTTTTTCCTTTCCTCTCTCAACTTTATGTCAAGCACCTTCCCTCTGCAGACATAATTTTAAGCCTTCCATAAAATACACTTTTCCCTGGCAGCTCGATGACACTAATTCATGGTCAAGTTGTACATGATGAATCTTTGATATTTTGTGTGATTATTTTTAGGCATTTAATTCCACATTGGACTCTTCTCCCTGCTTTTCAAGGCACTGCTGTCCTCCCCCATGCTTGCTCAGCTCCAGTGGCCACAGCAGTGATTTCTGGTGTGTAAGGACAGCTCTGCTATTAAAACTGCACTGCTCTCGTCTTCTAGACTTGGTATGCCTGGCTTAAAACCAGTACCAAAGCTATTAGGGGACTTATATTGCTGCTTAGTGAACAAAGGAGATACTATCCCCAAGTTCCTGCGGTAGAATAAATGTTTACCACATGTCAGTTTTTAGGATAAATGTTTCAATACTCTTTGGCCTGAGCTAAAATGTAGACTTTTTTCCCCATCAATGCAGCAGGAATGTGGGAATGCTTACTTACATGGGAACACAAGTGTAGAATACTTTCAAAGCAGGTTACTAGGCTATAGGAAGGAAAAAGAAAAAGGGTTTTTAAAGAAACATTTACAGACGTGAGACTTAAGGGAGCCATTTTACATGCTAGTCAGCAAAGGCCTTGCATGTTTTTATTAATCAGTACTGAAAACAGAACATTGACACCTTTGAAATTATTTTTTTTCTCCCGTGAGAAAGGGTTAGAGCTTAGAGTTAAGTTGCAACCATTTTTAGCAGGATCGAGCACCCAGTTCTCTTTGGCTCTTTTGAAAACAAACATTGCCAGCAAATTGTCTTCAGGAAGTTTAGCCTCCATTGTATCGTAATAGAATGGTAAAATATTTAGTTGCTATTAAAAATTGCAGATAAATTTTCTGATAAAAATCAATTTCAATTAATTATGTGTCTCTTTTGAACTGTTTGCTCTATTTCATGTTAAAGACTCAATATTTAAGCCAGGTTATTAGCTATTCAAAATACTGTAATTCTGTGTGAGCAAATGCATTACTGAAGTGCCAGCAATGAATAATGACACTACTCAAATATAAAATTGCTAATAAACCACAGTCTAAAGTAGAAATCCTGTGGTACTGTTTATAGTCCTGGTATGGAGGATCTAATTTTCTCTTTGCCTATTACTGCCATTTCAAAATAACTTCTAAAAATGTCCTTTTTGTGTGTGTGGTGGGCGGAGAGGAGGACAAAAGAATTAAAAAATAGTCAGAAAACAAGATTTTCTCAGATGACCAGCTGTGGAAAACAATAAATAAAACAGTGAGCTGTAGATAAAGTAAATCCAGGTGATAAGGAAAATCCTGAGAAGGCTGGTCTAAGGCAGGAAGAAAAAAAATTTAAAAAAAAAATTCAAGCTCTTCAAGCTCTGAGCTGTATAAATACTTATCAGACTCAGTTTATGTATTTGCTGCTCATGACAAGTGAAAGGTTGATTTAGCCCTGTGTTGCTCTCTGAAACCGCAGCTAAGGGGTTTTTCTGTATCCATCAAACTGGCATTTTCCCTGCTGTGTTCCTCAGCATAAATCACTGAGCTTTACTTTATTCCATGCTCCTGTGAACTTCTGGGATGGTCTGGATTTTTTTTAAAAAAAAGATGGACTTTAGCGTGGTCCAGCTCAGCTCCCTTCCACTGTCATTAAGTCAGAGTAACGGATGTGTCGTGGTGATGTTATTGCTGCCATAAAATTGGCCAGATCACAGGATATAGCTTCAAATGCCACTGTTTGTACATGCTGGGACCCAACACAGCGAGATACTGCTAGTGAAATGTGTACTGACAGACAGGTGATTTGGTTGAATTGCGATGTATTGAGTAAAGCCTCGTCTTGGGGCAAATAAAATGATAAATTCTTGAAGGCAGGAATTCCAGGCACCATAAAACCTTTCCTTGTTTAAAAAGGAAGACCTAATCAGTTAAATGGACTCTGTGTGAAGGCATTATTTCTTACACACAGCATCTTTTACTTGGAGTCTAGCTAGTTTGGGGAAAAAAAGTAGTTTCAGGCCATCTCTCTGCTCTTGATGAGAACAGTCTATTTTTTGTAAGGTTTACAATGATACTGTTCTATTTTTCCCTCTTTCATTGCCATATAGGAAACTACACAAAAATGAGAAGCAGGCCATAAAGAAACTGCCTACAAAATGCTGCTAATGTATATGTCTCACCCTTGAGTCATTTTCAGTAATAGTTCATAGGGGTTGAAGGAAAAATAATGTAAGCAAACAGTGATTGTTTTAAATCTGCCGTTAGAGAGACAGTGCAAGGCTAAAGCTTCCATATAAACAAATCTCTCCCCAAATTGCTAAGAACTCTTTCTAAACTACATCTTAAAAATTGTCTTTTAATTATTAGTTTTCACTGTGTATCCTATTGATTTTCTTTTTGCCTTTATTTTTTTTCTCCAGTCTTGAGGCTACTAAGCAGACAAAGTTTCAAAGCTTACAAAGTTTCTCTTTTTCAGGATAGCTCATGTCTTTCTCTTGGCCTCTTGCCATGGCTCATTACCTATGTTTGGGAATATTTGCATCCCCAAGAGAAGTCACTTCTCTTAATAGCAAGATTTCATCATTTTTATTAATAAAATCTACATTTTAGGCCTAAGCTATTTGACCGTGTCCCTTTGAACAGGAAATAGGCAGGGACAGTCTGTTGCATCAAAGAACATATTCAGTAAGTCACTTTTGTTGAATGAATATAGAATTTTTAAGGCAGAGGCAAAAACAAAATGAAAGACCCTCTTGCACAACCTCATCGTTGAATTGTGGAGATGCTCCTTGATACCAGCTTGTTTTCTTGCCTTTTTTTTTCAGGGATGTGGTAAACAATTTCTGTCAGTCACATCAAAGCGTAGTGGCAGATTTCCCTTTGGAAGTCAGAGCCTGTTTCAAACGTCTCTTCAAGTCCTGCATATTCGGAGACTTGGGGCGGACAAGGTGGAGGCCCCTTCGCTTCTCTCCGTTGCAGCTCCCGATGATCCTGCTGACCTCCTGGCACAGCTGCTGGAAGGCTTCGTGGATGCCCTCACAGTTCTCCCGGGCTGACACCTCGTAGTAAGTGCCCCCCAGCTCACTGGCCAGCTGGAGTCCTTCTTTGGAAGACACCTGCCTGGCTCGCAGGAGGTCTCCTTTGTTGGCCATCAGGAGCAGGGGAATGTTGGCATTCGGGTGGATCTTGCGGATGTGCTGGTGGAGCGGCCGGATGACTCGGTAGCTCTCGTAGTCTGTGATGGAGTAGACGAACACGAAGCCGTCTGCCCAGTAGATCGAGCGGTTTATCTGCTCTTGGCAGCAAATGCTGTCCGTGTCGTCCTGCCGTCAAAACCAAGAGCAGCAGGATGAGACCAGTGAGAACGGGGAGCAGATGGAACAAACAGTCACACAACTAATCTGAGCTACAGACAGAAACCTCCCTGATTGCTGGGAGATATGTCAGGGACAGCACTGAGGTTCCCTGTGTGTCGAAAGCATGTGAAAGATGAGTGATACAGGAAGGGCGAGGGGTTAAAGCCAAGCGATCAAAAATGAAAGAAGAGCCAAAATATCAATAACTTCGTATGGGTTCACTTTGCATTCCATCACAGTGAATCAGTGTGACAGTAAGCTACCTTTTTACTGTGGATAAAATCATGACTGGTGGGATAGGAGTGTTAGAAAACCTGCTAGCTTGAGCAGGCCACACTACTGCCTACAAGTGAAGGATTGTCCCTTCAAAGCATTTTTCTTGGGGCTTGCCAATACAGTGTTCAGTGTCTCACTGTCTAGGGTTTCTCACTAACTCTGTTAGGGAAAGCCTGACAGGTTTTATTGCTCTGTAGTTCTCCAGCTATTCAGACTGAAAGCTACTTTGAAAAAGCAATTTATTACAAATAAGCAATCACTAGACCTGAAAGTGCAGTGAAATCTCCATGTTGATTTGTGGAGCTGGAAGGGGCTTGTGTTAATGTTTTGCTTGTCAGATGTTTGATCAGTCCCTCACCACTGTGAATCAGCCCTCCTGCTCACCAGCATGGGGAATATAAAACTGAACTCAGTACCGTTGGGCCTGAAAAGACATCAGCTCTCTTTGCAAGAGGAGGCTATTTTCAGCTATTCCTTCACTCCTTGTTGTCTATGCTGGCCTGCTACCCAGCCAGATGGGGAGATCACTGCTGCAGTTAGTGACAGTTTGCTGGGTTTGATAGAAAACTGACAATCCTACCAGTAGCACAGACTCTCTGGAGCTTTGTAATTTCTTCCAGATCCAACAGGACACTTCTTGGTGAAACTGGAGAGAATTAGAGGATCCTGAGCTTCTCAGGGGACTTCAAAATCATGAATACAGAGGCCAGTTTTTTATTATTACTGCTAGTAGTAGTCTTGTTAAATTCTGTTCTAGAAATCTTTGTCTACTTCAGCTGGATTTAGGATGGGCATTTTAAATCCTCTCCAAAGCCTGCTAATGTCCATTAACGTTTTATCAAATTATTATTTGCCAGTGTAGCTCATTTGCTCAGTAAACAACTAAGTCAGCTAATTGACAAGAGAAAACTGGAGCCTGTAGAACAACTCCAGCATAACAGGCTGGATAGCGTCTTCCTAAAATAAAACAAGCAGCTTCTCAGATGCTTCACTATCATTAAAACAGTGTTCCATCATGCATGCATGATGCCATGTAACCATTTATTCCTAAGGCATAGAACACCTGGGAAAGCATTAACAGATTTTATAACAGAAATTTAGTCCTAGGAAAGAGCAGAAAAGTAAAATTTGGTAAAAAGCTAACCATTGTTCGGTATTGGATAAGGAAAGTTAAAATAGTAAAACATATATTCCAGTATCTAGGTATATATGATAAACATATATATGCATATTTACATGCATTTAAAATGTGCAGAATATATTGGTAAAATTATTTAACAGATCATTCCTCCTTCCACCTTCCAAAAAACTCATCCAAATCACACATGGAGCAAGGAGGGAGCCCCCCTGCAGCCCTGCTTACAAGGCTGATGAGCATGGACTCAAGCCAGGATACACAGTGAGAGGAGGGCACTTTGCACTGCTGCTGTCTGGGCTGTATCCAATCTGTAGCTAATTAGCCACCCTTGGTGTCCCGCTAGCCTCTTTTTACCCACAAACTTCTTTTATGGGTAAAAGGAACTAATTGCTCTGGCAAGCATTTAAAAATATTTTTGGAGAAGATGTCCATTTAGACAGGCCTAATGAACAGAAATTCTCTCTTACTATGCTAGGCCCACCCAGAAGAGCCATGGATGGATAATCCCCATTGGAATGCTTTATTCAAGAGAATCAAAGGCTAATGGGCTACATTTTAAATGGAAATCTCTGCTGGAGAGTGAATTTTGGAGCACACAGTCACTTGCCATGTATAGCTTAAGGAGCAGTGAATCGCCTAATGAAACCAGTTGTCTGTTTGCTTCTGTCTCTCTCTTAAACGTTAACATTTCCAGCGTGGCAAGACTCCTGAGTGGTTCGACACGATTTCTTCTAGAAACCACTGTCCTCAGCCTGCGAATGGCAAACAGCTCTCTCTTCCATAAGGATCTTAGCACAAAATCCAACCCATTCTCAACCTTCCCTGAGCTCAGTGCAGGAACAATCCCTTCCAGTGGTGGGAGGCCCATCAGCTGATACAAACAGAGATGCAAGATAAGATAAGCACATCTGTCGGATCCGTTGAAAGAGTGCAGATCTTTGGGCAAAGAGGCTGAAGCTCCTCCTAGCTAAATTAAAAATAGTTTCTTACTACTGAAAACCTCAGCTGATGGCATTGTTGAATTTTGCAGAGCTCCAGCAATAGCCATGGCACTTCAGGGCACAGTCTAATCAAAACAGGGAAAAGGGAAAATAAAACTATATTTGGTGTGAAAGAGGGCATTGAATTCCTCGCTTCCCTCCTTCCTCCGTGGGCTAGGACAGAAAGGGGATTCCCTTTGCCCTGTGTGTATCTGCCATTCCCAATTGTGCCTAATCACTGTCAACAGCTTCTCTTGCCCTGTCCTCTCTAAGCAGACTGGCATAAAGCCTTTGTGCTAGTAAATCCCACTTGAATATCTGGAGGGCTTCCATGGAGGCAGCTGCCTTTGTTTGCTTTTCAGTGTCCGGAATGAATGAGGGGTCCTCGTTCTGCTCTGCGCGCCCTCGGCAGCAGGGTCAAAACTTCCTGCCTTCCACTTAAACCCACTTCTAGTCATCAAAAAAATGCAAGTGGTTCGGCATGTAAATCAGGTCTTTAAAAGGGATCGGATCCTGCTTCAAATAATATCTACAGAGAGGTTCCTAGCCAGCTGTTAGATCTAGGATATCTTAAGAACTGACTGAAAGAGGCATATGGATAAGTGTTGGCATCTGAGAAATAAGGAGTGAGTAAATTTTTCTAAATAATAATAATAAAGAAAGCCCCAAAATGCATCCCATGAATGCCCTCCTGGAAAAGAACATCTTTCTAAAGGAGCCATCCGGATGCATAAGAGGGTCTCAAAGGAGCCAGCTGGGCCTTCAGGCAGGTGAGAGTTTTCCGCCATGCGGAGCCAGAAACTATTTGACAGGAAATAAAACAAGCAAGAAGTTGGCAGGAGCAAGCCAGCCTATGGTTTTACTGCTATTTAGGCTTAGGGTGCAGTCATGTATTTGAAATATATTCCTTTTAATTCTGTCTTGCTCTTAAAGAAGCCTGATTTAACCCCTTCAAAGACTCATTTTGGCAGGGCTTTAAATGCCTGCCTTTGGCTTCATTTGGGCTTAAGCTAACACATATTTCTGTTGATGAGGAGTTGTTACAGATGAAAGTGTTGGCAAAAAACAAACTCCGTTATAAAGTACTGATCATTAATCAGATATTTTACCTCCAGTGAAACAAAAGGTGTGTCCTGCACCTGTAGGGAGATCTGTTCCCCATCTATGGTGAACTTCCTCGAATACAAAGCACCTGATGGGAGAGCAAGATCATTAGACTCAGTGGCTGTAACAAAGAAGAAACAGTGAATCAAGTCAAGGTGGAAGTGCTTCAGTCTAGGTTTTTTTGGGTTGAAACCCTCAAAGGTTGGGTAGATTGAATCTGAGTTCTTGATAATCCGAAGGATATTCAGGGTCCAAGTGCTGCTTCAAAATGTCTAGGATTGCCCTGATCTTTGTCAACCTCTCGCTGTTCTGGGTTTGAGTGTTATTTTATTACTGGAGTGCATGCCAAGTGTCAAAGAGAACTGAAGTTTTGATCTTAGGAAATGAGTATTGTAATAAGAATAAATTCAGAGCTCCGTGTCCTTATTTTTCTTTAGAGCTTAGTACAAGTCACATGGATCAACAAAGAGACGCTCAAACCACAGCTGTTGTGTGTGACCTTTTAATGTTGTCCAAATACAATTGTCCCTGCTACTACTAAAACAAAGTGCTTCGGCTCAGACCTGCAGAAAAAATGCCTACTGGAGTGCGAGGAATTCATGTTGCTAGTGACAACAAGGCCATCCCTTTGGAAAATTAACCCCATAAAATTTGGTTGAAGGAAGCAGGTGGTTTTATTTCAATGGAAAAGAATCTGAGCTCTTAGAAACATTCATGATATAAGGAAATTTATTATGGCAAAATTAGCTGCATCTGAATCCAGTACCAAATGTTATTTGCAGTGACTCTGTGGGGTGATATAGCCCTTCTGGTATTTTTTTTCTTTTTGAAAACACATCAGAGCTTAAGCTGGAAAGACAGTACTGTTTTATGGGGAAGCTGTACCCCTGAACCAAGCCCTGACAACATATTATTCCTCCTCTGTAATGCATCACAGAAAAAAAGAGCAGGTGCTTCCACTCGCTGCCTTAGCTCTGCCTTACACCAAACTGAAGGCAGAGCATGGTTGAATGATCCTAAATACCACCAGCTGCTTCATATTCCTGTTATATTTGTTTTTTGTCCAGCTTGGGCTTGTAGCTCAAGGGAAAACTGTGGTTTTCTACAGCATCTCTGGCAACAACCCATTGCAAAGCTCTGAAGCCTCACTTTGATGTACAGTCTCTCATAGAAAAGGTGGGGGTAAAAGAAAGAAATAGTGCAGGCAACCTTCCAGCTTGCATCGGGTCAGCAGGAGGGAGCTGTAAGGAGACGCTTCCAGGCTGTATTTCATGAGACCAAGATCAAAGGCGTCTTGTACTACCATCTCCATCTCTAAGTCGTCAGTCAAATGCAGCAATATCTCCAAAGTGATATCCAAGGCACTCGCTGCTTTAAATCTAGTCTTGCTTGGCCCCAAAACTGCAAGATGACCTGCGTGTGGGATGTGTTATTGGGCCTGAGCTCCGCATACGAAGGTCCTTTATACAACACTGGCCTGCACCTTGCTGGCAACTTGCGTGGAACAGGGGCTATGAATTAAACAGTTGACATGAGTGTAGTCTTTGAGGTGTCTCTACAGGACAGGATTAAGCAAGAAAAGTAAAAGGAGTTTGCATGGACGCTTTGCTTATGTCATGGAAAGAAGGCTTAAATTTGGCAATCTCCCTTGGCATAAAAGCCACTGAAAAAAATGAAGTACATAGGAAAGATTCCGAGCTGCCTTTTATGCCATATACGCACAGGGGATTGCAGCAGATATTAAGCAGTTCCCTGAGCCTGCCTTTTAGGATAGGTATGTCCCCAAGCAGCCCTTTTACTCTGATCCTTTTCCATCACATTGGGAAAAAAAAGTGGTTGAAAGGATCGTAAATAATGAGCCTTTGATTTATTGCTTTTGCAGCTCGAGGCTATTAACTGAAAATATGCACCTTATGGACATCTCGCACTGCTTGGCTTCACTGTAATATGCAGCAGTCGCAAAGCAGAGGAGATTGGAGCCTTTCAAGCTCCGTGCAGCACCGCGGTACAATGCAGACTCACCAGTGTTGGCTTCGTAGTCCCCAATAAATCTTTTTGTGAGAAAGCGCACAACCAGGGCTGTAAAACAATGAAAAAAATATGGGTCTGTAATGTGAACCAGAATCAATCTTTGAAGAATGCATGTAATACCTTACTGGAAGACTTAGTGTATTCGGAAATCAAGTTAATCTTGCTATTGCTCACATGTTATTCTGCAAATGCCTCTCTACACTCAAAGAAAACAGATTTAGGGCCAGGCTGTGACATCCTAATGCAAAGTTTTTGGCAAGTTGTGTTATAAAGGGTCTCTTAGATGCAGTTAGGCTACTCCGTGTGGGTGATGGAGAACTGTTTGTTGTGGTTGCAGATACAACAGTCTGACCTTTGGTATGAGATCATTCAGGAAAAAATAACAAAGCAAACTTTTACAATCCTGAAGCTAATCTCAACACCAAATTTTAGATGTCTGTGTCATGTAAGAAATAAGATTGATGGATCTAATGGCTCTTCCCAGGCTTAAAAATCCGCAGTCGTCCTCATGAAGCACATGAGTGATATCTAATCCCAGCCCCCAAACAAGCTGCATGTGCCGCACACACAGGGGTCACGCTGCAGTGCTCCGTGCCTTCTTTCTCCATCTTAACTGTGCTTTCAGACACTATGGGATTAGAATATTTTCCTTGATCTTGATTTCTTATAAGATTTGAAATCCCTTCCTGGCAATAGGAACTTATATTTTCTACAGTGTTCTTGTCTCAGCAGATCCGTAATATTCTGCAAAACAGTGCAGTTAATATCTGAATAAAAAAGCTTCCTTCTGCAAATCGCTTTAGCATGGGCTTCTTTAGTAAAAATATTTTTTCTCATAATAGGTTCACAGCCATCTCTTTCATATTCTCCTGTAGGTATCATCAACAAGTTGCTTAAAACTTATGTGAAAATGCAGCTGCAGACAACAAAGTGTTTTCCTAAGTGGAACCTCAGATGTAGTAAAATAAAATCTGGCCTTAATCATTTCTGAAATACAAACCAAAAGAGGAAGCGCTCAGTTTATCCTTTAGCCTCCATTCTTTGCCTCTGCTTTAGGGAATAATAAGGAAAAACACATTTTTCACACTCTTACTTGTCCACAGAGCATAAAACATTTACCTTGGAGAATAAAAACCACCCCTCCTATTTAGGGCTGTTAAATAATTTGCCCAAAGCACGAGTATCTCTTGTGACTCCAGAGCCCCAGCACAGTGCCCAGCCCACGTACCCGCAACCTCGCATTAGAGCTGAGGCTGCAGGAGCAGCCGACTGGCTTCCCCAGTTATCCAGGGCAACTCCAAACATTTCAGCTGCTGCTGTGAGGAGTTTGCAGAGTCTGAGCTGGGAATTAGTGGGTGAGGGCATAGGAGTTCACCTGTGGACTTACCCGTCTTGCCAACGCTGCTGCCGCCCAGCACCACGAGCTTGATGATCTTGTTGGGCGCGCAGTCCAGCACGGGGTACTCGGGTATGGGAAGCAGGAGGAAGTTAGTGGAGTACTGTGACATAGTATCCTGAGGGATGAGACGCATGCCAGGAGTGAGCGCCGAGCGACCGCCGCACGGGCTGCAGGAGAAAAGCAGGAGAACGGCCTCGCCGCGTCTTTTCTTGGCTGCGAATCCTTGGATAGAGGAGCCTTCTCATTTCATGCGAGTAGCTTTTCTGAGGAATGCTGGAGTGACGAGGCCTCCTCTTCCCGATGCCTCTGCTCAGACAGCAGCTTTGGAAAGCGCAGGGAAACTTTTTGATCAACCCCTGTGAAAACTGACTCCTCCGTTCCCCAGCCAATCACAAGGGGAGCCAGGACATTCCTCCGGCTGGGCACCGCGGGTGCCTCCCTGAGCCCCGCTCAGCTTCATCCGCCTCGCCACCTCTTCCACGGGCTGTCCCTTGCCTCTTTGCTCCAACCTTGGGTTTGTCACAGGAAGGTTTGCAGCAGAACACACTCATCAGGTGCCCTGCTCTGACGCCGCTTTGGATGACGCTCATCTGTAGCCCCTCTGTGTTTTCCCTTGTTTGTAGCCTAGGCGCTGCTGTTCTCCCACCCACCGTGTCCCGCAGCTGGGCCCCTCCAAGCGCTGCAGCCCATGGGACCCTGCATGAAAACAAACACTTATTTCCCCCCCCGATTCTCACACAGCGGTGGCTTATCCCAAAGTGCTCACTTTATACCCTCCAAGATGCATTTGATGCACTCTTTTAGATGCATTCCTTATCTTAACAGGCCACCAGAGAGAGGGACAGCAGCAGGTTGGGGCGCCCTTGGTCCTCTGAATGTGGAAAAGTGGATTTAGTGCTGGTGACAGACTCAGGAAGGACTCACTCTCCCTCCCATGGTGCGAGTGAGACAGAGATGCTGCAGAATGAGTGACCTCTCCTGGAAAATCCAGAGCAGGGACACCAAGAGAAAGTGTCACTGCGGCCAGTCTGCCCACGGATGATGGAGACCTGGCCAGGCAGCCTTGCCTCTCTTTTGCACACTCCCACCAGGTGCCTGCTGCTACAAAAAGGATTTTTCTGCTCAGCTGCTTCCATGCAGCTGCTTTCAATCATTCCATGATCCATGAGTTCTCCCATGGAGGTTTTGGAGCCCAGAGGCATGGTGTGGAGCTAGCCCAGGGGGTTGGAAAATCAGGCTAGGTCTCTAGATTACCGCCTCTTCTCAGAGGGGTTGTACCTAGCAGACAGGTTTCCAAAAGATCTCAGTTTCCTTGCCAGCATAACGCAGGACCTCAGCACCGTGAGTGTGAGCTTTGCTGCACAGCAGTCCAGTGCAGGAGCACAGGATGCAGAAGATTTATGGATGTGTCACTTTTCTAAGGCGCAGTTTCCCCTCTAAGAGCAAATTCTGAAGCAATATTTGGGTTGAGTTGTTGTGTAAGCACCAAGTCTCTCGCCACAGCAGATAGTCAGCTGATGAGAAGGTGGAACAAAGTGTGTGGAGGGTTATCCAGCTAATGGTATGAGGTGGGACCAGCAGATCTTGTGCCTTTCAGGATACGTCTCTGATGCAAATAGTTTTGAAATCCTCTGGTATGAATTTCCTTCCACATTTTGGTAAAAACCCAATCAGAGAAAAATCTCTTCCTGAAATTTCATTATCAATGTTTTCTAATTGCCCAGAAGTTTTGTAAGAACAGGCAAAATGAGAGGAGAACATTCATCATCCTGTAGTCCGGAAACAGCTTTGAGATGTGTTATCGAGCTGGACGCATCGTAAACCTTGGGATTCACAGCCACAGTGTCTTACTGTGCCCTTCTCTAACTAGGAGATGTTGAAACTTTTGTTCCCATTAAAAGCATCTGTTGGGGCAATATATAAGCATGCCTCCTCTAAAAACAAGCAATAATATATCTATCAGCTTATGGGTTGCAGGAAAATTTTCAGCCTGGCAAAAGAAAGAAAACAAACAAACAAAACAGATAAATTAAGCAATGTCACGGTGAATATTCTATACAAGCAAAGATATTCCCAGAAGGATGCAGATTTCCTGACTTGTTTCAATGAGAGGCTTCTTGACAGAAGCAGAAGAGAAAGTCCTTTTGGGCAGCCATACGTTGTGCCTTTGCTGAGGAACGCCAGAAGGATGTCAAGGAAGTGAGGAGCGTGCACAAGGCTCGCAGATGAGCTTGAGTACAGAGAAATGTGAGGTAAAGCAGCTAGAGAGAAATAATGCACAGGATGCTTCGGAGATGCTCTGCTTGGCAGTGGCACTGTAATTTGCCAAAAAGATCTGGAAGTCATCACTGGTAAAAATTATCAACTCAACACGTACCACCTCCAAAAAAGCCAGCTGGATGTTGGGTGTCATCTCCATCGTGTGGAGCACAGGACACGGGGTATCCTTCTGCTTGGACATGACGCAGCGTGAGAAGATGGAGTGGGGCAACTAAATTCATCGAGCAGACCGATGTGCTGTGCAAGGGGAGGCCCCGCGAGCTCTTCACCATGAGCCTGCATGGACACTGGTGCCCACGCAAGAGAGGAGATGTGTGGGGCAGGAACGAGGGACCCGCTGTGGAGGAGACCTTGAACTGCTGCTTTCGGCAGCTGGGAGGGCGCCTGGTTGTTTAAGGCAACTGCGAGAGCTCCAGCTTGGACTGAATCCTGGAAGCAGAGCAGTCACTTCTCGTTCCACTTCCATCTAGGCTTCTTCAGTCTCAATTTCTCACTCACAGTCTTCTTGTGTAACCTAACCAGCGTGTTTTTCCACTAGCATTTTTCCATATTCTTCAGAAGTTTTAAATATGTTCTCCAGGGTCTTTTTTTTTCCCCAAGACTCATGACTTTTACACTCTAATTCTGAAGGAATTCTTTTAAGATGCACAATAAAAGGTAGTGCCTCTCTGATCTGATCTTTATCTGATTTTCTAAATCATCTAATTATCTTTTCACTGAGTGAAACCACGCAGAAGGATCCGCACTGTTTGGGATTGTATAATCCTTGTCGTGAAGAATAGGAATTGTTTTTAAAAGAGATTTTTATTGTTTGTGTACAATGGACTTATATTTAGATGTAAAAAGAGAGCATGTTTTTAATCCAAATGCTCTTGGAAAAACAATAGCTTAAACTGAAAGGGGGAATGTTTGCAGAAGTCGAGAGCGTCTTGGAAAACATTTGGAGATGCTGGAGGCTCCACCAGCCGCTCATTGGGTCGCCCTGTGCTAAGAGACGAGCCTGTGGATGTGGCGAGGGGATGATGCTGCTTCTACAGCAAAATTCGTGTAGATTTATTGAGTTGTCTTTGCCCACAGTGTTTAGATTTTCTGCTTTTATTGCTCTTGGGGGTTGAAGTACTTTAAAAATAATAGGTTTTGCGGATACTAGAGGTTTTCCTATGAGGATGTAAAGTTGCGTTTGAGGGAGCTGTAACTCCTGCGTTTGGCAGGGAGCTGGCAGGGACCCCTCAGGGCACCACCAAGCAAGGGGAAAGCGCTGCCTCGCTCCCTGCCCCTCTTCCCCACAAAAACAGCGTTTCTCCCCCAAAACCGCGAGCCTCGCAAGGCCGCGGCCCGGGCGGCGGGGGGCCC
>PTEX01000032.1:4272485-4318163 GCA_003342815.1 Eudromia elegans
GGGGCGATGTGTGTGTGTGTTGAGGGGGGTGCGGTTGGAACCGTCCATATCCTTATGTATATAACCGTGTGTGCGTAGCCACGTGTGTGTGTGCTTTTCAGCGGAGTTTGCTGTGGTAGTGGTGGTGCCTGGGCGGTGTTACGGACAGGCTGGTGGGTAAATGTGCCGTGATGTCCCCGCGGGCTCCCGTGGCACTGGTATCTGCCAGTGCTGCCTGTGGGTGCCCCATAACTGCTTCATTACGTGGGGTTTTAACGAAGCTCCGTGGCCCTGTGAGTAGCAGGGCGCTTCGTCCAGCGCCGCAGCATCGGTGGTGCGATAAAATATCACCTCTCGTGACACCATGGTGAGCTGTAACGCTTCATGGTTGCTCCTAATGCAGCATCGGAGTGGGAATGGAGAGCTGGGTTTCCAGCTATCCCCTCCTTGGGATCTAGCAGAGGATGTTCAGCATTAGTTCTTGGTAGTCAAACATCTCAGCTACTCTTCTCTGTGTGGGCACAGTTAAGTTCTCCACCTCGTCTGAGGTGGCTCCTGTGTGAGCCAGGTAGGAGGCAGCAGTGACAGAAGTGTCTCCCATGTATCAGCTTGCTGGGGCTGGGTGCAGGGGTATGTGCAAGGTGTGTGTTTTTGTGCTCTGTTATATTTGCATAAATCCATTTAGGTACTGGGTACTGACTACCAGTTTTGATCCACTTAAGATCTAGGGAAAAAGAGCAGCACTGAAGTTACACAGAGCTGAGTGTCTGGAGTTTTGTAGTAATACTTCTTAAAAACAAGTCTTTCTTGTTACAGAAATGATAGCTGGTGTTATGGAATGAAGTTAAATGTTGCAGAAAACTCTTTGGAGCTGCATAATTCCCTGATCTCCCTAGATTTTTCAAATAAAAGTGCATCTTTAATCCCCTCCACCAGCACATGATTAGAGAGAGAGATTAAGGTCTTGAGAAGTATCTGAAGCATGACTTGGTTGTGGAGTTCCCTACCCCAGAGGCAAGTGATTGACTCAATCCCACGTAATATTTTGAATGCATTCCTGACATCAGCTGGCTGAGCCTCAGATTAAGAGGGCAGACGTCAGGCTGTGCTTTTTCCTCTGAGTGCATCGCTGAATTTGATGCTGTCATTCCAATGTTTCCGTGATTGTTTTTAGAAACCTTGCCTTATTCTATATTGGGTTAATTTCCGCTCTTATGCTTATCTTAATTTGGTTTGGGAAGCTAGAAGCCAAGGAGATACTCATACAAAATTAATGTCCATCCTGAAGTACTCTTTTCTCTGAGAGGAGGTTTTTGACAATTATATTCTCATCATGCTACAGCTTTGGAAGGGAGGATCTGCCTCCTGCTCTCACTTCAAAGGAAGCTATTGTTTCGTTTCCCTACAGAGAGAAAGTGTCAAGCAGTGCTGCTAACACAAGATAACTGTGCCTTTCTCCCTTGGAGAACTTTGCTTCCAGCTGCATCATGTATCCACTTCATGAGGTGCTAGGGAATTTATCAGGATCGATGTTGCAAGTTCACTTTGGTTTTATTTCAGTCAGCACAGGAAATTTAAGATGTGGAAAATTAGCTTATTTGCATCAACTTGAGTTAGCATCTAGAATAAAAATATTATTTGCTTTGTCATCATGTGAATGTGAAAAATCTAAGTTTTCTTTATAAAAAACAAAGTCTGCTTGGGAAACTTCTTTCTTCAGAGTTACACTAATATGTAGTGCTTGTTCAATACTTCACATCTTTTTAGTAAAATACACAATTTTTATGTTTCTAGTCAGCATCCATGTTTCAAACTGGAAAATGGAAACACAGAATGATGACACAGCCCTACTCCTTTATCGGTCAGGTCAGCAGCGTAAGGACTGGAGTTCCTGGCTTTGCATCTCCCAGTTGCTCCCATATTCGGCAGTGTCTCCTTAAAAATTAAATTAGATGCTGTAACTACATTACTGCTTACTAATGAATTAAAACTTCTATCAGATCCTCTTGCTAGGATAACTTCCAGGTTTTGGTACTGCGGATCATCCCTCCCATGCCCCGTGATCGTTTCATTTCCTGTCTGCGAGCACCGTCCTTTTATTTTTGTTTGTGTTTGCTCAACATCCGTGTGGCAACTGTAGTGTTGCGAAGGTTGAACGCTTGTAGGAAAATACATGTTAATTTGAATGTGATTCATTGTTTGGTGAGGAGACTGGCCCTATGTGACAAGACACATCTGTAGCCAAAAGCTACCAGCTATAGCTTTGCTTCTTTGCTGTGTCCCTCTGGCTTGATTTTGCTTCCCTTGTGTTTATCCTGTTGGCCAAGAGCTTTCCTTTTCTTTTTGGAAGTGACTGCAAAATTAACTAGGAGACTGAAGTGGAAATTAGTCCCGAGGCTGTTTTATTTATCCCCACCCCTTTAGCTTAGCACTTAGCACTTAGCTCTGTTGCAAAAAAAAAATGTCATGTGGTTTGTACTGATCACGAAGAGACTCCGTTTCTGTTATCTGAACCCAGATAGCCTGTCATGCTACAGGGACCTGGAGGCCTCTGGGCTCTGACAGCCGGTTGTACGACTGAACCTTAATCCAGAAATCCAAGTCCGGAATCTTGTTGTTGTTGCATTAATAATAACTTTTTTTTGGCACTTGAAAGAGCAAAACAAAACACTTGTGAAGAAGGAAATGAAAAGTGCAGAACTGATGTTTTCCTTCCTTGGACTGCTCATTAGGTTAGAAGTTAGTAGTAAGGTGTTTGCAGAAGTTGTTTCTTGGTGAGCTAATTAGGGACACTTCCCATCGGATTCATGTCATGTCGTTTGCTAAACCAGCAAGACATGCCTGAAGAGTCCCAATTCACTCTACAAATTGGTGGTAGTCCTATTCTGCTGCTATGATTCAGGGCAGCATGGATATAATTATTAACTTCAATGGTAGCAAAGGGATGACTGAATATTTGTAACTAATTTATTTCCATTTGCCAGCTGAATAATTTACATTATTCAGTTCCAGCAGCACTTTCATGTCACTGATATACTAATGTTTGTCTCCACTTTTGTTTCACCTGTCTTTTTAGAACTTTGTTTTAGCTCCAGTAGTAAAACGGCATTGCCTGGACAGCAGGAAGGTCTCTTGAGCATTTTTTTTAAGTCTCTTTAAAGCACCACTTTTTAAAAGTCAAGAGTCTAATTAGTAGTTCTGTGTTCCCTACCCGTAATTCAGCATCCTTCCTGCATGACCTCAAGCCTACCTGCGTAGTCTAAGAGCGTAAAATTAAAGATTTTCCCAAATGTTTATGTCTTCATGTGTTGCAGTAAATAAGACTTAGGTCCCAAGGACCTTGCAAGACTAGCTCCTCATTGAATAAGTATTTACATGCAACAGTGTATAAAGCATTCTGCTTTTAAAAGTGCTTTAATTAGAACTGTATTTCAGATTTGAAATACTCGGAGGTAGTGACTTTATTTTGAAATGCTGTTCTTTGTCCTCACTGCAGTCCCTATGGTGTTGGTAGCAGCCTGAGTGCTCTGTGCACTTTATTCCCTGTTGAAGAGTGAGCAGAGATGGTCATTCCTACACGCAGAACGTTCAGTGCAGGTTGGGCAGGTCCTCTGGTATTTAAAAGCTTGGAGCCTTGGGAAGTCCGTGACGTTGCACTACCTGCTCCTCTCAAGATTATCAGTTTGTTCTGCCTGTATAAGCACATGAAGTGCAGGAATCCAAAGTTCAATTTACCATAATTTGCTATGCCTGGAGTCACAGCCTGCCTAGATGTCTGCAAAGGGATCATTTCAAAGCCTAAGTCATAGGATGAGATTGCCAAGATGACAGAGCTTTTTATCTGCCTGCAGTGCTGTGCACAACCAAGAACTTTTAAAAGATGGGGGATTTAGCATCTAATTCTGAGGTTTAAAAAATCTTAGATGTGTTTTGTAAACTCTTTTAGAAATATAAACCCCATTCCGCTTCTCTCCGCACTCAGCCACATGGTCATCTTAATGTTGTTTAACCAGGGCCGATTATCCCAGCTCCTATAGTGAAGCAAATGTAGGCAGACATGAATCATTTTTTTTTCCAACAGGTTTGAAGTAGTCCTGGCTTGTCCTATTTGGTTTGATTGTGTTGTTGGCTTTTTGCAACCATTGTTTAGGCAGGCTGGATATTTAAACAGTTTTTCTAGTTGCAAGCTCGGCATTATGGTGTCATTACACTTCTCTGCCCAAGTTGAAAGCCATTTTCTAGCTTCCTTTCACATGCTAAATCTTTTCTCTTTTTTTTCCCTCATTTACTTTAAAAAATAAAAGTCAAATGAATTGCTAGAGAGAGACTCCAGCAAGACTTGTTCACCAGGTATGTTATGTGCACTGAAATCTCTCTTCATTCCCATTTTTGCAGGCAGTATTATTCCTAAGGGAAATGGCTCAGTGGGAATAAACTGATTCCAATCCAAAAGCTGAGGTGATTTAGAGCTGTTTCTAACCTAAGGTATCATCAGGTGCTTTTATTTCACCAGGATATTACACCAGCAGTCATGCTACGAGCCTCTGAGTGTGCGTGCAGCTGTAATAAAAGTTTAGAAATATCCTAAGTTGCAATGCCTTAATTACTTTATTGGAGCTGAGCTATATTAATTGTAATGGGAACAGGATACAAAGCTTGGAGAAAAAGCCTGTAATGCTGAAACGAATACTTGCGCTGAGCTAAAAAATGGCAAGCAATTTACCTTTGCTGAAAGGCTGCGTTGTGAGATCTCCGTGGACTATATGGAGTTGGGAAGGGAGAGTATTTTAAATTAACTGATTTCTCTTTAGTTCATTAAAAGTAATCTGATGACAAAGTGAATCTTGCATATTTTTTAAATACAACTAAAGTAGTTAAAGTATAGGTTAAGTATAGGAAACGACACTTTATAGAGTATTCAAATAAGATTTTTTTTTTAAACTAAGCAGTGATATATGAACTGATGGTTTCAAAAATTTCTTCACTGAAAATATCCAACCTATAAATAAACTGCAAATGGAGTATTTAAAATGATGGCATACCCAAAATAAACACAGTGGCCTAACCAAATTTGTCATGGATTTTGTTAGCTTCATTTATATTAAAAGAGAAGCAAATAGGAAGTTGCAGGTTGTAATTTTGGAAAACAAGAGAAAGGCTTCACATAAGGAGAATAAATTCTCCGTATTTTCTTTCCTTGTCCTTTAAGCATCTGTGTCCTTGCTTTAAAAATATCTAGTAATGTTTAGGTGTCTGTGACTTGCCACATCTTTTCTAATAAAGCAGAGAAATCATTAGGATTTTGTCCCATTCTGCTGAGCTAGTAATGGAGCTGTCTACTAATCCATTGATAATCTTCTCCTTTTATACAGATTTGCTTGTATAATTTCAAGAACACTGTATAATTAGAGCATGTCAGAAATAATTCCTACACTGTAGTAGCATTTAATGATTTTCACAGTGGGTGTATTTTTCTTTGCTTGCTGCCCTATTTCTTTCTCCAGAGTTTCTTGTTGTTTTATTAAAGCACTTTTCCGGCCTGTCCTGTACATCTGCCGTGTGTCCATTTGTATAATTTAGAAGATATATCCAATTTCTAATAGTGATCAGGCTGTGCTAATAACCTGAGACACTCCAGCATGCAGGCAAAGCTGGTGTGAAGTTGGCACCCTCCAAAACGTGCAGAGCTGCTGGCTGCACCCTCCTCGTGTGCTTAGTTAGTAACTCCCTCAGCGAGAGGAAGTGCTGCAACCTGCTCTGGTGTCCAGTGCGAACTTTGGGGTCTGGCAAAGGTGGCAGTGTATCCACTCGTATCCTTTCCTTTTGCAGGCCATGTGTGGGTTATTTTTATTTTCTACCTCCTCATTTCATAGCTTCAGTGCCTCTCCACTCAAGCAGTGGGACAGAGTTGACCTGATTATTTTTGACAAGGGTTCAGAGTAACAGCAGCAATAGTGACCCAGCCTCACGCTGATCTTGATCCCTTTTCTCACTGCAGCTATGGCAGCAGCTGCTTGTGCTCTACCAACATGCAGATGAAGAGAGCTTGGCTCTGCTTCTGTAACCCTTCTCATCTCTGTAAAGTTGCCTCTGTAGCCACAAAATGTAGGGGATTATCAGTGGAAGCTGGGATTCATCAAAGTGGAAATGTTAGTTTTGACAAAAAAAGTTGTTCACTAATAATATTCATTCTTTTCCAAGTTTTGTGGAGGGCAGGGAATCCACTGAAATTTGCTGAAACTTTGTGGTACTGAAAAGGGGTGTGTGTGTGTAATTCTAAGCTAAACCTGTGTGGTTGATGAACATGTGAATTAGTCTCACTGTCAGACTGTAGCTCACACTCTGCACTGCGCAGTTGTCTTCCGTTGCTGCCAGCTGTTCCTCCAGGCTTCAGAACTCCTTGGGTCTGGGCCCCATTATAATTCCTTCCATAAAGCTGCCCATACTCAGTGGAGAGAAAAGCACAAACTCATATGCACCTACCAACAGTCATTTCCCTTAATGATTCTCATCACACTAGGAACGTAGTCTACCATCCACCTCTGCAGAAATACTTTTAAGTGCAAGTAGGTTTAAGGGCATCCAAGGGCCTAACCCCCACGAAGGTGCCTATGTGCTTCCAGTTTTTGCAGTGTGGTGTTTTGCAGTTTCCGTTATAGACACGTTAGATGTCTATTGTGTTCTTGATGGGTTATCCAACTAAAATTGTAGCTGCACTCAGGGATCACTTCACTTGCGATGACTTGTTTAGACAGCTACCTCAGGCAAGAGTTTTTGACACTAGGCTTTTCACTTCCTTTTTTACTTTACCAAACTCAACAAAACCTGCCACCAAAAAAAAAAGAGTTCTTTGGGTAAACAACAGTTTTATTTAGTTACTGCTTTCTTCCCAGCATCTCATGTCCATCAGATAGGATGTCCTTGCTGAGCTCTTCTGAAAACTGGAAAAAAACCTTGAATGTTGTCAGCTGCCTGTGCTTGATATTCTGTAAGTGAGCATTTGGGATTTTTTTTAGGGTGTTCTTCAGGATCTATTTTGATGGAAACAAATGAATACCAGGAACGTTCTTGGAAAAGTTCCCTCCCTTGTGAATGCTATTATGTACAAAAATAAAAAATAACTGATGCAGCCAAGATAAGAAATATGTCATCCTCTGTGCGCTGCTGGGGTTGCCTTGGTCATTGTTAGTAGCATTTTTTTCTGATGAAAAGCAAACAAAAGCCGTGATTAAAGTGCACTTATTTTCCTTGCAAGAATTCCATCCCTTGTTTAAACCCCAATAACAACACGGATTCCCCTGAACTCCAAACAGGGATAGTTCAGGCCACTTCTCCTCTGAACGACAGTGGCAACAGGGAATTCTTGTGCATGTACTTGCAAATTTTCCACTCGCAAAAATGTGTTTATTTTATATATCTTATACCTAAATGTATGAAAGATGTATGTTGTATTGCATGCTATTTGCTTGGCTCTCATATGCCAAGCAAACACTATTGCTTTGTAAGAGATAATTTTCTTGTCTTGTTGTTATTTACTGTTCCTACAGTTTGATTTTCTTATAGTTATGAAAGTGTTACATACTGTAAAGTGCAGGCTAGTTTCTTTGCCCCAACAAGAATGCGCCTCTCAATTCACTAAATAATCACATACAAATTCTCATACTTTGGAGAATTTAGTTGGATTTTATTTCTAGTTGAGAAGTGAGGCATTGGTGTTAGTGCAATAGCAAAGTGCAGTATTTCAGATATTGCATGATCTGGGGCTGAAGTATTTCTCCAGCTAGAGAAATCCTTTAGCAGCAATGGGAAAACCTGTATAATGTGGACCTGCAAATAGAGCTGCTTGTTGGGCTTCGCGGCACAGAACAGATCGTGCCCTGCCAGGTTCCATCTCCCGTTGCTGAATTTGCTCTTTGCAAGCAAGTTCAGGTGCAAAGATCGTGGGCCCAACTGCAGCAAGGCGGCCTTGCCCTCAAACGTGCAACTTGTGATTCCTTCCTTTTAATTCCGAAAGTGCAGACAATTTGAGCCCTCTTGTTCTGCGTGATTCTGCTGTGATGTTTTCAAAGGCTTTCTGATAAACTCTTAAGAAAAATGGAAATCATTAGGTCACTTTAGCCTCTGTGGCTGAGTGACTTAAGCATGTAGTTTATTAAGGAAACTTTAATGTGCATCTGTCCCTACACTTTGTTTATCCACATTAAGAAATGCTAGGCAGCAGGTAGGATTAGGACTTTGGTGTGTACAAGTCGGTGGCTTAGCTGAGTTGTATTATTGCTTTATTTTAGGTCATTAAATTATTTCCAGCATACTCTTATTTAAAAATTACAATTGTTTGTTGATTTAGTTGGTCAGATATTTATTTATTCTGAAGATAGCTAATCCTATGTCTAGATTTGGCTTTGGGTATTTTTTTCAGACATCTTGGAGGGAAAACATTAGTAGTTGACAGTGAGGAAGGAGTGTGAGGAAAGAGATGAGAGGAGCTGCTTGACCTGGCACTGAGGCCTTGAAAAATTTCTGTGTAATTGCTGCTCATATTGAGCCTTGCTTGTAAATGTAGCAGTGCTCAAATGTTTTGGTGTGGTTTTTATGCTAGATAGTTATGAGCTTTCTGTGTTTTCTGTCTTTTTGATGTATGTTATCCCCTGTAAATCTGATGCAAGAGATGTGACTGCAGAATTTCCATTCTTTTTGTTAAATTAAATAACTTTTGAGGAGTTTTTGTCTCGTAGAAGAAGAAAAGAACACGACAATTTTCTATCCTGTTTGAATTTAGCAGACTAAATACAAGGCCTCTACTTGTCTGTGTTTTATTCTAATAGTAGAGTGCTCATGGAAATTATCAAAACATTTACTTCATGATTTTGATACTAAATGTTTATGAGCTCAAGGGAAGTAGGTGAATGGAATTTGCCAGACTGAGAGGATTAAAAATGGAAATAGGTGTACAGAGCATTTCAAAGTTGGGGTGGGCAGGTGGGCAAAGTTAAAGCGGAAGTGCTAGTGTGCTCTAGTTCCTCTCCTCTGGGAGAGAGGTAACCAAATGGGTATTAGTGGTATTTTCCAGTCATATCTAGCCTTCTATCCTCATGATACTGCTAGAGACTCAAGACGCTATTCAGAAATACACTAAGCTTAATAGATCATAAAGATAGCAAAGCCAAAGTGAGTTGAATTTTAGTAGTGTCTGATGCATTTTTTCTTTGTGTTCTTTTTGTCATTGTGAGGAATTTGAAATCTTAAATGAGAACAGCTTTCTTACTGATAATTTTCAAGTAAATTCCTATGCAAAAACTCCTACTGATGAATCTTATAGGGCTTTACTTTAAATGCTAATTCTGCATGCAAGGAACAAGGAACACTTTTTTTTTTCCCTCTTTCCTCCTTAGTTTTTGTGGGAGCGGTATGGATTCTGTTGGATATTTTTAGGAAAATTTTATTTTTCTAATGTAAAACTTTTTCTTTGCAGGGCGCCAATGCCTCTGCTTTGGAGAAAGAGATTGGTCCTGAGCAATTCCCAGTGAATGAGCATTACTTTGGCTTGGTCAATGTAAGTGAATTATCTTTGCTTTAGATGCTGTTATCCTATTCATATCTTAATGATTATAAATTTAAAATTATTATAAATTTTAAATAAATTCAAAATCTTAAATTTTCAAATTAAGAGCCTTCTATCTCAGAACTTTGAGCACTTGTGATACGCAATGGGATTCTGCACAGCACCACATCCTGCCGTATGATGCTATGCCTTGTTGTTTATAACCAATATAGAAAGCTCAAATACTGAAAGAATATTTATTATTTTAAAAGTCTTTGAGAGAAACTTTCCTATCTAGGTACGTTTCTAATTATAGGATTGTAATACTGTATTGAAACAAACATTAAATAGTAAAGTACACATGCTCTTGGAGCATGTTTTTTGCTCCTTTTAGAGCAAAGATATTTGGTGCTACGCTGATACTATAATGTAGGTAGACCTCGATGTTTTTAAAGGAATAGTATATTTTGATTTGTGCCACTCGTGGGATTTGTACTTGTTCTTCTATGTGAGGGCATAGCCAAGGGATAAATTAAGTTTACATGGCTGGTAATTTTCTAACATGTAGTGATACTCCTTGTTTGACTGCCTTGTATACCAGCAAGTCCTCTCAAAATGATTTTTTTTTTTTTTAATCTGTCAGTTTGCATACATCTGCCTTGACTAGGATCTGCTGGGCAATAAGAGATGTCTGTCCAAATTAACTATGGAAAGAATGGAGCATGTGCTTTGGAGGAAAAAGGCAGCTGTTGCTTTTGTTACCAGTGATGCTATCGCTTTATAAGAAATCAGATACAGAAACTGTGATTCTGTATCATCCTGTTTATGATGTGAATATACAGTTTTGACAGAGCTCGCTATAAGCCCAGATGTTTACTTGTTTACTGATTATCTAGGCACATTTCATAGAAAACTGAAGAACAAAATGATCTGCATTTTGACGCACCAAGTAAGGTTAAGATAGCTACCAAAGTGTTCTTCACTGAAGTGCATTAGAATTCATTTAATTGATTTTTGTCTGCGTCTCTAGCAGTTTGTGTTCTTGAACACCAAACTATCTGAAGATATTGAATTATGTTTCTTAAGTATGGTGTTAATGGCCATTCCGAAGCCTCTGAGGTTTGCCCTCTAATGAGAAAAATGGAAGGCATCTCCAGTTGTAACATAAATAGCAGTGTGATGAATACTGTGAAGAAAAAAAAAGTGTTCTAAAAATAACCAAAGTTGCTTTACTCACATCCATAATCTGTTCAGAAGGACAAAACATGACTAATACTGTTGTGCTTTATTTCTTGTGATCAGCTTCTTAGGAATAATTGTTTTCATGCTGCTGTTCTGGAGAGCTTTTTCTTGAGTTATTCCTAGTTCCCTAATGAGACAAAATAAATGGGAGCACTTTAAGGAATGTAGTTTTATGTCATGCACTGCACTCCTGCAGCACAGAGCAGTCCTAATTTACTCCTTGTTCAGGTGTTGCCACTCTTGTTTCTCCTTTACATCAATACTAGGAACTGTGCAGAACTCGAGAAAGGTGATGAACTCATGGACGTTGGGGTTTTTCTTAAAGGTCGGATTTCTCTTTCGATCAGTGAGCTGGTCCTGACGTCAGACATTTGCTAGAGTCACCGCAGTGGGTGTGGGAGGAAAGGGTCTGACTGCTTCTTTTGCCATCCTGTTGTTAAAATGGATTATGTGTAAGGTGAAACAGAGGCATGTGGGGGCTGGAGCAATGCTTTATCTTGAAACTTTGCTCATGCTTTTCATTTTAAAAAGCCTTTGCCTTAGAGTGTGTCTTCAAACTTGAATTTCACATTGCAGATGTAAAATCTTTGAAATTAGATCGTTGTCTCTAAATACAATCAATGGCATCTATTTGAAAAACATTTTTATACTAAAGAAACCGTGACAAAAAGAATCGTTAGATCTTAAGTGTTTGTACCTGCGTTTTCCTCTGTACTTTAAGTCCCCTTAGTCCACATGAATTGTCTATTTGATCTGTGCTTGCCACTGTAGGATTACAAATATCCAGCAGCCTATGGAGAACTGCCACGCCAGCCTGGGTAACCCCAAAGCTGTACATGTTCAGCTGATGGGTTTTGTGTGTTTAACACATTTTCCTCCTGAATGCAGTCCTAAATCTCACCAACTGCTTGCTTTATATACTGACTTAGGGTGCACCATGACCTCCTAGTTTTTTCAATTTAATGACTGTGATGTTTATTCCATTTTTTGGGTCACTAAAAGCAAAGGAGTTAGGATCTGTCCTTATTCGAATGCTCAGCTTGTATGTTTTGCTCATGTAAATAATTTTTGATGGTTGTTCTGTGCTGTTTGCATACGATATAAATTAATGTTAATGTATGTATTAGGCTGTAACCTTTTATGCTGTGTGAATTAATTTTCTGTTTCTCTCAGCAAACTGATTATTAATTTGCAATCATTCTGCTACAGTAATTATACCAAATTCTGGTGAATACTACTGGTCATACTCTCTGAGTACCACTTCATATGATTATCCATGTTGTGTAATCAGATTATTTGTAGTTTCATTTTATTTATTTAAAATATTTTGCTTGTGATGCTCTTGAGTTCCATTACCAGAATATCTGGGGCCTGGCAAACCTAAAAATCTTTTTTTTTTTTTCTGTACAGTGCAAGAACACAATAAATTGCAGAGAAGAAACTTGAGCATGCTCTATTTCCTTTAGATGATACGCTGCTTTAGATGATTTTTCCATGGTTTAAGTGTTAGTCCTTGTTAAGCAATCTGGAACGTTGCCTCTGGAAGTTGTGTTATCACTGTCCTTCTCTCTGTAAAATGACACTGCCTTCTGATAGGGCAGATGCAAAACAGCTGCTGTTTGCATTTGCCTGCATCATGTACTCTTCATAAGATTGCATTGTAAACAGGAAATATTTATCATATATCTTGCTATCTCAAAAGACTAATTTTATCTGACACAGGCAACCTTAAAACCCAAGTTCATGTATGGGGCTCAACATGCCGTAGTGGAATTGAGACCTCTTTCTTTCGTTACCTTTTAACAGAGCTAATATGAAAATATTTGTTTTCCTTTTGTTCTGTTTTAACCAGTTCGGCAATACCTGCTACTGCAACTCAGTCTTACAGGCACTTTATTTTTGCCGTCCATTTCGGGAAAAAGTTTTGGCATACAAAGTGCAGCCCCGAAAGAAGGAAAGCCTCCTGACATGCCTCTCTGATCTCTTCAACAGTATTGCGACGCAAAAGAAGAAGGTGGGAGTCATCCCACCCAAGAAATTTATTTCCAGATTGAGAAAGGAAAATGGTAAATGAGTAAATGAAATCCTTATGCAGATTTAGACTTTGACTATTTAAGCATATTAAAGCATAACCACAATTCTCTTTTTAAGTGAGTCCAAATTGTCAAGTTTGAACAGATTTGGGATTTTTTTTTGAGCTCCAGCTTGTGGTGTGAATTTCACCACCTCTACAGCGTAGGAAGAGAGATTATATCAGAATTAACTGTACTCTGTCATAAGAGGATTATCTAGATATCTTTGTTTCTGTACTTAGACCAAGTACAGCGCGTGTACAGAAATCTCAGCACTCCAGTTATTCTGCGTTGGGCACAGTGAACTCTAAAGCTCTGCTGCAGGTCTGCCCACTTTGGCCTGTGCCAGAAGTTGTCATGTGCTAAGTAGACCTTGTGCAGATGGTCAAAATTAATGTCTCCAAGGAGGCTTTAGGTACTTTTAACCTCCTTTTTTACATTTGTGGTAGGATGAATTCCTTAGAATGAGAACTGGTGGTTATTTCCCAGTGATAGTCCGTGGAAAAAAAGATCTCTTTGATTTATCATCTCTGTTTGGACTTGAAAAGATAAACTTAGGATAGCAGGGGAATTTTTGCCTCTTGATGCTGGACTTAATGAACTAGTGGCCTATGGCAACACATAAGAATATTTCTTTTATTTCTTTTCCTCTCACCAAGGAAGAGAGGGGAAAAAAAAAAGAGGCGCCTTGGTTTTCTTCAATTCCAAGAAATGCCCAGAGTTTCTTTTATATAATCTTTCAGCTGTCTGCCTGTTTATTGCAACCTGAGGAATAGATAAGGGCAATCTAATATCCATTGCTAGGATAACAACAGTGTACCCCAAAATAACTTACAATTGTATAATAAATTGGAGGAGGGGGAAGTACATGCACAGTAGTTTGGTATTTTTAAGTATCTGGTTTTTTTTTTTCATTTTCCCTTTTCTCTTTCTTCCCAGAATTGTTTGATAATTATATGCAGCAGGATGCACATGAATTCCTAAACTACCTACTTAACACTATTGCGGATTTACTACAGGAAGAGAAAAAACAGGAGAAACAGAATGGCAAACTCCAAAATGGCAGCATTGACAGTGAGGAAGGAGACAAGACTGATCTGACGTGGGTCCATGAAATCTTCCAAGGAACATTAACCAATGAAACCAGATGTCTTAACTGTGAGGCTGTACGTTTAAAACAAAACAAAATCTCTTAGATTTTTTTCAGAGGTTCTGGATCCTTTTCCCTAATACTAAGCACACTTTTTCATTTATTAGGATAGATGAAATTGCACTCTATTAGAATATGGAGCATAGCGTATTTTAAGACTGTATCACCTCTATGTTCAAACCAATACTCATTAAGGTATGTTTCTCAGAAAGCGTAGTGTTTTTTTTCTATTCCTTTTCCCTGTTTCCATCAAGGCAGTCTGCACCTGACTTTTAGGAGCTGCCTTTTTGTCTTCATGTTATTTCTCGTGTCAGTGATTGCTAGTTTGTTGTGTTTATACATGAGAGATACTCACAATTTATTTAACTCTGGGATTAACTGAATTGGAAAGTCCTTGAAATGGACGTCCATGCTCCTTAGTGCTGTTCCATAGCCACTCTATTTGATAGCAAAAGAAATGCCAAAAAGTCTAAAATTGGGAGAACCATAGAACCTTTAGACCACAAATTTGCAGTTACTCACCTGCTGTTTTGATTAAATAAATAAAAAAAAAAAAAAGGGGGGGGGGGGCAGATGGGGAGACAAAAAAATAGAAATTATTACAAATGAAGTGAGCACTCTTGGCATTTTGAATCTGAAATTACAGCAGTATGGTGAATAGAAACTCTAAAAATGGGATTAATAAGATTCTGTCTCAATAATTTTGAGATTGAATGTGACTGTTCCACAGATGGCAAGATGGTTTCTGTAGCTGATATTTCATCACATGATTTAGATGAATATTCAGCTGCCTGTTTCTGCATTTTATATAACTATCTACTGTTAGACTCCAAAATGGAGCAGAAAGCTGTATTAGTCTGCAAAACAGGAGACTACAGTTAAAGCTTCTCCAGCTCCGAGAGCTCTCAGTGGTAGAAACTTGTTTTTGTTGATCAGGTAAGCAGATGTGTCTTGAAGGCTCAATGGGGAGAGATCTTTTGCAAGGAAGATTTATTTTCTTCCCCCCTTTTTTTTTAATTATTCCCTTTTGGATTAGAACTATACATCAGATTATTTTTCATTTTTAGTTAACTTCAGGAAAGACCTCTGTATGTACCTGTAAAATCACGCATCTGTCTACTTGTGGGCAGAGCACTGCACCGTTCCAGGAACTTAAAGTAACTCTAAAACGTGCCAGATTCCAAGCTGTTACGAAATATTTCTTTCTTTTTTTTTTTTTTTTTTTTTTTTTCTTCAAGGTTAGTAGCAAAGATGAAGACTTTCTGGATCTGTCGGTTGATGTGGAACAAAATACATCAATTACACACTGTCTAAGGTAAATGGAAATATTTTGAGATGAAGAAAAAACTGCACTTGCTCAAAGGGAAGCTGCTGAGTTAGTTGCTGTGTTGTGCAACAGCTTTAGGGTTTGAGCTTATGATGAACTATATTCTGTTCAGAGTGTTGCTTACTTTATTACCATGCTTATGGCATCTGCTGTTTTCATGGTGGGTTTTGGTAGTCAATATGATTTCCTAGGGGCAGCTTAAAAACAGATTTCACTTTGTTTTATGGGGATATGTTATGTCACATAGGTTTGTGTTTTGTCAAAACTAAATATGGTATATGTGGATTCATACTGTGGTTTTGTTTATTTTAATACTGCATTTCAGCTGTCTTGTCCTGCTTTTTTTTGCTGGCATAATTTGCTTCATATTTGCTTCTGGCTGCTACAGCCAGCCAGATCCCAGGCTTTTCATATTGCAAGTTGCATGTAGCAGCTGGCATTGCAATAACTGATAACTCGTGTGCGATTATTAGGAGCTAAAAGATGATCCAGACTTTGGCCAGTCAGCAACTGATGGTTATAGATTCAAAACTTAACATCTAACACCAAATATGGAATGATTTCCTCTGGAAACAAAACTCAGTTACCTTGTTGCTGTGTCTAGTTTGACTGCTGTTCAGAAAGTGTGTAGTTGATATTCTGGAGAGTGTCGTTTCCAGGTTTTTCTAGTTGAGCACTAGTACCACGGACCAAGACTGGGACAAATGCATCTAAAAAGTATTTGAGAGATATGAGCCATGTGAGAAGGGGAGATTTCATTTTCTGTGTACACTGTTTCCTTAGCAGAACTAGTAGTAGCTTTAAACTGGAGGATCTGACTGAATATTGCTGCCTGTTTGACTTTTCTTTTACCTTTATTTCTACAGAGGATTTAGTAATACTGAAACTCTATGCAGTGAATATAAATACTATTGTGAACAGTGCCGCAGTAAACAGGAAGCACAGAAGAGGTAAGGTTTAAGTGCTTGGGCTAATGTCAATGTTCTCCTAGTATGGGCAGCTGTGGATCAAATGAAATCAATAGAAAGAGATTGTAAGAATACTTGGATCTGTGGGGAATGGGGTTAAGGGGGTAGCTCTGTGGAGAAAGCAGGTAGCTTTATAGCAACCTCATAAAGGGTTAATTCAGTGCTCCTTTCTGAGGAGCTTGAGTGGTGCTTCCAGATGCACTTTTTCTCCTCTGTTAGCATTAATCATCTCTATATGCACTATATAAAAAGTATTAATTGTCACTGAATTCTTGGTAGTAACCAGAGCACCAAACGAGATTTATTACATCCCTTTCTTTCCCTTGATATGATGAAAATACATGAAAAATGTGATGTATTTTTTATAGACAAACGGCTATCTTGCAGTCAGGTCTCAGTTATATCCTTAATATTTCCAAATAAATGTTGCCTGTTCTCACCAAAGTATACCTGAAACATTTGCTGGACTTGTTTTTAGGGAGCTTCTCCCAAACATATTGAAATGATTTTAGAGCAAAACTCTGTTTTAGGTGATCTGCTAATACCCTGTTCTTTGTTTAACGTATTTTTGTGGTTCAGAATGAGAGTGAAAAAGTTGCCCATGATTCTAGCTCTGCACTTAAAAAGGTTCAAATACATGGACCAGCTGCATCGATATACCAAACTCTCCTACCGTGTAGTCTTTCCCTTGGAGCTGCGGCTCTTTAACACTTCAGGAGATGCTACAAACCCTGACAGAATGTATGACCTTGTGGCTGTAGTTGTTCACTGTGGCAGGTATGTCTCCGTGCTCTCTAGCTTCCTAAATACATTTCCTTGAAACTTAAAAGTGAGTCGGACATTCTTCTGCTGTTTTATGACAGTACAGTGGCTGACAGTATGGGAGTATGCAAAGTAGTGTCGGGATTTATATATATATATATGTATATATATTTTACTAACAACATCTTAAATTGCTCTGGGAGCAAATAGTCTCAGGCTTGCTCTTTTAACAGCTCTCATATGCTGGCAATTCAGGCGAGTTGTCTCTGTGAGACTTGGAAAGTAAGAGGAGCATTAAAAAAAATGGTTACTTTCCAGGAAAACTAAATGAAATAGAAGCAAATCTAGGAAAAGCATTTATTAAAATAGAATTAATTCATCTATCTCTTGTTTCCACTTGCTGAACTGGTAAAGATTTCCTTAGAAGCTGGTGCCACCAAGTGGAATAAACTGTGTACTACTCATTTTTGAAAAATGCACCCTGTGTAGGGCTTGATTAAAACTTATTTCTGGTACTGTGATTTTAATGATTTTAATCCTGTTTTAATATCAATAAGAAAGCAATAAGCACTTCTAAGAAAAAAGCTGTGTAAGAAGTAGTATTTAGAGCTCCTGTTTGGAACAGTGAATATTCAAGCTACAGCAAGTTACACCAGCATGCAGAAGGGTTTTGAAAGATCTGTATTGTGAGAAACAAGACATTAGAATTAGCACACTGATGTTGTGCAGGTTTAGCACAGGAAAGCTGTGCAGCTCTGATTTGTTGTGTGCAATTGTGCTATTTTTGAATTTATTTTTACTGTATTAAGAACCTGTGCATTTTCTGTAGATTCTTAATTTGCTATACCTGTAACTGCTTTTATATTTTAACAGTGTAAAGAATTGGTGTTTAATAATCTTAAATGTGCTAAATGTGTTAAGTGGCTTGGCTTTTTGTCCTCGAAGCTGTTGTCTTGTATGAGGGTTCCATGTGACTTCTGTTTTTAATTCTTACAAAGAACTTACCAAAGACTTAAGATAGATTATATTTTCTAAATAGTTGACTTTCAGAACTTGTTTTGCTTTTGAAATTTTACTTTTCATTTTTTGTCTATTAAGCAATCCCATTCTGTGACAGGTATTATGTTTAAGCATATCAGTAAGTGCAGAGGACTAGAAAAGTAGTTTCTTTTGCATGAAGGCCAGATTAGTATAGCTTGTTTTTTAAAATATTATTTAGCTCCTATGTGAAAAGTAAATCCAGAAACATTGGAAAAAAACCTGTTTTTCTCATTGTGTCCCTGGATTGCTCTCTCTATCTGCTAACCTCAGACTTTGAGAGCTTATGTTATCCTATGCATACACTTCTTATTCCAGACTACTTTTTGGGAGGGTTCTCTGGCTGTCTATCAGTCCTTCTACTTTTGTGTTAGATTGTTTTGTTGTCCCTGTCCATCAGGTGAAGCATTCGGGATGTAAGAGATAGAATTAGACTCATAATGGCAGAAAGCCCATCCCCAGCCAGCACAGGCTGAAACACACTTAGCACTGAAAAATCTCCCTTTTTTTTTTTTTTCCTTTCCCTTTTTTCTTTTTTTTTTTCCTTTTTTTTCTTTTTTTTTCCAGAAAAATTTTGCATTTGCAAATAAAGTATTTCAGGCAGTTATTAAAACTTTTGAAACTAAACAGTCCTGTGGGTAATAGGAGACTGTATTCAAAGTGGGGAAGTCTCACTTTGCCAGTAAGACCTAGAATGATTTGGGAGAGCAGTGGGTCCTGCCTTTACAGGCATAACATTAATACATCTTCAATGCTTTTTCTGGCAGTGGTCCCAACCGTGGTCATTATATCACCATTGTGAAGAGCCATGGCTTTTGGTTGCTGTTTGATGATGACATTGTAGAGGTAGGTATTGCTTTTCTGTAGTGAGAACAATGCAGACACATCGTCGTCAGCTCCATGGCTGGCAAAGCAACCTGAGGGTTCTAGTGACAGCTAGGACCTAGGGTGATGTGCAGCTGTTCAGTCTAAAATACTGCAGGGACCTGTTGACCACATCAAATCTTTAAATGTTGACCTACCTCTGGGCTTCATTTTGTTATTTAACCTGCTTTGTGCTGGTTATATTCCATTGCTACAGTAAGATCTTTCAACTTTATGCAGACAGTTGACCATAACAAATAGGACTGTAGAAAAAGTGTAAAAAGATTGGGAGGTGGGGGCTGTGGTGGTTAGATACTAAGGATGTATGTAGGAATTTGGGCCACTGGTGATTACTATTAAAAAGTCTGCTCAAACAAGCTTTTTCCTTGACTTTTCTATTATCTGTAAATACTGATGTCCAAAATATTTACACATCCATATGTTTCATACAGTTATTAACCAAATGTCAAATACCACGATAGAACTGCTCATTGTAAGGATGAAAATGTACTGTTTACTTCTGAGATATCATGATCATATTCAAGGCCCCATGCAAAGTATCTGAATGAGTACAGCAAAATCCTTGCTTGTGATGTAAGGAGATGTTATAGTAATTTCTCCCTTTTAAAATCTTTGGCTAACTTTTGAGCATCGGGGGTGCTTACCAAGTGATTTGGACAACTTGTATTACTATGGCAAGTTATCTTTCCCCTGTTATTAAATTCTGAGTGTTAATTTCCTCTGTCATGGCTGAAGTATGTGCTTGTGTCACTTAATTTTGAAAATAATGCTCACTTTAATATTATAAATGTAAATATGCACTGTATTTTCCATCCAGGAAATAAGCCTGTCATTTTAAAAGTAGCTGTAAAAAAACCCTTGCTGTTCTATATTTGTTTTCTGTCAATCACTTCAGTGTTGTATCTTAGCTTATAGGTCAAAACAAAATTTCTTTTTATCTGCAAACACTGTTGGCAGTTTTATAGATGCATCATCATAGAGCTTTTACATGTGTGCTGTCTGGTATTGGATAATAAATTCAAGGAGCTGTCACAAGGAAGATAGGATGCAGCTTTTCTCTCTTGAAGGGATGCTTTTTTCTTAAGTTGCTTTTCTGACTCAGTCATGGCTTTTTTCCTCAATTTCATTTTTCTTTTACTTAGTTCACTTAAAATGCGGTAGAAATGAAGCTCTTTGATCTGAATTTTCTACTTTTTGTGTTTTCCAGTGTTTCTCCTTTGAGATGTTGCTCTCCTGGTTAGGGTTAGGAATGCTAAATATAGTCCGATCCTGTGGCACTCCCTGTGCCCCAGCTGCAGCTCTGGAAGCTGCAGATTGATTTTCTAGCTAGAAGGTTTTCTCTGGCTACTGTATGCTCATGTTATTTGTTTTCTATAAAATTTGGGCTTTATTTCTCTTCCTTATGGCAGACATGGAAAATTGCCTAAGCTTTTTGCACAAGTCTTCCAAGATGATTGGGTCTTTGATAGGAACTGGGTTGCTCCTTGAACTGCTTCAGTGTTGCCTAAGTATTCCTACTGGGTTTGTCCCAGGGGATTTTTTCGCTATCCATTGTATCTGCTTCTGCCTTCTAGGCATTTGATAAACATGAAGCTCTCGCCTGCCTCTGCCTAGGCAGCATCACCCTTTCTCTTTCCTAGTCTGTCTAGAACTCACCTGAATTTCTGTTGATTCAGTGATCAAGAAGAGCAGAATAGTGGAGACTGCTGCTCTTCTGCCCATCATATCAGCTCCTGGGAGAAGTAGCTGCAGCTTTGCTCATCTATTCTCTCTCTCCCCACTTATCCTCAGCTCTGGAGATTAAGTTCCTTATCACTGCTCTGGCTTTTACTGAAAAAATAAAGTGAAGCTGCAGCTACTGTTGCCGCTTCCATCTGTTGCCCAAATACTCTTTTCAAAATGTTTTGGAAATGTGTTGCTCAGTGTCACATTAGTTCTCAGAACCCAGAACTCCAGACCCCCTAAGATGTACGTTTTGCAGATGTTGGAGGGCTCACCAGGGAAGCCTTTTGCTTTTCAGAGATTAGGAGAACATGCAAACAATTTTTGCCTATAACGCGATGGACACTTAACTTTTGATCTATAAACAGGCACATAGTGAAACAAGTATCAATCAGCATTCAAGCTCACATAGCTCAGGGGTAGGGACACTGCAATTGAAACACAGCACAGGAAAAAACATCTACTTTCCCTTTCCTTACAGTGGAGAGGAATCAAGAAACCTGAATAACTGATCTCTGGTTAGCTTTGTAAGTTGTCATTAGAGCAACTGAGTGACTATGCTTACCTGAAAGAGGTAGAAGTGTCTAGCCAAGGTGTTCTTCAAATTGAGAAAAGGGCAAAAATGATTGTATGCCTTAGCTGAATGCTAAGGAAATTAAAGCTTGGTGATGTGAAAAATCATCTTAATGCCAGGTGAGGCTATCTAGTCCTAAAAGTAGCTGTGAAATGACTGACTGATTGTCATTTTAAAACTGCATCTGGATGAACTTTCCTACATACGTTGCAGAGAGCAAACTAAGGACAGCAGAAGAATCTGTATAATAATACATACAGAATAATTATAATAATAATACAGAAGAATCTGTATAAGTCTGTATAATATTCTTTCACTTCCATTGTGTGGAGAATGAAATTCAAAAAGGGAGTCAGTTTGCCATGATAAAATGCCTGTAGAATGAATTAACCTATATAAAATGCTTGAATTGCATTCAGAATGAGTGGAAATGGTAGTGGAAAAGACTTGATTGTGTGTCAGATTAGTAAAATATTTGAATTGTCAGCTAAAAACATTACAAGTACTAATTTTTTTTTTTTGCTATTTTTCTATTAAAATATGTTTCTAACAATTTGCAGTAACATTCATTATGTTAACATACCATGGAAATCCTAAAGCCCCCGCTGTGGTAGTGCAACTTCAATGAAGTGCTCAAAAGTGAGAAAACAACAGTATCTGATGCCCCATGTCACCACCCTAACCACTGTGGAAACCAAAACTGTTCCAGGGAGACGTTTCTGCTCTTGTGTCTTGGAACTGATGCATCTTAGAGCGGCTTCGAGCAGCGGCTGGACACGCTGCCCCGTGCCTCCTGCAGCCAGAGCGCAGCCCTTTCCTCTGAAAACTTAAGCAGAGGCTGCTCTCTGCTACTCCCTTCCCAGGCAGAACAGAGGAGTAATGAGAGAAACACTGAGATGATTAAATATTCTGTGCATTTTGGTTGTTATTTCCTCTGTTTTGTTCTTTGGGGAATAAAAGATGATATGTTATTTCTAGGCCAGTCTCCCCTTGGTCCTACGCATCAAAGTCTTGCTATTTTGGCATGTTGTCTCTGTGGATAGAGAGTTTAAAGGTGTTTTCAAGCACAGTGGACTGCTGAGTAATACAGGTCAGGGGGAGTATTTTGTTTCAGTGCTGCAATCTCTGCTTGCTCTTCCCTGATCACAGAATGAAATTCAGTAATGTGAAACCAGTTGTTCTCAGGACTTGGATCAAGACCATGCAACTGGTGTCTTTAAAACATAATGCCCATGGGCCTGGCTGCTTGGAGTATAAAAAGAAGCCTCCTTTTCTGCACTTTAAATATAAGCAAGGCATTTGTTTCTGTTAATATGGAGAACGATTTATTTATCTTAAAGCACGAGCGTAGTCTCAGCAATCTGATCGGCGTTGTACCAGCAAATCTGAATGCAAGGAAAGCACTCATAAAGCTGGGTGGTTGTCAGATGTGGTCCACATGTTTTGTGGTGTCACTAGGTGCTGTTGCAGGACTTTTCCAGATAAGAGGACCTCAAGGACTTTAAAATTTCAAGTGGATAAAATGTTTGTTCTGTCACTCTGTTAATACTGTATGGCTTTCCAGCTTCACCCCCAAAAGAATGAGAATGGTGATTGGGAAGGGGATTCTTAAAGTGGTATTTTGACTGAACCTAATTCTGACTCTCATTAATTTTCAGAAAATCGATGCCCAGGCCATTGAAGAATTCTATGGGCTAACATCAGACATTTCCAAAAACTCAGAATCTGGATATATCCTCTTCTACCAGTCAAGAGACTAAGAAAAAAACCTAAATCTATTTAAATAAAAGGAAAAAAAAGAAAAAAAAAGGGATCAAGTTATGTCCAAATGGAACATATTTGTGACAGCAGAAGCAGTTCCTCGTTGTTGATGTAGGACCAGGACAGATCCAGCAGGGCGAATAAAGTTTTCTCTCTGCCGTTTCTTGGAGGATTAGTGCTGACTGCCGTAACAAGAAGAGCTTTTGCTCCAGTTTTCTTTCTGGGCTTTTTTTATGTGCTATCTTCCAAAATCTGTGTTACCTCTACTTGAAACCTGGCTGCTTATTTGTTCATGAACTGAAGAAGAGTTTTAAAAGTAGCTTTGTAGAATTTTTACCATTTAATGTTGGCCGGAGGCTCTACCTTGGTTTCTTTCATCATCGTTTTTCTGTATTTTAGCAGAATGATTTCAATATTCAGTGTCAGCTGAAGGCATATTTTAGGATATGAACAGCAGCTGGTTGCTGGATATTTTTGGTGACTCAGACTTGAGAATCAGTACAAAGCTAAGACATATTGGAAATGTCAAGTCTGTAATTTAAAAAGGAAAAAAGACAAAAACCTCTCTGCAGCATTGTGAATTCCCCATTATGCATTATCTTGGTTTTAGATAACACTAATAGCACTGGTTTTTTATATTTTATTTTCACTGTTCTATTCTTTCTGCAGGAGGTGTAGAACTTTATCCTTATTCAGCCTGATTTATTGTACCTTTTTCTTTCGTAGCAAAAGTTTAGACACAGAGCTACATTGCTGCAGATTCAAGGAAAGCAAAATCAGTTATGTTTTGAAGAATATGTTTGGCAACCAGTTGCTGTAGAAAGTGTGAAGTTACAGCATTTGTTGGAGCTATTGCATAAACCAAAAGTGCCCTCTTTCTGAAACAGAATCTGTTCAATGTTTCACTCAATACCTAGTAAACTGATGCAACTAGTTGAATCTATGCTAACACACAGAAACAGCACTAATTGTGAAGGCCTAACCAAGGGAAGTATTATTTACATAACTAACTAATCCAGTTGTTCTTAGTCTTCAAGGGAATGATGTCAGAGAAGGAAAAACAAAAGCAAACCTTGACATCACCTTTCTAAATGTTGCTCATCCTCTGTTGGTAATGTTCGTGTTGACCTGGGACTCGGAATCCCCTTCGGATTGTCTTACCTCTCTAGGCCTTGCTTTACAGAGGAGAGTATGTTAGTCTTTTGAAGACTGAATTTAGGTAGCTATCCGTTATGTGCGTACATATTATAACCACAAGGATAACTAGAACGAAAGGACTAAGGAAGTTTGGTGGAAATCTCTGAAAACGTTACGTGATTTCCTTATTTGAAGATTCTTGTCACTGTGCCAAAGCTTGTTGCAGCCGGCTCCAAACTTCCAGTGGGAAATACCTTTATTCCCCCCTTTCTTCAGTCTCATTAGAGATCCCAAGAGCTGTCTTCTGTGTGGATGTGCCTACTCCAGCTCTCCCTACATACACTAGTGCTTCTTGCTCCCGAGGACGTTTAACTTATGCAATTCTGTGGCTTGTACAGGATATAGCCTATTATACCAAAATATTGTCCTCGGGAAAACAGCAGCTCACAAGCAGTTTCTCGTGGTGTCTCTACGTCCCTGTTTTTCCTCACCATGGCCAGAAACATCCTGTCAGCAAGTAACTCCTCTCTGCAAAATGCAGATCAGCCGTCATTGCCATGTTCCTGTAGGGTGCAGGTCCTGTTCTCACCGCACGTCCCCTCCTCCGGCAGATACAACGCGGAGGTTCGTCTTAATTACACGGAGTACTGCCGTTTGAAGAGGCATATTCAATAACAGCAACCCTTTTTGTCATCTTGTTCCTACTGTGTGAAAATTGTTCTTGGCTGAGAGTCCTCTCGCCGTGTTCGTGCACAAGTCGTAAGTCCTCCCTTGGTGGCGCCAACAGAAGTCTGTCATCAGCAGGTCTAGCAAAAAATTACAAAGAGCACTGAGTTAAAAATAAGCAGTAAATAGAAGAATTAATGTAGTACACTAGGCATGTATTTTGTATATCTGGCGTTACATTTTTACAAATAAAATACCTGATTGAGAGAGAATATTGAAAGATATATACTATAGATTAAAAACCTGTTAAAAGTGCACTTTTGCTACAGATTTATAAGGAAACTAAAAGGAATTAAATTGGAAGAGAATGGTGTGATGTTACTTCTGTATCGTAAATGACCCACCTGTCTCCAATAAAGGTCGTGTATGGTCAAGAGCACATGGCCCACCTGCTTTTGCCTGTCTTGCAGTGAGGAGCAGAGGTAAAAGGAAGCGGTTAGTCACCAGCTCTCCCCAGCTCCGCTCGGCAGGTTGGCTGGCTGAGTGCTTCTGACTAGGAGGGTTTTCGTGCGTAAAACCTCTGCGTAAGCAGTTGCAGATAAATAATTCAGCGCTGCACGGTGGAAGGGAGGTGCTGGGAAGCCGAGGAGCGCCTGCCCAGCACCCTGACCCGGCGCCCTCCCACCGCCAGCGTCCCCGGCCTCTTCCTCAGCCCCCGCTGCTCTGCTGCTTCCCTTCACTGGTGTTTCCTATCTCCTTTTCCCTTCTCCGTTCTTTACGCCTGGCTGTTGAACTCTGAACAAAACCACTTAAAAGCGCGAGTGGCGCGTTGTGGTTGGAGCTTTCTAGGTTCCCTGGGGACAGGTCCTCGTGTCGGTGCCCGGACGAGCGCTGGCCGCTCTGCGCTGACGTGCGGCTGTGCGTGTTGGTCGCTGTGGTCATCCCGCGTGGGTGTGGAGCCTCCCGTGCACTGCCCGGCCTGTCCCCCTGGGGCTGTTTCGCCTCCTGTCAGCGCTGTAGACACGGGCAGGGTTTGTGGGCGGCTGTCGGGCTGTTCCGCTGCCAGCGGGAGCTTTTATCATCAAAAACCAGGAATGAATCCCCTTTGATTGGTGCCGGAAAGAGCACAGGCTAGCAAAGGCCCCGAGATGAGGAAAACCTTCCGGTGCAGTGCGTGGCCTCCGTGAGAAGGAAACCGTCCTCTGAAACAACCAGTTCCCCCGTGTGCGGCCCGGCTGGTGCTGGCAGCCCCCGTGAACCGTGGGTTGCGCGTGTCGCCTCCCTGCCGCCTGGTTTCCCAGGCAGGGGTAGAGCGGACCCGAGGGCCTGCGGGAGACAGTCCTGAGCGCATGGGGCTGACAGGGCAGCAGCTATGGGGCGTCCTGCGGAAGGGCCCCGGTGCCGCGGGGACGCCAAGGCAGGAGGTGGTGGTGGGTGGTGCTGCGTCCGTGTGGCGATGCCGGCCCAAAATGAGGACTGTGGAGCTAAGGGGCCGCTGCTTCTCCTTCCCGTGGCCGTGGACACAAAGGAGGCAGTTGTCAGTAGGAGTTAACCAACTTCCACTGTAATTGAGCGGCCTAATTAGCGCTGAGTCGTGCGTGTGTTTCCTTTCGTGAGAAGTAGCCTACATAGGCGGTGAGTCAGCAGCGCCGGAGAGCCCAAAATGGGGACGGGGCGGCTGGGCTCCGTGTGGCCAGAGCTTCCCAAGCCACGCGGGAAGGGAGGGATGCTCTGGAGGAGGGAGAAGGCACCGGGATCACGGGCAAAGCAGCCTGGCCCTGCGGCTTGGGTACCCTGGGCAAGTTCTTTGGGAGGTCCCAAAGAACCTTGCCTCTTGCCTCGTTGTGTCTCCAAGGGTTCCAGTCAGATGAGCGCCGCCAAGGACCTTCCTCCGCCCCCTTGCAACGCGTCCAGGAGCCGGGGCCACGCGCTGGCAGCGCGACCCCGTCGCTGGCGGCCCCTGACTCTGCTCCTTGCTCCCCCTGTGTGTGCTGGGGGGCCAGAGCCTGGCTCTGCTCCCAGGGGGAAAAGCAAAGGACCCTTTTTGTTGGTTCGTTGGTTGGGGTAGTTTTGTCCAGGGGAAACTCCGTCAGCGTGAGCGTCGCTCATGGGCTCTGCCGTGCTGGGAGCCGGAGGTGGCCCTGGCTGCCAGGGAAGTGTTGGGAGGAAACGCCGTCCCACTCGGACCCACGGAGACGCCGGCCTTTTCCCCACGGCTCCTCCTCAGGCTTACATCTTCCCCCTTAAAAAAACGCAGCCAAAGAGAAACCCCCCAGAAGACCGGCCCCAGTGACTTCTCTGTGTTCCTCTTCCAAAGCTGTGGAGCTGCTGGGGGAAGAACAGGTATTGTGGATATACATCCTGAAGGGAATCACTGGGCCCGGGTGGGGGAGCTGGGGCAGTCCAGCCACTCAGTGCCTCTCACAGAGGGGCGAAGGGAGCGGGGCAGGGAGGGCTGCTGTGGAGATGGGGCTGCGTGGGGAGGGACGAGGACCTTCCCAACCCAAAGCATCGCCAGGACCCGCAGCCATCGGAGCAGGGGTGGCAGTGGCTGGAGGGGACCGAGTCCCCGACGTGCCCCTGGCTCCATCCCCTGCGTGTCCGTGCGGAGCCCCTCGTGTGGCCGTGGACTCCCTCCCTCCGCATGCAGCAGCTAAGGAGCTAAACAGGGCAGCTCTGCCGGGCGGCCTGCGGCGGAGGGAGCTGCCCATGGGAGCAGATCGATCCCCTCGCCCGCCTCCCCGCACCGGCTCGTGGTGCGCGCAGCACCTGAGGGGTTCACGGAGCTGCCCACGCGTCCAACCTCGCCGAGGCTGCGGCCCCGCGCACCGGGGACACGGCGATGTCCTTCCCCTTGGAGGGAACGCAGGGGTTCCAGGGGAAGCACTGGAGCGTTACTGGTGTGAAAGGGGAGAAGTTGTATCCAGCACAGCCCCAACCCGCAAGCTGAGCATCCTCGCTCGGGAAATCGAGCACCCTCCGCGAGGCGCTGAACTGTTGGCGGCCACAAAAATAACGGGGCCTGCGGGCTTTCTTCGGAGGCCGGTCCTTCTCCGAGCGGCTGGAACAGGGAAGGAGCAGCCTCCTCCCAGGCACAGGAAGCCGCGGATGCTGCGGCAGCGCATCCGAGCGCATCCCCCCCCCCCCGCCACCTCCCATCCCCAGCTCCCTCGGCGCAGGTGGTAAAAATAACCCGGGCGCCTGGCGAGGCCGCGGGCCTGGCGGGCGCCCAGCGCCGCAGCCGCCGCGCGCAGGTGCGAAGGTGCCGACCTTGGGGCGCCGCGGCGGGCGCATGAATGAGCGCAGCGGGAGCGCGCCGGGCGCGCGGCCCCTCGTGCCGCCGGGCGCGCGTGCGGACGGCGAGCCGCGAGCAGCCTCGTTGTTATTCTGATCACAGCGGCTCTGATTCACAGCCTTGGATCATGAATATAAGTGAAGACTTTGACGTCAGAGTGGAGATTTATCAGCAGATCCAATGGGGCAGGAATATTAAGTGCAAGTCGGTGCCAGCGCGCTGGCAGCCGCGCTAGTGATGCTCAGCGAGGAATGAGGCTCCGCGCCCCGCTCTGAAAGGACGGGGACGGAGGGGGGGGACGCAGCAGGCAGCACGACGGGGGCCGCAGGCTGATCCTCGGCATCAAAGCGAGGTAGGATGCGGAGGGGCGGCGGGCAGGAGACGGGGCTGGCGCTTGCGGCACCTCGCAGGGCTCTGCAGCGCACGGCCGGCACCGGCCACCGGCGGAGGGAGGGAGCAGGGAGAAAGTTGCCCCAGCCGGGCTGCAGACGCTGCCCTCTCCTCGCCCCCAGCAGCATCTGGGGCTGTTAATGCTGTTTATTTTTATGCATGCAAAAAAAAAAGGTTAAAAAAGAGGAGGAAAAAAGAGAGAGAGGAAAGAAGGCCACAGCAAAGGGCGGCGGGGTGGGGGCTGCCGCCTCCGCGCTATAAATAGGCGGCAAGGTGGCGCGGAAGGCACCGGAGCGGGGAGCCGGGCTGCGGAGCGCGGGACGGCGCCGCGGGGGGCCCGGGCGCGGATCTCACGGGGCTCCCCGGTGGGTGGGTGAAAACGTCCCCGCGGTGGGCGTGGGGGGCCGGGGGCGGTAGGAGGGGGGCGTTTTCCAGGGAAGCTGCAGCCGGGCTGGGGGAGGCAGGTGGGGATGCGCCGGGTGCGGAGCCCGGAGCGGGACCCGCTGCGGGCGCGCCGGGTCCTCCCCGCGCGGCGTCTCCCGCGCGCCCCTCACCGCGGCCTCGCTCCTCTCTCCGCAGCGATGCTGCGCGCCGCCGCCGCCATGGGGGAGCCGCAGGCGCAGCGGCTCGCGGCGCCCGGCAACGCGTCCGAGCCGAGCGCGGGGCCCTCGGCGGCGCCGGGCGGCGGCGGCGCGGCCGCCGTGAGCCCCTGGGACATCGCGCTCTGCGCCACGGGCACGGCCGTGGCGGGCGAGAACGCGCTCGTGCTCGCCGTGCTCTTCTACACGCCGAGCCTGCGGGCGCCCATGTTCCTGCTCATCGGCAGCCTCGCCCTGGCCGACCTGCTCGCCGGGCTGGGGCTCGTGGCCAACTTCGCCGTGCGGTACCTGCTGCGGCCGCCCAGCGAGGCCGCCGAGCTGGGCGCCGCCGGGCTGCTCCTCGCCGCCTTCTCTGCCTCCGTGTGCAGCCTGCTGGCCATCACCGTGGACCGCTACCTGTCGCTGTACAACGCGCTCACGTACCACAGCGAGCGCACGCTGGGCTTCACGTGCGCCATGGTGCTGCTCATGTGGCTGCTGTGCCTCGGCGTGGGGCTGCTGCCGCTGCTGGGCTGGAACTGCCTGCGGGAGCCGAGCGCCTGCAGCATCCTGCGGCCCGTCACCAAGGACAACGCGGCCGTGCTGGCCGTCACCTTCCTGCTCCTCTTCGCCCTCATGATGCAGCTCTACCTGCAGATCTGCAAGATCGCCTTCCGGCACGCGCAGCAGATCGCCGTGCAGCACCAGTTCATCGCCACGGCGCAGGCCACCTCCACGCGCAAAGGCCTCTCCACCCTCTCGCTCATCCTGGGCACCTTCGCCCTGTGCTGGATCCCCTTCGCCATCTACTCCCTGGTGGCCGACTCCAGCTACCCTGCGGTCTACACCTACTCGCTGGCGCTGCCGGCCACCTGCAACTCCCTCATCAACCCCATCATCTACGCGTTCAGAAACCCCGACATCCAGAAGTCGCTGTGGCTGGCGTGCTGCGGCTGCGTCCCCTCCACGCTCTCGGCCAGGCCAAGGACATCCAGCGATGTGTGAGGACTGAGCGCGCGGCGGACCCGCTCCTGCGCTCTCCTCCTCCTCTTCCTCCCCTTCGTTGTTACTGCTTCCTCCCGGGAGGAGCCCCCCCAGCCAGCACATCTCGTTCCATGGGAAGATGTCTGTAAGGAAAGAAAAACAAGAGAGAAGAAAAAGGGGGAAGAGAGAGAGCAGAATGATGATGGTTTCCTTTAGAAATGTTATTTTCTTACACATTTTATTTTTTATTTAAAAACACAAAACACCAAAAAAAAAAAGAAAAAAAAAGGAAGCCGGGAGGATGCCCCCCCCCGGGCCGGGATAAGGAGCGGGGATGCCCCCGGCCTCCACACTCGGGTCTTGCTCAGCTCCCACAGCGGGTCCCGCTGCCCCCGTGTTTCCCGGTGAAGCGCTTGGAGAGGCTGAGAGGCCCTTTAAGGCCCTGTCTTGTCCCTCGCTGCCGCGGGAGGCCCCTTCCCCACAGGTGACAGTGACAGGGTGCGCGGGTGGGGGGGCCCACGGGCGGCGGGGGCTCTGCTGCCCACCTCGGTGTGGGGCCACGGGTGCCGCGGTGGCGCCCGCTTCCACGCCGGCTGTTTACAGGGGGCGGATTTTGATCCAAAGACAGATCTGGGCTCACTCGGGTCCCTAGAGGGAAGCCTATGGAAAGACACGGATTATTCCGGACTCTGCCGGTTTAACCTGTTTCGTCAGAGAAGCTGCAATAGCCTCGCGTTCCCCGATGGATCCGGTGCTGGGTGGCGATAGTGAGACCGTGACGAAGTGTCCTTGATCTTGTGCTTTTTTTTTTTTTAATTTTGGCCAAGAAGCGGAATAGTGCATTAAAATAAACCCAAGCCTCAAGAGAAGCCAGGAGGGGGCTCAGGGAGGCCAGGAACAGGTAGGGGCGGGTGTTCCTCCATGGGAACGTGCCTGGTGTCCTGGGGACGTAGCTGTCCTGCGGAGGTGACGCTCTGCACCAAAGGCCCCGATTCTGCTCGATCTGCAGCAGGGCAGCGCGAGGTCCCCGTTAGCACAACCCTGCGCACGGCGTCACTGCCGCCCACCGTGGCGGGGGCACTGCGGCCGTCCCCGCGGGGCCGTTCCTGCCGGGCGCCGCGGCGGGTGCCAAGTGGCTTCACGTCTGCGTCCCGGTGCCGCCTCCCGCGTTTCCTCCCCGCGCAGAGAACGTCCCTGTGCGGCTGCCCGGAGCCGGGCCCGTCTCCAGAGCACCATCCGCTGCCGCCCGAGGCGGCCGGTCCCTCCTCCTCTCACCCCCTTTCTTTCCAAGACCTTGGGCAGGGGCCGACAGGCACAATGTTGAGTCAGTATATATATTATATATATATATACACACACACGAGTATATAGATATATATATTTATAAATATATATACACACAAAAGAGTTATATATAGATTTTGCATATATATATATTTATATACATCTCTATATAAATACCTATTCCCCATTTGTTTCTTTTCTTTTTGATTTCCATAACTGCAGCTAGGTCCCTGCAGTTGCTCGGTGTGAAAACTCAATAGAGAGTTAATTTAAGCCATTTTTAAGCCATCTTAAACGGTTTTGCAATGTTTTTATACGACCTGATCTAGAAGGCAGGAATTTGTTTCTCCGGGCAGCTCATTTTGTATTTTTAAATGAGATGTAGCATTAACCGATGAGCTCTAGATAAACCTTGGCGTAGACTCTTGCATTTTACCGCGTTTCCACTCAATTCCCTGTTTTTCTTGTATGCATTTTTTGGTTTTTATTCAGCTTCCTCTCCCATTTTCATGAGTGGAAAGAGGGAAAAGGAGGAGAAATGGGGAGGGAGATGAAAGGAGCTAATCTGTGGCGCTTGGCATTGAGGAAATGTCTGACTGTTTTACTGCAACTCAGTTGTGGGGAAGTTGATTTATTTGTTTCTTTAAAGAACATTTTTCACCAAAAGGAATTTTTAAATGAAAAAGCGTTCAATCAAACCCCCTATGTCAGTGGTCGATGAGATTTATGTAGGGATACAATATACCTAAAGTTATTTACCAGGTCAGCAGCGCTGTTGGGGGGGTGGGAAGTCGCTGGTGTTTGGTGCCTTCGATGCTGCCTTTGGGGCGCGTTTAGGGACCACGTCCAGGCCCTGCTGTTGGGCCTGGGGAGGCGAGAGGGGAGCAGCTCCTGGCACCTCCTGGTACCCACGAGGTGCCGTGTCTGTACGGGGCACCCGCTCTCCAGCGGGAGCTGCGGACACCGGGCGGCTTCTCCAGCACAGAAAAAGACCTTGGTGCCGTTCTGAGGATGTAGAAACGTGATGCAAGTGGCCAAGGAACTTCCATTTGTCTATAGAGCAGGAAAAAAGTTGGAGCGTTGGTCCCAGGGGACTACGCTTGGTTTCTACCCAGACCTGAGCCTGTGACAGCGTTCAGCATAACCACAGAAACGTGAAGCTGCTTCCCATTGGTTGGCTGGGTTGTTTCTGTACAAGTTTTCTGTCTGCCTTTTGCTTTCCTGCTTGAGTTGGGTGCAGGCCGAGTGTGCGTATGAAACGCCCTCGGAGCTCCGCGATGGGTCAATGGGAGCTCGTGCATTTGTCCCTCTCCTGGGTCACTTTGACAGAGGAATTAAACAACAACCGAACGTATGAATTCTACCAGAAACATTGCTTAGGTTAGTTCTTCTTCCCCATCTTGCCCAGCTTTGATTTGGGCGGGTGGAAGCACGGCTGCTAGGTTTGCTCTCATTGCAGCCCACCTCATCTCAGTAACCAGCAGTTAAATATCCCTTGCACTTGGTCGTTAGCAATTAACTCGCGGTTCACTCTGAGTTGTCAGGACGAGCTGTCCAAAGCCCACGGGATTCCTTGCAATGCCTTTGGTCCGTGCTAGACCTCTCGGTGAGGGAGTCGCGTCCCCAACCCGCTGACTGTGGATGGACGCTTCTCCATCCCTGACTTCACGGGTGTAACTGAACCTGCCCCTGACTCCAAGGCCACCAATAGGGCTGCAAAGCAAAGTCTGTCCCATGTCACCTGCCCAATGCTCCCTCCCGGATACGTTGATGGTGGCTTAGAAGCAGAGAAAATATGGGAAATGATCTCTAAATCAGCTAAAAAATGTTAAAAGTGAAACTACATGGGATGAAACAGGAGGTAGAGCTTGGTGATCTCTCTAATTGGAAAGGTTGAGGGAAACAGTTGTTGCGATCGTAATTTCTGCTCGATGTCAAGCGTTGTTGTGTCTAAGCAAGGGTTATTGCCTCCCATCTGAGCATCGCACCGCGGCCCGGACGCGGCGTCTGGCAGCACATTACCATATCAATAGGCACCAAAATCACAGACACACTTTTATGGCTTTATTGAAGGACCAGGGAAAACATCTGTGTTGCCCTAGAAAAAGCTCCTTTTTTTCCCCAAATGCGCAGTATTTCACCACTCCAACAGCAGCGAAGTTGGTGTTTGTTTCTGGCCAAGCAAACGCCCCTTGCGGGTGGCTGCAGCCTGGCCTCGAGGGCCGGCCCTGCCCTGCCGTGGGGCTCGGGCGCTGCCAACGGGGACCGGCACAAACAGGGCCCTCGTGGCGCCGCGGGGACTCCAGCAGCAGGGGCTCCGTGCGGGGCAGCGCCGCCCGCGCGAGCCCGGCCCCGAGCCGCGCTGGCTGCAGCCCCGGGAAAACGGGCGTTTCTTTAGAGGTACCGGGTTCCTCTGCTGAGTTGGGTGCAGAAACCTCCCCAACGGCGAGCAAGGAACCGCGTACGGAGACTCGGGGCGCCGCCCCCACCCGCCTTATCCCATAGCTGCTTCCCCGGGAACGAGGAGCCCTCCGCATGGTCAGGACGGCAGATTATTCCCATGTACCTGTTTGCATCAGCCTTCTAACTTGCCTGGGTGAGCTGCTCTCGAAGGTAGATGTACAATGTACAGTTACTGCTCAATTATGGTTAAATAAAGCCCCTACAATGCACTTTATGAACAAGTGAGAACAAATCAATGCTGTTATTGCACTGTATCTCTATTGTGTATAATATTATACATTCATCCGTAAGAGTAATTTATTTTTATTACTGTAAATAAAACTGTTCAAGTGATTTGTCAAGAGATTATCCAAAAAATGGGGGGAGAAGGGGTTACAATTAAAACCTTTGAAGACCTGGGCGCTGGTCCCAGGTATGTGCCATCCTCTCTGTGTCTGTGGTTTTCTTCCAGCTGAGGCTGCGTGTGAACAGGGGACATGGGCACGGCCACATACTCCCCATGGCTTCCCATTGCCAGCCCTGGCTTCTAGGTGTCCCTGCCTACGTGTCCCCAGCATGTGGAGGACATCAGCATCCCCCGGTGAGGAGCTCTTGGTCATGAGGAAGGGCCTAGGATGGGCAAAGCCTGTGGTGACCACCCTGAGGTGGAGGCAAGGGGGAAACCTTGGATTTGAAGTCAAGAAAGACGTGTCACCCATGACACCACTGAGTGAGAGCTAGTGGCTGGGATCTGGAGAGGAGGTGGGTGGTGCCCGTTCCTGGAGAAGGACCCACAGGGATCACCAGAGATGGGGAGCACCTGAGGGGTTCATAACCTGCCTTGAGCAGGCTCAGCTGGAGGGAAATCTCTGTCTTATTTGATGGGAACCCAGCAGGATGGCTGTGAATCCAGTGGATCTACAAGCTGTCCTGGGCTCTTCCTGGGCACAGCCAGAGACATGAGGAGCATGTGCAGCCTGGAGGAACTGTCCACCCAAGCAACTCACTTGAAGAGGAAAGGAAAACTGCAGCAGTCTGGGGTAACTGCAAAGATTTCACAGGTGTGAGCGGGCTCAGGGTGACCCTGGGCTTGGCTGGTCATGGATCAGGCTGGAGCCTTTCGGCAAAATGTCCAGGACAGCAGCTTTTCTCTCCAAAAGCAATGCCCTGCTATCTACCTGCCCCAATAGGCAGGGATTAGATGCACATGGAAGTTAATGGATCTTGGAGAGCTGCCTCAGCAAGCTCAGGGTTGTAGGGATCAGGGTTTTACAACCTCCTCTCTCTCTTTTGGGAATAATAATTGAGTGTCACAGGGCTGTTAATTCTTCTGGTTTTACTCAAAGCAAATGGACTCTCCAAGAGCAAACCGCCAGCATGCCAAAACGTAACAAACGGTAACCTCTTAAAATCTTTATTTTTCTTTTTCTCAGCACATGCATAAAGTGTCAACAGTTTGGGATTATGTTGTATAACATTTTTCAACAAATGTAGTTACGAGCAGTGTTCCGACCTTTGCAGGCTTCCTCTCTACCCTGTACAGAAGGAAGTTCACTTGGCCACCAAAACTGTTCCTACCTTGCTTGCCTAGCGTCAAGAGAGGCAGAACCCACAACACTGGGGAGAAATAACACTTGTTCACATTTAGCAACTGAGTACAGTAGATAGATACAAGCAGCAACATATACTCACCTATTGACTAAGTGCACATGGTTAAAAGACCCCATTAGACAGTGAACACCTCTTTTTTTATCTTTTTATTTTCTTTTAATATCAGCTATATAATAATGGAAATCGAGTCGCATCGTGTGACGTGTGCTCCCTCGCGTGGGAGAGACGCCTCTCCCTCCTGTCAGTTGCTGCTCCCGAATGACAAGTCGATGGGAACTGGGATAATCTTCCGTTTGGTGCGAGCGGACGAGCGTGTCGTGCGAGCGGAGGAGCTGGTGGCTCAAGCCCCCGGGGAGGGCAGCTCAAGGTGATGGAGCTGCTGAACCTCCCCCAGCTCTGCACCTGGATACAGGGGGATGAATCCCCCTTTTTGGGAGGATGACCTTGGCCCTCCTTCCCTGCCCTGTCTTGGGACCAGAGTCCCTGGCCGTGGCTGCTGACTTGGGGAGCACAGTCTGCTTTTTGGGGTGCCCAACTGGCTCCCTGCCCAGCCTGGTCTAGCTGAAGACAGCAGGGACCCTGAGAGGACCCTCACCTGGCTCTACCACCCCCCAAATTAAGGCTCTCGTAGCTCCCCGCTCCATGCAGAGGCAGCAGTGTGGATGTGGACAGCAGACCACAAGCTGGTGGCACGGAGCAGCCCGAGGACACCCTGTGCCTTGTGGTGTCCCACTCCTGCGGCCTCCCATGGCCAAGGTGGCAGAGGAGGAGGTGCAGCAAGGCCCTCCTGCCAGAAAGGGCCCCCGAACACAGCCCGTCCACACTGCACACTGTGGATATTCGCCTCAAGACGTGCGGTTGCCCGAGCAGGTTTCTCTGGGCTAGCCAAGCTCCGAGTGGTGACCGCTGGCCACGCTGCTGCCCCTGTGCAATCGCAGCCTGCAGCGAAGGATGGACCGCGCTGGTACCTGAGCAGCACCAGGCTTGGGGCTGCGGATCCCTCCCAAGGTGAGGGCACCCCCAGACTGTACCGAAATGCTCAGGTCGCTGCACCCCTCTCTTCTCCACCCTGGCCAGCCCTTGCAGAGAGGAATGCAGCAGAGCCAGGTACGTCCACACTGGCCAGAGGAGCTTGTGCTCCTTGGAAATGCAATGGAGATGTCCGTTAAAGGCACTTGTATCAATCCTGGATTCCAACACGGCTGCGTTTCCGCTCGCCTTCTCTCCTGCTGCAACCCAAGAGCTGAGCCCCCGCGCGTGTGACACAGAGCAGCCTCTCATCACGAGGGAGAAAAGCAAAAAACAAATCCCGGGAACGATGTTTCATAATCAGCTCAAACGCACGCTCTGGGAATACTTTGTTTCACATTTCCCTGGGCACGTCAAGCCGCCTAAAAATGGAGGGAGCCTATTAATTTGGCTCTATTAAGAGCCATCAGAGCTGAAACCCTCCCACAAGAGCATCTCGGAGTGAGCGCTTTCTTGTTGGCAGACTCTGTTGGTTTGCTCGTTTGATTTAATCTGCTCCCATCTGGGATGAAAGGCAGCGCTAAGAGAGGCCCATTTCTGGAAAGCGGGCCGGAATGAAATGTAGGTCTGAAATATTCCAGTATAAAAACATTTGAGAGGAGGAGGGATCAATGCTTGTAACAGAATGATCTTTGGAGACCCAGAGGGACTTGCTGAAGACCCCTCTCCCAGCACCACCATATCTGCAAAGCTTGAGCTCAGGAGAGCCAGCAGCACCCTGGTCTTGCTGGGAGCACCGTCTTTCTGCCCTCGACACCACGTTCTCAGCCTGGCTTTTGTTCCCTTGCGGCTACTGGGGACACAGCAGTGTCCCGGTGGGCTCCTGCTCCAGAACGAGCACGCTGGGTGGCTCCACATGCGACCCGGCAGCCGCCCTTGGAGATGCAGCGAGAGCAAGAGGAGACGGCGGACGCGCTACCCGCTCCCGGGGCCTTCTTCCCTTCGCAGGGGTGGGAGCGCGGGTGGCGGAGCGAGACCGTCCTGCTGCCTGTCCTGCTGCCTACCCCCGTGGGTCCCTCGGCTCTCACACGCTTCCTTTCCACCCGCTTCCTGCCAGTGCAAGAAGACGAAGCCCTGGGAAGCCTGGAGCTGTTTGCAGGACCCCAGGACAGGCCCCCAGCAGAGCAGAGCCAGCACAAGCCTGATCGTTGCTCCTGCCCCGGGTGAGCCCGGTTTTGAGGAGCAACACGATGCAAACCGAGGCCCTGTTCAACTTCTGCTCACCGACTTCTACTCTCCCTGGTTTCCCTCTCCCTGCCCCTCTCCAAAGCAGCAGCTGCTCAGACCTTGGGAAGAGTCTCATCCACCCAGAAAAGATTTTTTTTTTTTTTGGCTCTTCAAGTAATTTTTAATGCTTGTCCCTGCAATCAGTAGAAAACTAATTGCATGTAAAGTGCTCCAGAAATATCTTCCCTGCAGTGTAAGAAAACCCCTGTAGCACAAAAGGAGAGAAATACACATATAGATACAGGCTCCCCTCTGTATAAGGAGAAATGCTGACACATTCCTTATTTCCAAACTCTCACTTAGAGCAATAGCACCTTTCACCCTCAAGTTTCACCTCAGCAGAAATCAGCATCACGGGAGCTTCAGCAGGCTGCAAGTCTGCTTTGATTTAGGAGAAGATTTTTAAGACGTTTTTCTCATGATAAGTGATTTTCTCTGACAGGTTCTTCAACCTGAAGTACCAGCAAAACACAAACAGAGGTACTGGGTAAAAACTAAGGTGGCTTGAAGCCAGTCAGGTGGGGTAGGCATTCTGATAAAAAGCACCTCCTGAGACGGCAGGAGGCCAATCTACCTGCTCAGTTATGGTCTGATGGGCTGCTTGCTCAGGTTTGGTTTCCCTGCTGCCTATAAACCAGTTTTTGAAAGGGGTTACGGTGACAGCTGCTCTATTTTTCAGTGGCCACCTGGGCAACACCATCGGGTCACATTTCCCTTCAGGCTGGAGACGCGCGGCTCTAGTTGAAGGAGACTGCACAGCTTGGTCCTTCTGCAGGTTATGTGTAAACCTTACAGACAGTGGAGCTAATCGGTGGGTACTTTTCAAAGGTGTTGGCCTTAACCTGAAAGAAGGGCAGGCTGCAAACTGTCAACCACCAAAGCCTGTTCCAAAGAGGAAAAGGCTTCTGGAGCCCCTGCCCTTGTCACTGTTGAGACACTCCAGGAACAGCCTTGCTTCCCCACGGTAGTTTCACACCTCTCCCTCTCAGGTGGTTATTCTGGAGCAAATTTAACCCTGTTGTATTTGAGGCTACATTGCATTCAAGGGCACCTTGGCCAAGCAGGTGCCATCTGGGTCGTGTCTGCCTGGTTCCTGCTGCTGCACAGTCCCCCTTAGCCTTTGGACTCTGCAGTGAAGCCAGAACTTCCCCCACCAGAGAAGAACCCTGCGAGGGTCAGTCAGAACGTCCTCCTCCTGGGCAGCTTGTGAGCTTGCTAGTCTGAAGCCTTTCCACGGGGGCAAACGACTCACTGAAACCCATGCCCACTTGTCTTCAGGTACAATTTTCACCTAGAGAAAGCAAAGCCTGAGCAAGTGATCCTAAAACACACTGGGACTTGATGAAGGATGATCAGATTCACCTTCCAGGCCTCAAAAAGACTGAGGCTTAGGCTTTGTGCAAATGCCTGCAGGAAAACTTCTCTAAGCTCACAGGGCACCACACAAATTGCATGGGACAATTTTAATTCCTAACACAGTCACAACAGCATTCCTGGGTATGTTTCCTCTCACACACGTCCTATGGTCATCACGGATCAGAATCGTCCCACCCAGCGTGTAGGTAAGTGGGGAAAGGACCATCCAGGGGAATAGCTGCCCTTTTGAAGAAAAAATCAGCACGTCTCCCTGGGGAACCCAGTGTTGCAGCAACGCGGGCCACCGAGCTCCCCTCGGTGGCAGGCAGCTGGGTGGCCCTGCTGCTCCCGTGCTTTGCTCAGGCACTTCTGCGTAGTTAAGTGTAGGGGCAGGAGGACGTCAGCGGGACAGACGTGGTGCTGACGGGGGCACCGATCTAGGGGCTGCTATCGCTGCTGGAGGGGCACTGTCCTCGAGGTCCCATGGCCCCAGCAAGTCGCTCCTGCAGTGAGTGCCACAGGTGGGGAGGGTAAGTTCATGGGTATGTAAGTGATTGAGCAGTTGTGTCTTCTAAAGTGCAGTGCAGGTTAAATGGTCTTCGCTGTAAACTGTAAGCTCCTCAGGACAGAGTCCCTGCCCTTACTTTTATTTTTGTCTGTAAAGTGACATGCCAACCTATAATACCTTACCCCTAAAGAACAACAACTACAGAAAGAGTAAACATGGTGAAAACAACAACATACGATGCCCTTGCCAACATCTAGTACCAAAGGACATGGACCTCTTCCCTGGGACTGGGAGAGCTTTCCTCAGCATAGGCTGGTGATGTGCATGTCTCTCCCCAGGGCATGCAGATGGTCCCCTGGGTGCCCCATGCCCTGTGTTCAGGGAAACATCATGGTGAGAGACACAGCTCTCAAAAATACCTGCCAAAATGTCTATCTCCCAACTGTCTCCCTCCTTATGGAGCTCTGGGGCATTGACTGTTAAATCTAAAGTGTTAATTTAGGCTCTGTGGCCAGGGACTGCTGCGAGGTCTGCAGACCCTGAGCCACCACTACACAGCACTTGCTCCCCAGTGACCCGAATTGTCACCTGTGTTGCAGAAATTACTGCATCCAAGTGGAAAAGTGGGGCAAGACCTAAAATAGGAGAAGGTGTCTCCTTGCTGAAACACATAGTTTAGACTGTCCAGTGTGTTAAAGAAGAGATAGAGGCAGAAGAGCTGCAGGGAGGAAGTTTGAGGGTGTTTCTGCTCAGGAGCTCCCATGCTCAGCATTACGTTTATCAGGAGAATGAAACCTTCAGAGGACTAAATACCTGCAAAAGCAGGAGACACCACAGGAGGCGATGCTCGCGCCTCCCTAGGGATTCACCTCTTCAGGTAAATCAGATATGCGCAAGAGATCCCTGATGGACCTCACAGACTAGAGGCTTCCCTTACTATCTGCAAGCAGAATCAAGACAGCTTATTTATTTTCTCAGTGACTCTGGCCTAATTCATTTGTATGCATGCAGAATAAACTTCCCCCTGTCAGCAATCTTTTATTTATTATTTTTAATCTACGCCCATAAATTGGCAAGTAGGGAAAGGCAGATAAAATGGAAGAGGAGCTCTCAAGAGAGAGGTTGGGCTCATTAAATGTTTGGCACTCTGTTGGCAATAAAAGGCTGTTGCTATATTTTAACGTGGAACATGATACTTTAATGTACAGGAGAATCTCCTCAGCCTACTTTTGGTACACTTGAGAGAGAGGAGCAATTCAATCATCTGTGACCTGAATTGTATTTTTAATGGCTGCCAGGCTAGATAAAATATTTAAATATTCACTTTTATATTGGCGCACATGGGGATTTGAGCGTTTCAGGTTGTGTAACAGAGCATGGCCTACTTTTGGAAGAGTATACGGAAATAGGCACATATGTACGAAATACTGAGTGTGCAGCATATGGGTCAAATGCTCAGCCAGTGTTAATTAGGATAACAAAACTGACTGCATCAGAGCCAGCCCGATCCAGATGACCCAAGATGCTGGGGTAGCTCAAGTTTGATTTCATAAGTGACTCAGGCAAGAATTGATGAGCACTCCTAAATCAAAGAGGGTCAGCCTCAAAGGTGCCCGAGTCCCTCAACCAAAGGGAAATGAGAGTGTTCAAGGCTGTTAGCAGAGCTGGCCTTACAGGAATGGGGTTATCACATCAGGTGTCTACGTCTGATGAAGTCAAAGGACCAAAGGCAGATTCTCTCACTGGAAGAACTAGATCATCATACGCAGGGGGCAACACGGGAAGGTTATGATCCTGCTGACTCGCTTTGGAGTTTAGCATATGAAATGGGCTTCCTATTAGGTGGTGGGAATTCCCTTAAGCAGAGTGCAAATAGTGTTGATGTGCTGGGAAGCCAGAAAGAGGAGAAGACGCCTAAGAAGCTGCGAGAGCAACAATGAGCAAGGGAACGACGGCGCACGCCACTCCTCCTGCAGCCATGCAGTTCCTGGCTTCACAGCTGCTCTGCAGATGTGACCCAGGCAGACAAGGTTGGATTTATGTGATTGTCGAGCACTTTGCCATGTAATCGGCACCGACCCTGACAACAACAGCGTCAAATGATCTGACTGACTGCTGTCAATCCCAAACAGAGCCAAGTCATTACAGGGAAGTGGGAGGCTACAGGGTCAATCCTGACTCATCATATTCCAATGTAGGAAGACCTACTACAGCCACAGCTCACGCTATGCCCTTCACTAGCCTTCTCTCTTTCACAAGTGCACAAAGCATTACTACTTTTCTCAAATTCTCCAAACAAACTCACTTTTTACCATACACACACCACATCTCAGTCACATCTATAATAACAATATTTCACAATACACACGAATAGGTGACCGATTGAATGTTATTCTGAACTTTTACAAGATTCTCTCTTCAACTTGCACTGGGTCAAATCCCATTTGCCTGGATGAGAAAAGCCCCTCATGGGCATTGCAGTGGCTGTTTGCCTGGTTAGAGACATCAGGCCTTGACCAAGAGTTTATGTCGCCACTTCTGGTTTTCCTCTAGCTCTGAACAGAGAGTTGATGCCAGAAGCAAGAGGCTTCCTCTGTGCAGGCTGAGGCAGAAGCTGGGATTGACCTGCTATGGCCAATCTCATATTCTAAGGTCTTTCTCTGAAGTTCAAAGTGTCCATCTGTATACAAGCTGAGTCAATGCGCACTCAGAGTGTCTAAATGGCAGCAGAGCTGCTAAGTTAATAAATTCTGAGGTTAAATTAAGGATTTTCTGTACAGTTACTACTCTGGTTACCAGCCACATTGAAGTCAATGTGAGTTTTAAAGGAAAATCACACCTATTCATGCCACAGGGAGAAGGCCAAAGACAGTGCAGAGAACTGAAGGTTCATTGGCAGCACAGCATGCTTTGCTTCCCACCCTAAATCCTTTTCAATTCCTTTTTCACCTTTATTCTCTCCCATATTCAGTGTTACTTCCTGGTTCAAGCTCCCAAACTCAGCCCTGCAACTCAGACAAAATCCTGGACTCCGCTTGCAGGAGAGCATCCTTCTCCCCTAGACCCTCCTGAGATTTATTTATCCCTCACTCCCACTTCCACGCGCACTCACATGGCAGCATCCACTCAGGCTGCCCACCACTGCCAAATATATCGCTCCCAAGACTGACTCAGAGGCTTGCTGTGGGTGGGGAGAAATGTTGTGTGCTTCTAAGAACTGCCCATATCTCACCTGAAGGAGTTAGTGGGATGCAGAGTTATGGGAAGTGTCAAATCTAAAGGATGGAGAATATTTTGCATTAGTCAGGGTAAGTGACGGCTTATGGTGAAATTTCTTAGCTTTCAGCACAACGAGGTGAAGGAAGATGGGGGTTGTGTTCAGTTCACCTCACCAAGAAGGTTTCTTTCCAATGGGAAAACAAATGGATACTTGGGGGCATCATTCAGTACTAACATTTCTCAGGATGAACTGAAGCACAGCTGAATGACGTCTTTATGAGGCTTTTGAGGCACAGAGGATTCCTTCCATCTCTTTTCTAGGTCTATTCACTTCTAGGGATTCAAAATACATTTTCGTGTCCCTCGGCTCTTTGATGCTCACCTGCCTGGCCTTTGGGAAAGCCAGGGAGATGGGCCAAAGTCAAAATCCTCACCGGAAGAGACACGATGCGGAGATGCAGTTTCCCCCCATTCAGTGGCTCACAGTAAATGGGAACGCTTCAGCTGGTGAGCTGCACAGGTCTCCTGCAAGGGAGGGCCCCTGCATGGCCACACGTGTCAACCGGGCAGGTTCACAGATGACACTGACCCATTTTCGGCCGTTCAGAAAGCACTTCCAGTTCTCTGCAATTTCTTACTCCGGACTGTGATATTTTCAGTGTTTCACACCCATTCATTCCGGCTTCCCATGAATTCTCCTATAATAGCTGCATGGAGAGGCTTCTATGAATCACTCTCTATTTTGATGAACCAACCAAAGAACACGCGCTGGTATTTTCAGCATCGTGGCTGAGGCCTGATTCTGCCAGGCTCCCTCGTCAGCGCCTTGCTTTGCTGCATGCCACCCCCAGGACCCTCTGGGAGGAAGAGGAAGCGGAAGAATCAGCCCTGCAGTAATCAGTGCACCAGATCAGAGTTAATCTCAACCGTACCAGCACAGCTTGTGAAACTACAAAGTGCAAATCAAGAGAACAAGAATAAACTCTGTTCTTGCTTCCTTTCACGGGTTTCGGTTTACCTATAAGCAGCATTTTATCTAATTAATTTCTTTTCAAACAAAAATAAAATGATATAGCGCTAAGGCAAATAATAGTTGGACTCCAGGAAAATACCCTAGGCAATGCAGCCCTCCTGCTCCTCGCAGGTGGCCCACTTCCCCACCCTGAGGAGAGCACGCACGGCGCCTCTCCAAGCAGTGACAAATGCCTCGTTTGCTTGCTCGCTGTGAAAGAGCAGCTCACAATGTGGCTTTTGCCATCCTTGCCTCACACTCTTTTCCCCAAGAAAAGTGGCCTCAGGTATGGAAACACATCCCAAAGGTCTTGGTCTTCTCCTGGAGTCCTCCAGACAGTGACAGCAGCACACAGTGACCACCCACTGTGACTGCTGTGAAATATGGTGCTCAGCTCCGCAGGGAAAAGGAGTACGTGTCCATGTGCAACTTCCAGAGCAGCAAACGGGACTGGCCCTGGGTCATGCAGCCCCAAGCCACAACTTTGGACACCAGAACAAAATGCAAACCAGAGCCTGACAGTCTAAATGCCCATGACCAGCTGGTGATATCAGCTACCAAACCAGGTGTCTTTTCCAGTAGTTTCTCATTACAATTTTCACATCTAGCTGAGAAAACACTGTTGTGCCTCAATTTTCTCTAAAAAATATATTGCAGGGCAGCCTCTGATCTTGCTTACACAGGTGTGAATCTGAGTAATTCTATTTACTAGGGCTTCGTAGTGTTTTCAATGTTGCTAAACATGAAGGTGCTGCTAATTGCTAATTGTTATCATTGCCTCAGAGGTGCATCCTACCAACGCATATCCTCCAGCGGTAATGCTGCCAGAATTATTTTTTTTGACGTAGTGTAAAAGCAAAGCTCCTGAATAAGTGGGGCTAACTGCAGACCATGGTTGGCATTGACTTTTGAGGAAGGCGTCTATACGCACCTGGTGTGGAAAAGTGGTGCATAGAGTGGAGGAGCTACCATCCAACACAGCATCCCAGGCTCTCAATCGGACCACTCGTTATCGTCCAGTTCTGAGTCATCATCGGACTCGCTGTACTCCACCGCGATCCGTCGGGAGAGGATCGTAGCCACGTCATTGCCCACAGGCTCTTTCTTGGCCTCTTGCTCCCACTGCTCCTGGACTTTCCGGAGCTGAATTCCTGCAAGAGAAAATGGGGAACATTATCAGGGCTAGCACATCCATTACACACTCAACCATACTGAACTAGCAGGGCACCAAGATAAAAGTGTCTCCAGTGATTAATTTCTCCATATTCCCAGAAATTTGCAGGACAAGAGGAAATGGCCTCAAGTTGTGCCAGGGGAGGTTCAGGTTAGATATTAGGTAAAATTTCTACACGGAAAGAATAGTCAAGCATTGGAATAGGCTGCCCAAGGGAGTGGTGGAGTCATTAGTTCAAGAAGTGTGTAGATGAGGTGCTCAGGGACGCAGTTTAGCAGGCCTGCTGTTGAAGGGCTTATGGTCGGACTCGATGATCTTGAAGGTGTTTTCCAGCCATAATGATTCTATGATTCTATAAAGAGTCTGTAATAATGATGAATGCACTTCAGCGTGGTGTCTCCTGACACTCGTGTTGGCTCAGGACAGCCTCTCTCTGCTGCTTCTCCTGTCTTCACGTAACTCCTGCCTCCCTGGAGGGCTCATCCCCTCCTAATACCTGTTTTCCCCCACAGGGTCCCAACCCTATGTCCCTGTCTGCACGCGCTACTTGTCATCCAACCCTACCCGCCCCACGGCCACAACTCACCCCTGCGGATGGCAGCGAGCAGGTCGCTCCTGGCGTCGCTCATGGGGATCAGCGGGATCTGGGCTTTCCGGGGCTCCACGGGGACGGCCGGGGGCGAAGCCGAGTGGGCTGGCGAGGCGGCCACGGCGGGGGGGCCGGGCGGCGGCGGCGGGGGCGCCA
>PTEX01000032.1:4318304-4332775 GCA_003342815.1 Eudromia elegans
GAGGCGCCCGGGGCCAGCGCGGGCGGCGCCGAGACGGGGCTGTCGAAGGCGGTCTGAGCGGAGGGGATGACGGGCGGCGGCGGCGGCGGCGCGGGCGGCACGAAGTATTCTGCCATGGGCACCGGCTGCTGCCTGCCAAGGGAGCACCAGGGGAGCATCAGCAACACGAGCGGTGACCAGGAGCCAGCGCTACGCACCCACACGGGCCCTCCTGCCACCGCAGCTCCCAGGGAGGGGACGTGGCAGCCCACAGCGCCATGGGACACCATGCGGGCACCCATGTCCCGCACAAAACCAGGCCCCTCCGCCTGTCAGGGTGAAGCGCTTCCCTTGCCTCTGCCCCAGCCATGGAGCCACCGCACGGAGCGATCCCACTGATGTGGCCTTGAGCACCTGTGGGCGCGGCGCTGGGCAAGCCCTACACGAGCCCAGCTGCCCGCGGCGCCCTGGGAGGGACGGGCCAGCCCCCTGCCATGCCCCTCTGGGGTGGCTGTGGGTGTGCTGGGCGAGGCGAGCAGAGCCCTGGCGGGACCGGGAGTATTCAGCCCGTTGGCCTCCCCCAGGAGGGCTGGGATTGGCACTGCTGCCCGCCTAGCTCTGCCAACCCGCCGGCTCCGCAGATCACTGAACACTGCTGAACGGGGCAGGACGGGGCTCAGGACAAAAGAGGTTAAAGTCCGTACCCGTAATCCTTGACTAGGTGAGGCCTTGGTCCGTTCAACACGGCTTCCGGAGGCTGCGGCACGTGGGGCTGCTGGGCACGGCCGAGGCTGTTCTGGCGGCTTCCCGCCGCCGGCGGCCTGTAGACGAGCTCCTGCGCCTGGCCAGCCGCGAGTGCGGCCTCCTTGGCGTCCGCTGCCAGGTGGGCGGCTGGCACGAGCAGCTGCTGCGCGGGGTGGTTGGGGCTGGCGGGATACGAGTGGTCGGCGGCGTCGGACGCGTAAGATCTGCGGCACAGAAACACCAGGGTTGTTCTCCTGGAGGGCAGCCTGGCTGGCAGGGGAGGTGTGGAGGGCTCGGGGCGGCATGATGGCACCGGCTGGCATCTGGGGCCAGGGCGGCGAAGCACAGGGGGAGGCCACAGGAACACAGACATGCCGGAAAGCACCGAGATAGCAGAGGGTGGGAACACACCGACAGAGCTGGACGTGCCTCTCGCTGTCGCAAATCTGGGTTGACATCTTCCCATAGCTCCTAAATGAAAAGCGCTCTGCCCTTCTCTCCCCGTGGAGATCTCAGCACCAAGGCTGGTCCTGAGGCCAGGACACCATCCCGGGAGGCAGAGGGAAAGGTGCTGGATATGAAACCGCACGGGCTTATGGCTCATGGCCCTAGCCTTATTTGCAAACCTATGAGCCCTTCCCTGACCTGGACTGCACGGCCACCCAAAGACTGGGAAACAAAAAGAAAAGAGAAGAAAAGCAAAGAAAATCCAGTGAGCTAAACGTGTAATAGGTAAAACCTGCCTATTATCTGGGGACAGTGATCCTTCCGATGAGGCCATGTGATATGGGGATGGTGAGAACCTGTTATCCGGCCGGAACTCTTTATCATACGCCATCATGTTCCACTCCAGGCGCCGGTTACGGGCTTTCCTCACTTTCTTCACCTCCCGGGTGGAGTCTTCTACCAGCCGCTGCTCCTGGAGGCAGACAAGCAAGTCCATGGCACGCCTGCAGCCATGCAGGCCACGCTGTGCACAGTGCGGCGCAGGGCACGCGGTGAGCGGCAAGAGGCACCGCAGCGTGTCTGGACTCACTGGGACACATGCTGGTCACTGGGCAAGAGAAAGAGCATCGGGAATGGTCCTCGCCCAGCCACCGAGCCCACGGGCACCACCAGCACCTGCTCAGAACATGCTCTCTAGCCCGACGGGATGGGGCAGGAGCAGAGCTGTAAAGCTGTTATAGGAAAGCTGGAAGCATCTGGGAGTTTGCACGAGCCAAGTAGATATCTTATCAACCTTGCAAGCTGTGATGGGTTTGTTGCTCTGGATACAACCAGAGACCTGCTACAGCCCACACAGGGGTCAAACCCACCTGCAGATTTGGAAGCCTGGGTCATACTGCTCACATGCTCTTTCTTCCCTGCAGACTTGAGCCTACACCTCACCTAAAGGGACCTCAGGTAGGCCGTAACCAGGCAAAATGGGACATGAAGTGGGAACATCACATGTGAGGAAATTGTTCAGAAGAAAAGTGTCTTTGAACACATCCCTGGGTTCCTTAAACACCCTGCAATACACATGCATGTGAGAGGGCTCTGCTAGTCTGAACAGAAACCTCAGATTTCCTCCCTCCCTCATGTCTGCTCAGAGTTCCAGCTCTCTTGGCTCTTTTAGCAGGGGTGTGCTGGGCAGTGGGCATAAATCCAAGAAGGAAGAACACCGCAGGTGTCAATGGGATACCATAAAATTCAGCATTATGAGAAATAGGTGCTACAAACAAACCAGGAAACTCTTCATAGAGACCTTCAGGCCTGGACTGATCACTAGGGAAAGCCCAAACAGCATTTTTGGAGCTCCACCTCCATTCAGCTCCTTCAGACCATGACTAATGCAGAGGCTGCAACCCTCAGCACTAGCAAACGACCCTTCAGAGCCAGTCTGGCAGCACAGGGTTCATGGCGACGGAGGCACCATGGAGATGTACCCACCTCAGGAGCAGGGAGAACACAGGAGAAACTCCAGGTAGAATAAACTAGTTCATGGCTGGTCAGTGATGCCAGCTTTCCAGTTCTACTGAGGACCCTCTGCACCCTTTACCTTCTGTCTGCGCTTCTCCTTTCTCTTGTCCTCAGTCGCCTGCAGCATCTTCTCTTTCCATAAGTTGAAGAAATAGGAGGGGTCGGTATAGAATTTGAGGCCATCCTTCTTGTCATCCCTGGAGGTATTTGGAGAGGGAAAGAGGGAGTTAGTAGCCATAGGAGGCAACCTCAGGGGAATTTCGGTGCTATCTGCAGTGATGCACAACAGATCCAGCATTTGGGAAATTTGGCAGCCCGGTTCTGTGTCCTTCCCACTTGTTTCTACTGCCAAGGCACAGCCCTCCCCAGTAGCTCTTCTTCCTGTATACCACCCTCTCTCATTTCATCTCCTGCAATATGGCCGAGCCCAGGCTTCCCACACAGGCCACGGAGGGACATCAGAGTGACTTCGTTGGGCATTATGGGCTCACCAGCACATCCAGCAACCAAGAACCCCATCATTTTCCAGAGAAGACCTTCCCTTCTTCCCTTGAAGAGCAAGGTTTGGATACGATCAGTGCTATAAGCCGTGAGGCACCCATGACTGCAGGGTCACTTGTTACACAGCAGAGGCTGTGACACAGCGACACGAAGCCAAGGTGAAAATCTCGCTCCCAGAAGGGACTCCGTAGATGCCCCGTGGCTCCCTGTCACCCCCTTGGTGGAGCAGACGTGGGCCAAGGCAGCGTGGGCGGCCGAGCAGCGCTGGGGCCTGCCCTTACCTGTAAGGCGTGAGGATGTTGAGCGGCGGGGGCTTGTCGCACCGCTGGTACATCTCCATCACCGGGTTGGGGATGGAGTTGCGAGACACGACCTGCTGGTTCTGCACCGTGGAGCTCTTGAACGCTTTGCGCATGTTGATGTCTTGCAGTGAAACTGGGGACGTGGCAAGGAGATGTGGTCAACAGACGCCCACGGCTTTAACACGGTGTCACGTCTGACACCACTCGCGGCCGTAGCACCATCCCCAAGCCCAGCGCTCAGCCCATGGCACCCACGCACCGCTGGAAGCCTGTGTGCACACTGTCCTCCCTCTCGCTACACAGAATCAAGGCCAATACCCATTATTTCTATCCCAAAAGTGTCCTCTCAAAACAGGCCCACACATCATGCAGGGCTCACACTGCCTATCTGCACAGGGATGTGCTTTTCACCACCTCCTCTTTGCCTCCACAGGGCAAAGTTAAAACAAACTGTTGCCCAGCAGGGCCATACCAGCCCTGCCAAGATCCACCCAGCGGCTCCTCACCTTCCTCCACCGTGGAGTCCAGCTGGGTCACCTTGATCACCAGCAGGTCCACCCTCTCCTGCAGCGAGTTCATCCGCATGTAGAAACTGTTGGCTTCGTTGAAGAGCTCCCCAAAGATGTCCTCGGCGTGCCTGCCTGCCAGGCCGAGTGCGAAGGGGACAGGGCATCAGCAAAGCCACCGAGGCTGCATCCCCCCACGCACTGCACACGAGGATGTGCCAGGAGAGGCCCAACCTCCTCGTCTCTTCCCAGCTGCCTTTCCCAGATATTTTCTGCAGATCACAGTGCGTTTCATCGTTGCTTTTCCCCATGGGACGGGCGGATAATGCTGCTTCCCTTTGCATTGCTGACACCTGCAGGCTACAGCGGCGTGTGCTGAGCTCTGCTTCATCATGAAACGGCTTTAACACAGCGGTGGTACCAGAGTTATCAGGGGTTTCCTCAAAAACGTATATCAAAATGTTCCCAAGATCAAGGTGCTTTGGGAACAATCGGACATGGTTCCTGGACATGCCCAGACAAGCAGACACGGAGGAACAGGGGCACACGGCCTGCTGCCCACTCAGCTGGCATGGGTTTGATTTCCTTTCCCCCGGGAGCCTCAGCCCTTTGCGGGGTGAAGCCTCCCTGATCCTGCACGCTCCCCAGAGCTCCCTGGATGTTTTGACCACCAGAACACTGAGCTTAGCTGGGGCCTGGGAAGGGGAGAGAATAAATCCGCAGGGAGGTTTGCTATGAAGACTCTGGGTGACTCATGAGATCTTGGATTATCCCGTTCAAAGCGGTTCTGAAGGTGCCCTGAGGAGGTCACCCTGGCCAGGGCTGCCCCAGGTCAACCCTCTCCTGCCTGTCCTTTCCCACATGCAAATGGCTTCGCTCCCTTTTTTGTTTAATCAAAGCTCCAGCAACTCCTCCCCTTCTCACTATAGTTAGGATCTCCTGCCTCTTGTGGGAGGATTTTTACAGAATTACCAAAATTACTGCCCAAGATTTCCTGCTCTTTTTAGGGGTTGATATTTCCCATGGAAATCAGGGATTTGGCTGCAAGATTGCACTGGGAAGGGGATTTCTCCTAGCAAGCATCTGGAACTGCCTGTTTCCCAAAGCCTTGAGACCTGGGGCACAGAGCTGCCTGGGAAGGACCACAGGCGCCAGCCCATCCCGCGCTGCCGCATCCCGCTCCCATCCCGGATGCCTCGGCACCGCCGCACTTACTGAGGCTGCCCAGCTGCTTGATGATGGCGGCCAGCGTGCTGTTGGTGACGCACTCGAGCTCGCTCGTCACGCCCTCGGGCAGAGCCCCCCGGCACAGGTGCCGGGGCTCGATGCTCCTCTTCACCAGCGGCATCGCGGCGCCGAGCCCTCACGATGCCCCTGTGCACGGCAAGAGAGCAGTCAGCGCCCGCAGCCGCCGGGATCCCCCGCACTCCCTTCTCCCAGGAGAACCACGGCCCCACGGACCCGTCCCCGCGGCCGCCCTCCCGCCAGCAACTCGGCGCCAGGACACTGCCGAACAAGAGAGCTGTTCATGGCAGCCTCGCATCGCCCCGTGCGCAGCCGCCTGGGCCACCCGGCAGCCGGAGCCATGTGCACAGGGACACGTTTGCCACTTACCTTGCCCGAGCCTGAAGGCAGCCCCCCTGTCCAGCCCCCTGCGACTCCCCAGCCCTCCGGCCGCTCGGCGCTCGCGAAACGCCCCGCGCACCCAAAATAAACCCGCTTGTAATCCCATTACTTCCAGCTGGATGCAAAGCGCGCCGGGTCTGCCTCTCCCACAGCGCCCGCCCGCGCAGCCCCCACGCTGCCCGGTGCCACTGCGCTGCCCACGGGCTCCGCACGCCCATGTTCCCCGTGGCCACCTGCCCCGGGCAGCCCGCGAGGCAGGACGGGTCGCAGCTGAGGTTCAAGCCCTGTTGTGTGTGTTATATATCTGTACGTATAGAGGACACAGAGCCGGCTGCTGAAGCAGCGGCGAGCAGCGGGACTGAGCGGCATCGCGCCGAGTCGGCGCAGCCAGGCGTAACGCGGGGCCGCTCTGCACGCGCAGCCGGCGCGTGCGGCGGGCTGAGGGCGGCCGCTTGCTGCGTTTTCCAGGCCTTCCTCCCCCCTTCGGCAGGAAAACCGCATCGCAAGGAGGACACGGCTCCTGCAGTGGCCGGAGAGGAGCCTGGAGTGGAACCCGGCGGCAGGCGCGAGCAGCCCGAGCGGTGATTAAGGCTGGCCCGGCGGCTCCCTGGGCAGCTTAGCCGCCTCCAGCATATGGCCCAAATTCCCTCCTCCGTTACACAGGGCCTGTCAATAGGATTGCTCTGGCTACGAAGCGGCAGCTAAATCCCCTTTCTCAGCCTGCCCGGCAATCTCCGCTCCCCCCGTCCACCCCGGCTTTAGCAAAATCCTGTTATGCTCTGGCCGTCAAGGAAAACCGGCTTAGGGCACTGACGCCAGGGCAGCTGGGCACCGGAGCCGGCAGCTCGGCGCCCGCGGGACGCAGCGAGCTGCAGAGACCAACATTTTTTCGCCAGGCCATGGTGTAATGGAACAGTTTCCTATTGACACTGCCCGGCGCTGCCCCAAATCCGGCCATGCTCCGCAGCGCCTGCCGCTCTTCAAATGCAAATCCAGGCCAAGAGCGACCAGGCAGCACAAAACTGTCCCGGACTCCTCAGTGGAGCTTCCAGAGGGCCCGTTGTGCCCTCCATAAACACGGATTTCTCCAGACCGTCCAGAGCCACAAGAGTACAGAGATGCTGCCTTTCCCAGGGGAGGCTTTCGCTACCTGTACTCAGATACAGAAAGGCACCTGGGTATAGGTACCTCTACCCAGGCCGTGGATAATTCGGATAACTGATACAACCGATGTAACTTGCTGAGTTCCCTAGCCCATTCTGCTCATATGCTCCCACTGACCTGCCGAAAAATACAGTTCCCCTTATGTGACATCCCCGAAAACAGTGGCCGGAGCCCAGGGAGAATCTCTGGAAACGACTGCAAGGGCCAAGGCTGTCGCTCAAAACCCACTAGGGGTTGCATAATTCGCCACGGTCAACACAGGCCCTTCAGTTCCCGCTGTCCAGCGGCCTGGCTGGGCTGGTGGCCAGCCAAGGGACAGGGAGGCGAAGTGGGGGAGCAGCTAACGAGCTGCCAGGGCCCAGCAATTAGGACTGGGCAAAGAGAGCGATTCTCAGTGTTCACCCAAGGCCCGGCAGTACATGCAGCCTGCACCCGGTGAGTGGTGGGGCTCACTGGATGTGGGAGAGTTTCTGGGTTCCTCCCTACATTTCTGATGGTTACTGGTTCACTAAGGGAAACTTAAGAGATTGAGGAAAAAAATTTTAAAAGGACACAACTGCCCATGCCAAGTTCAATATAAGCATGTCTGTAGTGTAACATCCCCAGTGCATCCAAGGCGTCGTGACTCAGGCCTCTGACTTTGAGACTTAAAGCTTGGCTTCTGATGTGAAAAACGTTTGCCCAGGGGATGAGCTGTGCACGACCGCACAGGCGCCAGCGTCACTCCTGTCCTTGCAGGCACGTCATGCTCATACACACGAAGACGCTGCCTGCAAATCCGCTGCTGCTCGTGAAACCTGCTCCACCTTCCCAAGCACCATTGTGTGCGGTGCACGAGCAGGATTACCCCCCATTCCCACAGCTGCCTCGGTGCTGCAGAACTAAGCGGAGTCAAAATGTTTCTTTGGTTTTGTTTTTTTGCCTTTTTTTTTTTTTAAACACCTAAATGAATCCATTTGGGAACTAACACACATGGAAAGAATCTGAGTCCCTTCATAGACTTGCTCTTCTTCTACCCCTGATGGCACTAATCAACACTCATAGCCTTGACCAGCTTCACCTGCGATTTCCTCCCACCCACCCATCCCATGGGCTCTATTTAAGCTCAGCCCAGGACTCTCAGGTCCTTCCTGAGCCATGCTGTGAGGAAGCCTGTCCTCAGCCCTGGTCCTGTTTCTTGGACAAGCCTTGCATCTACCCAGTAGGTAGTTTCTCTTCTGGATGTACTCCTTTGAGGGGTGCTGTAGATTGGCTTGACCTCTGTTTCAAGTCCTGTCTCTGGGGTGGGTTTGAACTTGTGTTGCAGCCTTGTCTCTAGCCCTGCCCTTGGCTCCATCTCCTTTTGCTCCTGTCTGGACACTCTGAATGGACATTGGCCCTGGTCAATGGGCTCTGGATCCCAGGCTTGCCTGGGACCAGCGATGGACCTTGCTACTAGCACCTAGTTCTGCCTACTCTGTTGCAACCCTGTTGGTGTGGACAAGGATGGGAAAAGGAGTTGCTGGGTGAGTATCCTTCAAGAAGCACTTGCCTGGCATCATTTTCCTGGGGAGTGGTAGGTGGGAAAAGGAGCTTTTAAAGCTTCTATCTCTTGGTGCAGCACTTCCTAAGGGTTTGTCCTTGCATGGGGATGTGTGTTGGGGGAGGCAGAGAGGAAGAGTATCCTCCTTCAGGGCTCCTGCTGTCCTCCTTGAGTGTTGTGCTGAGCCTTCCACTTCCTCTGCTGATCTATGGGTCATTATTTGCAGAGTTGGCCTTGTTTTGCTGGACGTGTGAAGTTGAGGCAGGTTCTGGTATCCCTTATGAGGATTAAAATCTGCAAGGCCTCTCTCATCAGTGCAGATTGAATCCTAGGTGGCATAGCTCTGGTGCCAAGTTGGAGGAGGAGACTCAAAACTGCAGACTTGGGAGCAATGTTTTTAGAATGAGAAGATGGATGGGACTTTCTGGGGAGCAGCTGCTGTGTGTGGCCATCTCCACACTGGGGACACATCAATTGTCTCTTCCCTGCTGACTGTGGAATAACATTAGAATGAATAATACTAAAACTTGCCATATTGGAAAATCTCCCTGGTGAAAGGCGCTGTGACAACCCTCGTGGAGCTGTCAAGACGAGAAGAGACTCGTTGCTGCTGATGCTGACTGGAAACCGTCTGCTTCTCGGCAGTGCATCGCTGCTTCCTCCGGTGGCACACTGCAGTTTCCACACTGCATCTGTCAAACACCCCTGGCATTTTGGCTGTGGCACTTGCGTTGACCTCCCCGGCTGTTTGTGTTTTAGAGATGAATTGTTTTTTTCTCAGCCCCGTTCCCTGCATTTGCTAAATCTAGTGTGCTTGCTGCTGCAAACGTCAGCAAATCCTCTACTGGATTTGGGCCTTGCTCTGAGGATACAGGGCACCTTGGCATCTCAGTGCCCACCACCACCTGCACTTGGGCTGGGCATCAGCTTTGCAGACAAGGTAACATTGACTCTTGCATCCTCGCTCTGTCAACTGCCTTCCAAACAGGGCTAAGGAGCTTGGAAAACTGCATTTACTTCACTGCTGCCCAAGCAAACATTGACTGCAAGTCAGTGATGCCCAGTCAGGAAAGAGGATAAGGCAGAAAATGAGCAACAGCTTTAACTTCTGCCCTTAGAGCTGCCTTATCCCAAAGGAAAACCAGGAAGCAGCCCTTGGCTATGGATGCTGCTGAACGACCAGCCCTTGCTTACTTAGGCCATGCAGCCAGGCATGTTGGGCTGCCTGCTTTCACCTTGCCAACCATTCACTTTTGGTGACCTACATCCAGAGTCAACCCCTGAGCATCAACCCAAAACTCCTCAGAGGACCTTTCCTGCCTCACTGCCCTGGGACACTTTCATCCAGTGTTGGCCTGTCTGTGAAGTACTGGCCGACCTTGTATAAGTTGCCAGGAGAAGCAGTTTCCTAGCTGGGTCCATTCAGCAGGACTCGCTTCAGTTCTCGCCTCAATCCTTTCGCTCAGCCCCCGGATCAGTTTCCAACAAATCTCACTGGAGCCCTGCTGGCCTCAGGCGCCGGCTCTGCCAGGAATGGGAGTACTGAGTGCTGCCAGGAACCCGAGTATTTTGCAAGGAAGGGAAAGTTTTGGATGGATGCCAGAAGCCAAAGTAGTACCAAAAAAAATTAAAGTATATTGAAAAATCTATAATCCTTGAATGGAGAAAGACAAAAGGGTTTGCAAGTGAATATCAAAAGAACAAAATGTGTTGGATGCTGGAATTTCTGCTCAGGTCAAAAGCCCTTTAGGTGCAGACATCCTGGGAACAAGCAAGTGAGAAGGGATTGGGGGGACACAAGGCAGTCCTTAGATATTTAAAGACCCCCCAGGAACTGGAAAAAGCCCAAGAGATGGGGATGAGATTCAGCTGGGCTGAGGTGCCCAGAAGGACTTATCTTATGGCGTGTGGCAGGGAAGATGATGCCATGGGGAGCAGGCTGGGATGGATCCTGGTGGTGTGAAGTGTCCAAGGGCTTCAGCTGCAGCAGAGGAGGGAACCCAACCTGCCAAAGCCCTTCTGCATGTTTCTCATGGGGCAGAGTTAAGGGGAGTAGCACAACAAGATTGGACTCCAAAGTGCTGATCTGTGAGCTCAGACAGAGGCTAAACAGGGCATTTTATTTAAGAGTAGGACAACTGGTAGAGAGCAGCAACCCCAGAGGTTTCAAAACTGTGAATGATGCCAAGAACATGAGCAGGCCATGGTTATTCACTAATTATGTAAGAATTAAGTGCAGCCAATGAAATCATCAAAAATATCAGATATAAGCAGTAATGTTTTAGTATAAGCTCCCTAAAAATAGCAGAACTCTCTCCCTTGGATGTTGTGGAAATAGTGAGTGTAGGAGGGTTCAAGAAGGGACAAGATGAATTAATAGAGGACAAGTTCATCAGCCCCTGGTGGCCAACAGGTAACATGGGGCTCAGCTAGGCCTGAGCCCCTTGAGCTCATGGGCCCCAAGCTCAAGTTTTGGCTGTCAGGCTCCATGCACAGGAGCAGAGTCTGTCCCGTGGGGGCTGAAGCACCAGCTGGTATCAAGCATGGAGGCAGCTTTGCAGCACAGGGGAAGTTGCTTGCAAGAAGCCAGACCCAGATCGACTGATTTTGCACAAAATGGAGTGTGATTCACACAGGCAACATTGGTCTGCATTATGAAATGCATCTGTGATTGCTTAATGTGGTACTGGCTGAAATGGCCACGAACGCTAACACGTGCCCAGGTTTCATGTAAAGCTGATAATCCAGGACTGCTGTCCAAAGGTTAATTAAACACTGCTGGATTACAAATGCCCCCCTCCTGGCTAAAAATAAAGAGGAGAGCTGAAGGATGCAGAAGCGATGATGACGGCCTGCCTTCCTCCCACCGTTGCTGTGCCTAACGGGTGTTCTTGTCTGCGAGGGTCTGCTGCTCGCTGCAGGCTGTGCAGAAGCTTCCAGGCTGCAGGAGAAACCTTAGCACGTTCTCTGGAGGCGTGTCAGGCAACAAGATGCTATGGGGCACTGAAAAGCCAAGGCAAAGAGCCATAAGAGGCAGAGGGGATGTTTCTAGGCCTCCAATTTAAAGGCTATTGGCCCAGGACTGACGGGGTGTTGCTGCTTCTGCAGCACATGTGAAACAAGCTGAGATGTCTCAGCTGCTGTCCTGCTCACTGTCAATGAGGGCTGATCGGACTGATCCAAGGGAAAAAAACCCCTCAGTTTTCCACCAAACTGGTGGGAGGGCTGAGCAGGAGCAAGCGGGGCCTCCGTGGCCGCCCCGGTGCGGAGCGATGCTCCCCAGCCCCGCAGCGGGGGCTCCGCAGCTCTCCCACGGGCCATCTGCACCTCTCCTCCCTGCGGCATCAACAGCATCCTTCCCCTCGGTGATAACTGAGAGAGAGGAGGCTGCAGCAAGTGGAAAATCTTCCTGTGGAGTGCAATGTAACATTAAATTGTGGCTAAAAATACTCCCAAAGAGTTTTATTAATAAATGCCATGGTACTTTCCCACCCCCCCCTTCCTTTGCAAAATGCTCCAGCCCAAAGCACAGCACTTGGCTAAATTGCCTCTAAATCACGGATACCTTTGAAGACTCTGCAACAGAAACCTTTGCCAACAGCCCTGCTCCTAGGAGGCTGCCATAAATGCAACTGCTTCTTAACCTTATGGTTAGTATAAGAAGCCAAACCTTCTGTTCCTGTGTTTCAAAATGGAGACCTTAATACGTTTCTTTTCCTAAACTGTATGTTTCTGAATAGATAGGTGCCTATTAGAAGCTAAGTAGTAATTGGCAAGGGGCTTCATCGTAGCTGATTTCTAAGGATTTGGGGTTATTACGGTTTTTTGCTCTGCTATTTGGGACCTTATGAATGGGGAGCATCCTGGGTTTAGAACACCTCAGGTCCGTGTCCCCAGGTCTGGACTACCTTGCGACCATCTCCGCTGTGTGGAGGTGGATGAAACGTGGTGCTGTGATCAGTCTTCTCTGTGTTTTATCTGCTCCATGCCTGGCATTTTCTCCCATGACTGCCCTGGAGAAGTATTACATCTTCCTTCATCTTCAAGCACGTGAAAGGAGCTACAGGATGGGCAGCAAAAGCAGCAGAGCAAATTTGGTGCATCGCTGGAAAGCTGGTCTGGCCCTGTGGGAAGGGGCTTCCCCAGCAGTGTCACAGCAGGGCCGCCACACAAGGAGGTGTCACGGGGTCTCCTGGGGCTTGTATTACCTGCACATGCAGCCTGGCAGCCCCTGCCATGGGCTGGTGGGGCCCATCAGTGACACCTCCTGAGCCAGCTGCCCCCTGCCCGGTGCCACAGCTTGTGGGGAGGTGCCTCGGAGGGTCGAGCTTTCAGCTGTCCTCATCTAGAGGAGCAGCTAAAATAGAAGTCCTCCCTTCTGGAGGCTGCAAGGCTGTTGGTAACTTGTCGGGATCTCAGTGTGCCCTGCTCATGTGTTGGCTCCCCTAAAATGGAGACTGAGTGTTGCCAGCTCTGAACTGGGCCAAGGGAGGCGATGGCTCCATGTGAAACGTGCTCCAGCTCAAGCTTCCTCTTCCTCAGCTCCTTGAGGGAGAAGCAGCTGGGGGCAGACTAAGCCCCTCCGCCAGCTCTAGGTAAGCCCCTCTGCAAGTGCCCTGGCTTCCTGGCAGAAAAGCACCGAACGTGTCAACCCTCCCGCTGCCACGCAGAGATTTGCTGGACCCGTGCCCTCTTCAACCTGCCCTAAGCATCCCGGTGCTGGTCTGGATCTGCAGGCCAAGAAGATCCGGAGATGCCGCCCCAGCACCTTGATCTCGGCCTGAAGGAAGGCGCCAGGAACGAGTGAGTGAGGGGGCTGTGCCCTGGCACACGGAAGCCTGGGAGAGGAGTTGTTGTTAACCCTGCCCTCCATGCAGGGCCTGTGTCCGGGCGAGGAGCGGCTAGCGGAGCCACCAGCCGTGGGGCAGCCGCGCTCGGCGCAGGCACAACCGTGCTGGACTGCGCTGCTCCCGGCTCTTAATCCACGGGAATCTTACGGAGACAGCGCAAGAAGGCAGGCAGAGCTTGGGAGGCTTTTAAGCAATGGAATTAAAGCTCTGGTAAGTAGCTGAATCACGATGCGTGCGGCCGGCCCCGGGGGTGCCCTGCGGTGGGGGGTTTGGGGCAGGTGGGTGATGCTTCATACATGAGGATGGTGAGTGGTAGAGACCCCCCCACCCATGCAAAGGTGCAAAGTGGTTGGAGCTGTGTCCTCCTCCTGCCATGGAGGAGCACAAATGATGGGGATCTCCCCTGCAAAGAGCAGTGATGGCAGACAACCCTGTACCCCGCCCCAAGGTGTCAGGCTGTAGGGACCCCCCATATGAGGTTGCCAAGGAGTGAGGGTCCTGCTGAAGCAAAGGTGCAAGCAGAGGGAGGACCCCGCCAGGAGAACGGCCAGCACTGAGGACCGCTCTGCCAAAGGGGGCCAAGTAGGGGGATGGAGGGCTGTGCAACACTGGACAGTGGTGGGAAATGCCCCACTGACACGCAAGTGCCAAGTAAGGGGGACCCCCACATGCAAGGAGGCCAAGCAGTGGTGATGGGGCTGATGTAAAGCTGGGAAGCGGTAGGAGGCACCTCCCTGTGCAAGGCTACAAACTGGGGGGAACTGCCTTTTGATGCAGAAGTGCAAAGCAAAGGGGACCTCTGCCTTGATGCAGAGGAGCCAAGTGGTAGGAGGGAACCCACCCCAGCCACATGCCAAGCAGTGGGTGCCCCCCCCCACCATGTGCAATGCTGCCAAGCAGCAAGTGCCCCTGTGCAAAGTGGTGGGAGACCCTCCCCTCCATGCAAGGATAACAAGTGGTGGGGACCCCCCCAGTGCAACAGTGAGAGGTGAAGGGAGACACTCCACCCCCACCAAGCAAGATGCCAAGTGGTGCCCCCCCTCAGCCCCCAATGCAAGGATGTAGAGCGGCAGAAATCCCCCCCCAAATGCAAAGCAGTAGCAGACACCCCCCACCTCCAGTGCAAAGGACCAAAGCCACAGGAGACCCCCCCGCTAAGATGCCAAGCAGGGGGACACCCCTACATATGAGGATGTCAAGGGGCAGGGGATCCTCTGATGTGGTGGGAGACCCTCCCCTCCATGCTGCCCCCCCCCCCCGATGCAAAGGTGCAAAGCAGTGGGAAGCACTCCCCCCCCCCTTGCAAGAATGCCGA
>PTEX01000032.1:4337328-4536861 GCA_003342815.1 Eudromia elegans
GGCTGCGGCAGGCGGAGGAGGAGGAGGAGAAGGAGGAGGAGGAAGGGGGGGCCGGGCGGCGGAGCCGGCGGGCATGTGGGACCGGCTGCGGGGCAGTCGGGCGGCGAGCGGCGGCCGGAGCGCGGCCGCGATGGAGCAGCGCGACCCGGCGGCGGGCGACAAGGAGGCGGCGGCGGGAGAGGGCGAGACGGGGCCCGGCGCCGCGGACGGCACCGGGGCTGGGGCCGGGGCCGCCCCGGGCGCCACCGCGCCCTTCCAGCCCCCCGACGGCGGCTTCGGCTGGGTCGTGGTGTTCGCCGCCACCTGGTGCAACGGCTCCATCTTCGGCATCCACAACTCCTTCGGGATCCTCTACATGATGCTGCAGAGCGACCTGGGCCCGGACGAGAAGGACCCCACGCTGGAATTCAAGACAGGTGAGCGGCCCCCGGGGGCTCTGCCCCGGCAGACACCCAGCCCCATGGCCGGGCTCAGGGGAGCAGGCACCGCTACCTGCCCCTATTAGCAGCAGCAGCAGGGCGGCCCGCAGCCCGTCCAGCTGCGCTGCCCGGCCCCGCAGCCCGGCCCACAGCGGCGTCCGCCTGGGGCGGCCGCTCGGATGCACCCAACGGCGGTGACTCCCTGCCCCCTCTCTGCCCGTGCTATATTTATCTACAACGGTATCGGATGTTTCGGAGCTACTCCGCAGTCAATTAAAAGTAATTCATCCGAAATGTGTGCCTGCAGCTAGTCCAGCCTCGTGTGTTTTGGAGAAGGAGTAATAGTGCAAACTGACTGGCTGAGGGAGCTACCTGGGTCGTTTTATCCCTATATTTTTATTATAGTTGTTTATTTTTCCTGACTCTATTTCTGCGTTATCTACTGAGCCGCACTCGGAGGCGGCTGCAGGGAGAGGAGCCGCATCCTTCCCAGGAGCAGCATCCACCGGGTCACGGAGCTGCAGCCCGGCAGTGCCCGCTGCTTGTGCTCGCACACAGGCGAAGGGTCTGTGATATTGGTGGCCTGAACAGGGGGACAGCAAACGGTGCATAGTGATCGGCTGCAGTAGGACCTGGGGAGCCTGACTTAGCTGAGGGCTGCACTGGGCATGGAGGGCATGAGAAGGGACTTTGCTCCCTGCAAAGACTCCTCTGTCCAGCCGGCGCTGGCGGAGAGCCCTGGATCCGCCAGGGCCATGGCCTTGGGCTCCGGAGCTGCATTCCGCTCCACAGAGAATCTCATCCATCTCGGTGTTGAAAACCCACCTTGCGCTGTGGGGCGGGATGAGCCGTTGCGACTCGGGGTGCTTTAGTGGACGCTGGCAGCGGGGCTGGCGGTCCTGGTGGGCGGCGTGAGCGGAGGGAAGTGTCACCTGGGGACCGGCGGAGGCAGAGCCACCTGTGACGCCTCCGCTCCCGGCACGCACGCTCAGCCGCCGCAGCCACGGGCACGTGCGGGTGTAAGGAACGCCGAGCTTGACCGCCCGCGAGGGTCCGGCGCTCGCTCGGTGACGCCGCCAGCGTCAAAGCGGGTCTGAGACGCACGGGGCGCTTGCGATGGATGGGGCGCACGAGGTGCGTGTCAGATCTCCAGGAAACTCTTCGCGCCGTTGCCTGCTTCCTGCGCTCCGCGATGGTATCTAGACAGCCCAAGGCGCCGCCGCAACGGCAGCAGTTGTAACAAGAGAAACGAAGCTAGGAAAGTTTGGCTGGTTTGAAGGCTACGTGCCCAAGACGGCGCCTGTAGGAGTCAGTGTCTCCTGCTTCGGAGACCCCTCGGTGATGGTGCGGAGGCCCCCGCAGCGAGCGGCCGTGGGTGAGCGCCGGGGCCGGCAGTCGCTGCTGCGCTGGGTGCGCGCTCGGGTCTGGGGGCGTTGGGAAGCGGTCACTGGTGCGGTGGGTCCTGTGCCGCGCTGCCCGGCACCGCTCCCCGGCTCCTCGCGCTCGCTGCTCCTGCCGCTCTCCCTGCACGCGGTGCCCTCCCTGTGCCTTTCGCCCGGGACCTCGGCTGGGTGCCGCCAGGAGAAGACCTCAGCGGGATGGAAAAGACGTGGTCCTGACTCCCTGCGTGCTTATGGGGTGCTGGATGCGCTCCTGGCCCGCTGGGTCCGTCATATTCCTGTGAGTGGGAAGAGCATCCCACGCGGCGAGGCTGAGCTCCTTGGGCTGCTTTCCGTGATTGATTCCATATGCACCGGCTGGCGGTAGTAGGAATTAATCTCCGGCTGCAGCTTCCCTGTCTGGGAGCCGAGGGCAGCGCCGTGCAGCTCGGGGGCGGCTCCATCACTGCCAGCCCTCCCTCCGCTCCCTTGCATAATTTCCACCCCCCCGGCAGTGGTTTGCACGCGAGCGCGAAGCAGGAGCCATCGCAGCCTCCCTGCGAGCGCGCCAGCCTCCTGCGAAGGTCCCTCCGTGCCCTCGCCCGCCAGGCTCCCTCCGTGCCCTCACCACCAGGCTCCCTTAGGCTTCCAGCCCGGGCGCCTCTGTCGTGCTCCCGGCTGTGCCCAGGCAGGGGGTGGGAGGCGAAGCGCAGGCCGCGCTCTGGGCATCCCTTTGGGAGCAGCCACGTGTGCGTGGTGCTGGCCCGGAGCAAACAATAGCCGCCCCAGCGCCCGGCTATAATTATCAGAGCCGCTTTCTTGTCTGCACGGGTCACGTTTGAGCGCGTTTGATCTCGCGGCCCGCAGGATCCGCCGAGTTCGGATGCGGGGTCAGGCTGTGCAAACAAAGCCGCTCGCAACAATACGTCCAATGCATAGGCGCCTTTGTCCAGGACGTATACTGCGAAGCACATGTAAACAAGCGAGCCCGTGACCAGCGCCTGCGGCCCGAGCAGCGTGAAGCCGGGGACAGGACTTTCGCAAGGCACACGCTGTGCTCTCGGGTTTGTTTTCCTTCGGCGGGGGGGTGATCGGTGGGAGAAGCTGCCTTGGGGAGGGAATAGCACGGGAGCTCCGGGCCGGAAAGAAAGGGCTCGGCTCCGTTGAGGAGGTGCGGAGCGGCCCTGGGAAGGGCTCGCTGGCCCGCGAAGGGGCCCTGCTTCCCTCTGGCTGCCTCCAGACGCGTCCCGGCATGTGGGCCGCCCCTCCGAGCGGGACAGCGCTCCGGGTGAGGAGTGGCCCCTCTTAATCCGGCACCTCCTCCAGCAATCGCTCCCGACCCGATGTGCTCGACAAGCATGGGTCCCAGCTCTGCCCCTCGGAGAAGGAATTCCCCCCGTTGCTGAGGCTGAGCCGCTCCGAGCAGCGGGCTGGGACGAGCCCGGAACGGCTCTGCCTTCCCTGCGCTCCGGCAGCCAAGTGCCGAGAGGCTCCTGGGTGCTGCGGCCTCTCCGTGTTTTCATTAAACATCCTGGGGCGAGGGAGAGGCTCGGCAGGAAGGAGCGAGGCCGCTTCTTGGAAGGAGGAAAGCGCCTGGGTAGCGACAGCGGCGCTGCGAGGGCAGCAGGAGCGGCCGGGGCTGGTGCTCCTGGTGGCCTCTCGGGCGTCTCTGCGAGCCCAGAAGGGAAACCCTGTGGAGCAAGGAAGTAAATTAATTAATAATAATTAGCGGCATGCGGTGACGGCTGGTCACGGCACACATGTCCCAGGTGCACTGGAGGTCCTCGCCTCCCCGATCCGACTGAGCGCGTTTCCCGCTGAGCATCGCCCTGGAGATGGGGCAGCCCCGGCGAGCCCGTGCTGCCCCATGGAGGGAGGGTCTCCCGTGCCCAGGGCTCACAGGCCTCTCCCCTTCCTTTAGCTTCCTTTCTGCTCGCTGCAGTTGCAGGAAAGAAAGGAAAATAACCTGGCTGGGAACCGAGCCCATCTCAACCTTTGCAGAAACTTCAGACAGCAAGGAAAAGAAATACTGAAAAGTCCTGGGTTTTACACTTCAAGTGAAATTCTTGCTTGTTTTGCCTGTTTCTCCTGTTTCTTAGACTCTTTCCCTGCGCTTTCCCCCTTCCCCATGCGGGCAGTGGGATTTAGGCTCTGTTTTGTTGTTTGTTGGTTAGATCTTATTCAAAAATCGCTTTGTTTCCCCTTCCATGGCCCCCGAGCCCCCGGGGCAGCTTCAGGAAGCCGAGCGCAGCAGGGGATTTAACAGAAAGTGGAAGTGTCTCGGAGCAGGAAGCGCGGGAGCGGTTTCATTTTCCCTTCGCAGGGAATTCCAGGAACACGTCAAGCCAACAGGACGAAGCGGGACTTGGGCGCTGGGAGCAGCAGCGTAAATCAGGTGTCTTTTACGGGCGGCCTTTGCGAGGAAGGGTGTGACATGGGAAGGGGACGTGGGAGATGGCGTATCCCGGCCGTCGGAGAGCGTGCCAAGTAATCCTACAGCGTGAAACCATCCGGGAGAGCTGAGCTGTAGGACCTCAAAATAGACCCGGGCCGTCTGGTTAGGTGAAACTCCGTACCCGGAGGGCGAGAGCAGCCGTGCTGGTGAGCGCTGCGCCGCCCGGAGCGGTTCCAGTCGGGTGAGATGGTTCGTGCATGACGGCCGCGGGTGTTGGCCGTGCCCGTGCCCTCTCCCCCGCCGTGTCACCGGTCCGTGCTCGGTGACTGCGGTACCTCCGTGCCGCGGGAGCGCCGTGGGCTTGGGCTGCTGCGGGAGCCTCGCGCTCGCCTTGCAAAACCGCCCGGGGTTCCAGGACTTGCCAGGCGGCCCCGCTCCGTCCCGCTGCGTGCCCGGGGAACAGGGCAAGCGGGAGGAGACGTCCCCGTCCTGCCTCACCATAGGCAGGTTGGGGTGTGGGACGCTGAAGGGATGGCCCTGGGTTGGGTGGAGGCTGGAGCAGCAAAAATCTGCGTCGGGTCTTTGGAGGCTTTGGGGTTCACCGGGCATCCCGCTTCCCTCCGTGCCTTGGCGTCAGGAGCTTTGTCCCCAAATGAGACAAGGAGTGACCACGAGCCCGGGAACTCCAGGCACCAGAGGTCTTGCCCGCTGCGCGCTCACCCCTTGGCTTTCTGGGAGAGCTGCGGGAAAGGGGAATAACCCAGATTTTGGGGGTGCTGCCGGCTGTCTGTAGCTGGCGACGTGATGCAGCGAGCCCTGAGGGGCTGGGCACTGTGTGCCACTCGGGTCCGTGCTGCAGAGGGGCCGTTTGCTTTGGAAAGTCCCCGATGGAAATTCTGGAGCCTGTTCTGGTAACCTGCAGCGAGGAGGGGAAATCAGTGCTCGGGGCACGGGCGAACGCGCGGGCTCTTACAGCGCTGCGGGGGAGCCGCTGCGGGGGAGCTGCTCGCTGGTGGCCGCCGTGTCTGCGGGAACGTGAGCTCCGCGCTGGGACCTCGCGCGCCCCGTCGGCCCCCTCAGGGGACAGGGCCTGTGTAACCTGCTGCTTTCTCATCCCGGGGGCTCCTTGGGATCCCTGCCGGAGCTGTGCTGCGTTCACACCAATGGCTTGCGCTGATGGTGCCTCTGTGCTCAAGCCTGGGACTTAGATGAGGTGCAGGAGAGCTCAGCTGTGGGTGGAGGCAGTTTCCCTGTCTCCATCTTCACGATGGCCCTTCTGGAAACCGCTGGGAAAGGGGCTGGAAACCCCTGAGCTGGTGTCTAGGAGAGTTAGTTAACAGGTCCCCTGGGCTTTGGAAAGGGCTTCACCAAAGCCCCTTGGTCACCCTGATGGTCTCCTCATCACCCCCCGGGGCCAGGACATCTTCCATCTGCACAGGGGCCTTGATAGGTATTTTTCAGGCTACCTGAGGCTGTGGGATGTGGCCAAGCACCCAGCTCAGTGCTACTGGAGGAGGAGGCCTCTCCCAGCCAGTGGTTTTTGTGGGGAAGTGCTTTTCCTGGGTTTCCATGCCCTGGAGATGGAGGGATGAGCACCATGCACCCTCCCACACTGTGCATGCCGATGAGACCTGGGCCAAAGCCCTGCGCCTGCTGCAGCCCTCGATTTTATCCTCCTCTTCCTCGAAGGATCGAGGACTGCATTCCTTGCTGGCAGCAGATGCTGCCTTTTGGCACAGAGCCCTTGAGGAGGTGCCGGAAGGGCCGGCGTTGCCGCTGGCTTTAGCGTGGGCCCTTCCCGGGGCGGCCCCTCGGCGCGCGTGCGACCGGGTGGGGAGCCCGGTTCACTCGGGGCTATTTCCATTCCTCCAGCCCAAGACAGTTGGGGTGGTTGCAAAACCCGCATGACGCGCGCGGCGAATTGCCGCAACACGCTCGCATTTGCACGCGCCTCCAACCCCTGGCGGGCACCTCGCACAACAGGTCCGGCCAGGTGCCCGGGAGAGGCGCCGCGCGGCGGCGGGGCCGTGTGTGCCGGGCCGCCCCGAGCCCGCCCGTGCCACACGCGCCTCCTGCCTTGCCGGCCCGCTGGAGCCGCTCGCGGGCAGGATCCGGCTCCCTGGTTGGGGAGCAGCAGCGAGCGGAGCGCGGTGTGGGAGGCGTCTTGCGGCAGCTGGTTGCTATCCGGGTTGCATGAAGCCCCCCACCGGGGGCCTGGGTGCTGAAGGGTGCACGCGAGCGTGGGAGGGCGAGGGGAGCAGGACGCAGGGTGTTAAGTGAGCCCCGTGCACGCTATCTGCATGGCGTCCTCGGCGAAACGTAGTGCGTGATTAAAGATCTTCTGTAATTACATAATGTATATGCAGGAGGCAATGAATTAAGGTTGCCCGGACAAGCTTGGTTCTGGGATTTCCCAACTTTTGAGGGCTTAACGTTGCAATCATCCTAATGTGCTTCTAGCATAGGGGGTGTAATTATTGATATTAGAGCCGAGCCCGGAGCCCAGCGAGGTTACAGGAGGCTCAGCAGGTACGAACTGCCCTCGGTCGGCATCGCTGCAGCCTGTGAGCTCCAGAGCCACGTGGGCTGCAGCACACGAGGGCTTTTTGTTTGATGGGTGCAGAGCTGCAGCTCCAGCACGCTGAGATCGCACAGGAGGTTTGGGGCAGAGCCAAGTACCACGGGGGGATCTCATCCCTTCTGCCTCCAGTGATTTTGCTGCAAAACTCAAAGCCCTTTGGCTTGCTTGGGGGCAGGAATCAGGTGGCCACTTCCAGCAGTGGAAAGCACTGTGTCCTCAGCCGTCTTGTTCAACGGTGCCTTGTTTGGCCCTGCGTGGAGTGAGACCACTGCGGGTGCATCACTTCCAGGGCACACCGCCACTGCAAATGCGTTGCACCCACACATGCGTTGCTGCTATGTGGATGTTTTGCTGCAGTGTGGATGCATTGCACCTGGGGTGCATCAATGCTGCAGATGCACTGCAACCACACATGCATTGCTGCTGTGGATGCATTGCTGCAGTGTGGATGCATTGGACCTGGACGCATTGCCACGGCAGATGCATTGCACCGCACATGCATTGCTGCTGCTGCGGATGCATTGCACCCCCACACATGCATTGCTGCTGCGGATGCATTGCACCCGCACATGCATTGCCGCTGTGGATGCACCGCTGCTGCAAGCAGCCCCAGGTCACTGCCCCCTTGCCCGGCTATCATTGACGAGGGGACAGCAGTGGGTTTTTGCTCCCTGGCCAGCTGTTAATGCCCACATTTTCCCAAAAGCTGGTTTCTTTCTTAGGCTTTCTGGAAACAGCGGGAGCTGGGAGCATTAGGGGGTGGGGAGAACTTGCCTCGGATTAAACCTGCCTGGGAGCCAAGCACGCTGGGCTCGCGAGCCTGCGGAGAGCTTAATTAAAGTCAAAGGCAAACTGTTTCCAAGAAAATAGTACCGGGTGTTTAAACGGGATATTTTTGTTCTGGGCCCAGAGCTTCTCCTTTGCCTCTACGGTGTCAGCTGTAATAAAATGCAGCACGATCTCCAAGAAAAACAAATTGGGAGCTCTCGCAAGGAGATAGAGATCTGTAACGGTGTTGCTGGTAACACCTTGGGTTATGACGAGGGGAGAGCGGCGTGCGGGTGCGTGTGCGTTGGGCCTTCCCGTGGCTGCTGGAGCTCGCAGGGCAAGGAGAGGCCGGAGCCCGTCGTTTCGGATCGGGTGCTGCTGGACACCTGGCTCCGACTCGGCCACGGCGCGCGGGAAAATCTGCTCCGGGTTTCCACTGCGTGCACCAGTCGCCAGCCCGATGGAAACGGGTTTCCCTAGGGAAGGGCAGTGCGGGTTGTAGGCTGGCAGTGTGGGCAGAGAAGAGGCTTTTGGATAAGCAGGCGTGAAGCCGAGCGGCAGCGATGCACCGGGAGCTGGGGCGGGATGCCTGTGCAAACACGGCAGGGGCCGGCCCGCGCCGCGCGGCCCTGCCGGCTCCATCAGATAAGGCAATTACAGCTTTATCGCTTAATTGCAGCGGATAATAACGGAGCGCGCTGCCGAGGGAGAGCCTTGCCAAGGGGGAAATATCGGAGCCCTGCGGGGCTCCCGCTGCCTCCCTGGGCCGGGCAGTGTCCTGGGGAGTGGGGTGGAAGCCGGGCCGTGTCCCTGGACACCAGTGCCCGCCAGCACCCACCTCGAAGCCCTGCGCTCTCACGGGCTTCCCCTGCTCCGCGTGGCGGGGTTGGTGTTCGTGCCGTGGCTCTCGTGCCTAGCGCTAACGCGAAGGAGCCGAGCGCGCTCCGGACCACGGCCCCGCTCAGCCGGCCTCCGGGGTCCCTGGGGCAGCCCCTGCCCATTGCAGCATTCCCGGGCGTCCTGCTGCCACGCCGGGCACTTGTGTCCGCTCCGGGCGGGAGCTGGTGGGGAGCCAGCACCCTGCGGCCCTCTGCGAGCATGGCGGGAAGAGGGAATTCCGTGCATGGAGCAGTCAAGCCTTCCAAGTGAGAGGCGAGTAAGAGTATGTCCTTCTCTGGAGATACCAAAGGCCTCTGGACTATGTCCAGAAGCCCCAGCCATGCCACGATCCTGCAAAACCAACCACGGGCCGGGCAGTCCTGCAGGAGAGGCGGGAGCCTCCAGCTTCCGTCTCCGGTTTAGAGGCAGCTCGTGATTCCTGCAGCCAGGAAGAGGAACAGGGCTCCTTTTCAAGGTCTGGGGCTGCGTGGGTGGCAGCAGAGCCTGCGGCCCGGCCTGTGCTGTTGTCTGCAGTCACAGCGGTCCCAAAGTTCAAGGGACAGCCCTCGTTTCAAAGGGCAGGGCGGACACACTGGGGACAGTGTCGGGCTGGAAGAAGAGACCACACTGAATCCACCCCACCACGCAAAAGCCCCGGGGCAGCCCAGCCGTGCTCAGCAATATGTGCCCAGGGTGTGTGGTCTTCATCACCACATGTCCAGCTCCCACAGCAGTCAATGTCCATTGTAGGGGAAGCATCTGCTGTCAGGCCCCAGCCCTCGTGGGGCTTCAACATGCAACATGTGGGAACTTCTCTCCTTTATGGGGATCTCCACCAAAGAGACCAACGCTTCGGGATGCCCCTTTTCCAGTACCGGGAGCTCCAGGAGCGCAGGGAGTTGCTGCTGGTGGGCAATGGATTCTTGTTAAATTAGATGTATGCCAAGAGGTAACACCACGACAGATGGTTTTTTTCCATGTTTCCATGTTTTTTAAGCCATTCAACTCTACCCTGCTTCAGCTCATCAAGCACAGAGCTCCAAAGTGGAGTTATTCCAGGTCCCGATCTGAACTCTGTGGTTGGCGATTAACTCTCTGCTAGCAGTGCCAAACCTTGCAGGCCAGGCCGCGATTCCAGCGCCTCAGTTTCCCCTCTCCCTGGGCAGCATTCCCCTCTCCCCATCCCTCTTGGGGCTCAGCAGCCGCTGCAGCCGACTGGCTTCCCTGCCCGGGGGCACCGAGCCAATAACTCGGTCCAGGAGATGCAGCCCAAACCCAGGAGCTTCCCAGCATCTGAAGGACTTGCAGGAGAGCGGCAGCGATTCCCATCCTGCAAAGAGAACAGGAGAGGCTGATGGAGAGGCAGGCGGCGAGGCCTCTGAAGTGGTGTCTGAGAGCCCTTTCTGCTCAAGGGAGACTTTGTTTAGACTTCTAGTGTAGGATGAAAAAGAGGGGAAAAAATCCCCCAAAGCTGCTGAAACAATAAAGCCAGGCAGGGCAGTGAGAAAAGAAACATCTTGAGGGGTTTTAATAGCTCCTCTGCTTCTAGAGCCATTGTTCCCAATTTCAGGAATTAGCTGAGACATTGCACAGTGATTTTTCATCATTTCTGACTATTAGCATTTTTAGTATGTCTGTTCTTTTTTGTTGCTTATTTCACGGCCCCTTCAGCTATGCTTCTTCAAAGTCAGCCTGGGTAGGTGGGTGATCTGTCGCCTCCCAACATAAGCAGCCCAGCACGGTTTTCCTGCGACACTCGGTTGGCCTCAGCTCCCAGCCAGGAGGACCGGGTGCCCGAGTGGCCTCTCTGGGTAGACGCTGCTGTCAGAGAGCAGGGCCCAGCAAGGGGAGACTTCCCTGGGTCGTGCCAAGCCTCCCTGGGCAGCTCGGTCCCTTGTCGAGGACATGGGGTGGCCTTTCTGACGCGCCCGCTGCAGTTCATCGTCCACTCTCTGCTCTGCCATCCCAACAGCCTTCCTGGATATTTGAATTCAGGAGAACCATTAGGAAGCCGCCTTATTGTAGACGACTCACAAGGTGTAGGTTGGTAATGGTTTTCCCTGTTCCTTGGGATGGTGACGAGTCAATCTCCTTTTATGTTTTCTTATGAAGGAATAAGTTTTGGCTCATAGCCAAGGATCAAACTGGTTAAGCGAGATGCAGCAGGTCTTATATATATGTGTGTGTGTGTGTGTGTGTATATATATATATATATATATATATAAAAACATATGGATACATGTCGTATAATCTGCAACCAACTCAGCTGTGACGTGTTCCACGAGGATGGAGCTGCCGTCCTGGAGCCCAGGAGGCTCCCGAGTCCCAGCTGCAGCTGAGCTGCGAGCAAAGCTGCTTGGCCACATTCAGGGTCCCAAAAGGTGGTGGCTGGGCTATGTCTTTGTGAGTGTCACTGGTTGCTAATGAGACCCACAGAGGTGACCCCCTCAACAGGCTCCTCTGGAGCTGTGCTGGTGACAGGACAGTGGTGTCCCAGAGAAGGCCCTAGCTCCTGCAGCAGCTCTAGACCAGGACTTCAGCTCTGTGGCTTCAGCAGAGTCACTGCTCCTTGCATGGCCTCTCCTTGCTTTGGCCACGGATCCTCTAGGCTTTTCCGTTCACTGGTTCCTTTATGCCTCCATGGCCATCCAGGGTCCTCGAGTCACTGAAGTGCTGTGGCCCAGCCAGACTCGCGCTGAACAGTGTTGCCCCATGGAGATCCTCGCCCCATGGGCTCCCAGGCTCTCTGCCATCCCAGCGTCGTGGTGTCTGTCCTTGGTCAGGGCAGCAGGTCGGCTCTCTTGTTGCAGAGAAGCCAACGTGTCTGCCCTTCCATCCCGGCTTCCTTCCAGGGATGCGGTAGGAGGCAGACGTCCTGCTCCGGGCGTCCCGTGGGCTACATGGGTGCTTTGGCTGAGGACAAGGAGGTGATTTCAGCTCTGGGTCGCGTGCAGCCGCTGGGGAGCTGCTCCGGGCATGGGCCCGGCTGCTGTGGAGCGCGGATGGGAACGTCCCGCGCTCGGCTGAGCCCGCTCCCAGCGTGCGAGCAGTCCCCGGCTGGCTTGATGACACCTCCATAGAAAGCTGTAAAGCAAAAGCTGTCGGTGTGGCCCTACCCTGGGAGGGGGATGGATGGCAGAGGCCGGGGTATTTTTCTGGATGACTGCAGCCCGCGGCCTGGATGCTCCTGCTACGCTGTGTGAAGGGGCTGGTGCAGGCGGTGCTGGAGAGGCCGAGCTCCGCGCGGGGGCTGCTGCAGCCCCGTTCGGGTGGTGAGCTCCTGTGGCACCGTCGAACTCCTCTCCGGTCACTGCTGCTCTCCACCACCTTGTGTCTGGTGCTACTGCCTGAGGTGTTGGTCCAGGAGCAGGTGAATCCTCCAAAGGCAGAAGATGCCTCTCCAGCAGCACGGTTTTCCTGATGGCAGCACGGAGGAGGAGGAGGGCTGCTGTCTGACCGAACGCGTCTCAGCAGCTGGTTGGGACGCTGCCGGTGGGATCTGGCCGGCCCAGCGATACGCTGGGGTGAATTTCCGAGGCAGATTTCCATGCCTCTGTTCAGATGCTCACATCTGTTGTGCTTGAAGCCACGCTCACCCTTTCAGAGGAAGAGGAGGGGGAAGGTGCTTTCATTTGATCTGGGCTGAGCCAGTGTTGCCTGTTCTGCTGCAGTCTGCACTGCTAATGCTTCCAAAAAGCTGCTTGGCTTTGCTTCCCTTTGCCCCTAGACGCGGGGGGATGCATTGGCTTTGCATGAGAAACTAAAGCTAAGGGGCTTGAAAGCAAGACAAGCAACAGCTTAAGGGCTGGGCCAGTATCAATCACAGGTCTAACATGTTCTAAAATAGGGTAATTTGCCTGCTCTTTCTTGCATCTATCCCAGAAACGCAGTATTTTCATGGCGAGGAAGAGGATGGTCCCTAACAACGGCAGTAGGACACACGGCTTTTGAGTCGGAATTAGAGGATAACCAAATCTACACAGAAAAGCCACAGAAACTTTACAGACCTGCCTTTCTGCTGCCGATGACACACGGAAGCCCTTGATGCAGAAGTGAGGGTGCCCCTCGAGGGAGGCATGTCCAGGTTTCACTCGGGCTCAAAACGGAGGCCGGTGGCAGCACCGGGGCTGCCCCTCATGCTCGTTGAGCATTGTGCCGCTGGCTCCCCATGCAGACGTCATGTAGGGCAAAGCCCCCAGGCTTCTGCATCCTATACATGTATGTATATGTATGTATGCATATGTGTGCATGCACAGCGGGTGTGCACGGCGCCGCGTGGGCTCGCGGCGCGCTTGGCACACGGAGCAGCCGGGTGCCGTCCGGGTGCCGGCTCTGCTGGGCGTCTGAAACGCTTTCAAATGAGCGCGGGTCAGCCAGAAGTAACGCGCTCTTGGAAAGGGGTGCAACCCGTTCCGGCATGCAAATCACACAAAGTACGTATCGCTGCGCTTCGGTTTCTTTCAGCTATCGGATTTGCTTAATTGCAGCGCGGCGTATTTTTTTCTGGGATATCCAGGTGTTCTGAAATGCATGCTTTAATATAAGGAAACAACAAGAGATTAAAACCACAAGGGTATTTCACCCCTCTTTTGGCCTCTGGCTCTTTGGTTTAATGATAACACACGAGTCTTGCGCAGCTTGGGGATTTTTTCTCCCCATCAATAGGCTTCAGGAGGAGCGTCCAAGCAGGCAACTTGCTCCAGAGACAGGGGAAACTCTCTGGAAGAAAGCTTGGTGGCCAGGAAGAGAGTCCAGCTCTTTGCACGGTGCAGCTTGGGTGGCTTTGGATGACGGTGGCTCCTTGGGATGGGGCCTGGTCCAGCTCTGGAGCGCACACAGCCAGCGCGGGCTCTGCAAAGCCCTGCCTAGAGCCCACATGTAACAGTCCTATAAAACTAGGTGTTACCTCATTTGTGAACAAGGCTCGGGGGCAAAACAACTTAAAAGAGGCCTCACAGAGGCTGGAGAGGGGCCTCCCTTTGGAAAGCGCTGGGAGCAGCTGCTGCGGCTGTGTCGACTTTCATATTTATAGACACATAGGTCCTGTTTTCTTGGGCAGAGCCCATCTTCGGGGAAACTGGGGCCTCGTTAATTGTAAGCAAATAAGTTACATAACTGAAATATTTTGATAATGCTCTGTCTGCAAGGCAGCTCTCCTTGGGTTAGCTGGGGGAGAAAGCTGTGAGCGAGCCGGGCAGGATGCCTGGGCCCTCGCCACTCGCCTGGTTGCCCAGCATGGGGACTGTAAAATGAACGTGGCCGTTTTGTGCATTTGCTCTGGTGTTTTGGGGTGCTCAGTGTGATGTGAGTGGCCCCGTGCAAGAACTCTTCTTGGACGGGGCTTTGAACCAGGGAGGGTTTCCAAGCTCTGCACGGCTCAGAAGGAGAGGCAGGATCTGAAACGCCTCGTGCAGCCCAGCAGCAAGCACCTTAGCACTGGCAGAAAGGTTGTGCTGGTTCCCTTTTCCCCAACATAATCCAAAGGAACGGCCCATGGCAGCCAGGTGGCCGCTGTCCTGCTTGTGCGGGCAGTGGAGCCAGGGCGATGGTGCTTCGGGGTCATCGCAGCTGCAACTCATTAATCAGAGGTTTTCTGGCTGCGTTTTTTTCTGGAGTGCCATTACAGGCTGTTTGTTGAAAAGTGGCCCAAAATAAACCAATTTGCTCCTGGCACTGCCAACGTGAGGTTTCTTTGGAGACTTGTGTGTGAAAAGAGGAAATTGAGGATGCTGAATGTTATGGCGGTGGAGACGCTGGCCTGGAATCCAAAGCAGACAGACGCTCTGTGGCCTCCAAGCCCTAGCATAGGGATTGGGCATGGATTGCAGGAATACCGTGTCCGTATAGGAGAAATCTGTGCTCTTGGCTAGAGAAAAACAAACCAAACCAATCCTGTTACTGCAAAAGTAAATATATCTCTGAATAAATAAGCTTGAAGTTGCATGATCTTAAAGAGGGCAAATTTCCGTGTGTGACTCGGTCCCATCTTCTGTCAAGTGCTGTCCCCAGCTCAGGGGACTGTCCCATGGCACATGTCTACCCAGAGCACACTTGGGAAGCTGTGGTCACCCTAGGAAGCAAGATGCTACCCAGGGTGGAGATGTGGCCCTTCCACACGCTCCTCCTCTCAGCTCTCCGTGTAGTTCTGGCAGACCAGGGGCTATTTCAGCTTCCAGAGAAGTCCAGTTTGAAGTCCGCCAGGGAAGACGGGCTGTGGTGGGACACTGCATGGAGAGGTTGGACACTGCTCTTGAGGTCTGCAGGCTGGATCTGAACCCTGTGTCTCTCCTGTGTTCCTGAACCCAGTGTCTCTCCTGTGTTTCAAAGTCCTACTTTATCTCATGATATCTCAGCTTTTGTGCGTATTTGGGTTTCTAATCAATGGAAGTGCAATGGTGCAGTCTAGATATCCACAGTCTGGCTGGGACTTGGGGAAGGTCTCGGAATTACTCCCTTGAGAGGGGCATGTGCTCTCTGCTGTAGGTTTAAGGAGGAGCACAGGGAAAACCTTCCAGAGCAGCATTTCTAGGCTAGGTATTTTCATTAACGACTTGGATGAATTGTATGGATGGGGGCTGTAAGTATGCTGGGAGACAGGATGTGAGTTGAAAACGATCTTGGCAACTCTCAGATATGGCTCAGTTACAAATAGGATGTGATTGTATCACTAATGGGATGTGATTTGACAAGAAGCAGGCAAAGTATTGCACTTGTGTGGAGAGTGTCGGCGAAATGAGGTGAGGGACGATCAGTTATTAAAGGGCCCTCCAGAGGGGAGCTGGGTGCACGGCACAGCTCATCAGCGTGTCTATAATGTCCCAGTGCAGCGAAAACAAGAAGTGAACCATCCGCAGGGAAGTGTAGGGAAGGGAGAAGCCCTGTTGCTGCAGGAGTGCTCCTGGGAAGCGGTGTGTTGTGTCTCCATTAAGCACCACCCATGGAGAAAGACACGGGCCAACTGCAGGGAATTGAGAAGAGGAAAGAGAACCGATGAGCTGTCCAGAAACCATGGCCAGGGAGGCAAGGCAGAACGAACCGGGGGGCTCCTGCCAGAGAGGGAGGCGTAACTGCCTTCGGCTCTGTAAATGTTGCTGAAAAGGCAGTAAAACGCTGGGTTTGCCCCCTGAGGGGCGGGTTAAAAATGATGCATTTAAATTTTGCAACAAGGAACATTTTGATTAGACATCAGGGCAGGAAATTTCTTCCTGCATGGGTAGCTGAATGTTGTAAAAGGTCGTTTAGGGAAGGCTTGATACCACCATCACTACCGGAGGGGCTAAGACAGGGCTGGACAAATGACTGCTGGGGGTGACTTAGTGCGATCCGGTGTGGGACAGGACATAGAGGTGCTGCAGTGGCACCTGCAAGTCTGAAAAATGGTGCTTTGGGGCCTGGGCTGGGTCCACTCCAGCCCAGGATGTGAAGGAAGAGCTGGATCAACCCTTGAGGGCCTCCTCGTTTTATTCTCATTTATACTGTGGGTCGCTTAGCTAACGAGCAGGACTGGCAAGGGCCTGGAAATGCTCCTCTTTCCAAGGATCCCTTAATTAATTGAAAGGGAAGGTTAGCGAGTGCCCTGCTAGAAGGGGAGTAAAGATCTTCATGAGTCTGAGCAAAGCAGGATTTTACTTCCATTTATTCCCCCCAGCGTCTCTGCATTACCTTTGAGGGGGGAAAAAAAAAGAGAGAGATTTATTATTATTATTGTGCTCCATTTAACAGCTAATTATTAGCTGGCAAGTGGGATGAATTCAGCTGGGATAAATCCCTCTCATGCCAGCAGCTGGGGTCAAAAACTTCTTGTGCAGAAGATTTAAGAGCAAACTGGGGGTGTTGTTTTCCATTCCCTGGCCCTCCCAACTCCTGCTCTGTTTTTTGCTTCCTGACAGTAAGTATTTCACTGTATCATGGAGCGGACAATCAGGCTAGATGTTTTTTAATACTCCTTTTTCATGTAAAGTTGACCAGAGCCTATGGGAGTTGTAGTGGGAAAGAATGTGGAATTGAGATGAAGAGTTTCTTCTCTCCTTTAATAGAGAACAGAAAATTGCTTGTGAGAGGTCTGGCATGGAGGGAAACTTTGCCTTCTCTTAGAGTTTGGGACAAAATAAAAGCACCCTTTTCCACTCCATCCTCCAAGCAGGCTGCTCCATCGCTCCGTGCATCCCGAATGCAATACAAGAAAGGGTTTCTTGGTGGCCAAAGGGAAGGTGGGAAGGTAGAGAGGGTCTGCTCATAGAGCAGTCTGGGTCACCATCTGCAGTCCCCAAGGGGGACCCGCTGGTGGCAGTGGCTGGGAAATGCGGTTCCTGGTGGCAGCCACATTCCCGTTTTCTGCCCAAGCTGCTGCAGGGCTGTAATCTCCCCAGATGCCTTCGCTTCTGCTTCACCACTGCAGCAACCTTGGAGATTTGGCTGTAATTCCACCAGCTGACAGATGTAGGTGCAACGAAGGTTACGGAGCTGGGCTTTGCACTAGCAATAGTTCCCCATAGAGCTGCACAGGGTCTTCAGCATATGCTGCACCTGGCCGAGAGATGAACCACTGACCTTGACGTTGCAAGGGCCATTTCTCATTGCCGTGGCCCAGCCAGGACCTGGGAGATGCAGCTTTGCTTTGCCACTCTCTGATGTGTTCTGGAAGGAAGCCATGACCTCTGCTTCCTGGCAGAGTATCACAAAGAAAGCAGAGCTGCTGTTTTCCAGGGAAATGCTATAAAACTGATTTGCGTGGGTTTGCTGGCAGGGAGCTGAAGCGCAGGTGAGCTCCCCACAGCTGTGCCGCACGCGGGGCGCCCAGCCGACGCGGTGAGGGGCTCCCACGACCGAGGCACCGGCACGCTCCGCTCCCCACGGGTCTCAGGTGCCCCCCAAAAGGGCAATACTCGTCTCAGCCCCACGTTACAGGCTCCACAAGACGAGTGTTGGTGAGGCCGCTTGCCCAAGATGTGGCTGGAGTTGGGATCATAACCCGGCTTTCCGGTCTCGGTCCCGGGCCGGGCCCGGCTGGCGCCTGCCTGGGGTTGGTTGGGTGTCCTGGTTGAGCCGGGCTGGCGCCTGCCTCCGTCCCGCCGTGTTGCATCATCCTTGCCCTGCTTGCAAATGGGTCGGGTTTGCTTATTGCTGCAATTCCAGAGGTGCCTCGTTTGATGCCTTTTACCTGTGGGATTTTTTCCAATGGTCTTCCAACCTTCCTCAGCTCTCTACTGTCTTCTGTGGCTTAAGAGGTTGTGCAAAGGAAACATTAAGTATTTTAGGACAAAGAATGCTTACACAGGCAGCCTGAAAGCGTTCAAGGGTTTGGATGGATGACCATGCCCTGCAGAAATTTCCACACGGGAGGTAAAGCAATGGGACAAGTTCTTAAACCTCACCGTCCAACCACCTCATCCCACTTGTGTCAGGGGTGCTGGCATCCACTGCAGCAGCTAGACACCAGTCTGCCACCTCCCGCAGATGGCTGTGGTAGCAATCCGGAGGAGATGTGGAGTGTCACCACAGCACTGCCCTGTGTGTGCAGGTGGGCCGGGGCGCGTGGGAAGCAGCTGGGACGGAGCTGTTGAGCCTTTGTGCAGGCGAGCGCTTCTGGGCACCGGGAGGAAAGGTTAATCGTAGTCAAAGCGCGGTGGAGTTTGCTCCGGTCACGGCTTCCCTAAAGGGTTGACATTTCAAACAAGCAGCAGCCTATGTCTGGGGACAGTGCTGACTCGGGCTGTTGGGAGCAATGGGGTCGGGCAGCGTGGTTAATAATTACGGCAGCACGGTCAGCTCGGGGAGCCGTCCTGCCGCGGCTGCACGCGCCGGTTCTCCGAAGGGCGCATCCCGCTGCGTCGGCTCCACCCTGCCGGGCGCTGCACACTCCGGTCCCGCTCCGAGCGGCGTGCTCGGCTGGGTGCCACTGAGCTCAAGGGGAACGCAGGGCCCGTCCAAGGGGCTGGGGGAAGCTGGGCTCCCTGTTTGCTCCCCAAAAGGAGCAGCTGGAAACTTGAGGGGGCAGCACAAGGGCAGTGGGAAAGGAAGCTTGAGCTTTCTTAAAGGAGTTTGCAGCTGCAAGTGGTTGCACAGGGAAGCATCTTCTCAGGAGCCATGACCACTCGCTGATCAGCATGTGCTCATCTCTCCATAAGGCAAAAAAGCCCAGGTCATTTCCAGTGAGTTTACGGGCAGCAAGGCAGGGACGGCCGCGGTACGCACTGAGCACCGTGAAGAAGCTCTGCTTTCCCTTTCCTTCCGTAAGGCAGATATGTTATCTGTTCCCTTCTTGTTAGAAATGTGATCACCCAAAACACCGAGCTGGAGGATTTGGAGCAGCACTTGACCCCGCATGGTCTATAGGCTTTGTTAAGGCCCTTCTGCTGCTGCTCTTTCTTAATTTACTGCACAATATCACCCTTGGAAGGAGTGAGGGCTGCTGTTTGCTTCTGGTGATGGACAGGCTGGCAAAGGTGCCTGGGACCGCTTGGCGGGGAAGGCACCGCATCGCCAGGTGGCGTGGGTTGGACGGAGCCCTGGAGGCTGCTGGTTCAGCCCCTTGAGAGCAGGTTGCTCAGGACTTGTCTAGTGGGGTTTGCCACGGGGAGAAACCGTCTGCTTGCACAGGTGACATGTTCATGCCACCTCCTTGCGTGCTAGGGAGGGTAATGGGAAGTCAGGCACGTAAAAATGCTAAACATTAAGGTCGGCAGTGCTGTCTTTGGCTGCAGCTCCACCTCTGCGTGCTTCGCCCGGGGTAAGCGGGGTGATCTGGGGTGCTCCCCACCCCTGCCACTTGCTTTGGGATAGCTTGGGTACTCATCAGACCCCTCCACGAGCTGATTCATCCCACCAACCCAGCAAAATAGAGCAGAAGGAATAAGGAAGGGGGCTTGTTTTGCACTGGGGTAACAGCGAACTGAATGGGCTCAGGGAGAGATCCGAGGAGCCAGAAAAAATATTAGAAAAAAGTGAGAGATGGAAAGAACGGGGATTAGGCGCCTGCCTTTTGGCAGCAGGGAGGCCAATGGCACCGGCAAGCGGCGTTCCTGCGAGCTGCCCTGCCGGGCGCGCGGGCGAGGGGCGCGGAGGCTGGAGGGAGCGCGACGGGGTCCGCGGACGGGGCCAGCGGCGCTCGGCGCTCGCCACTGCCCTTCCTGGCTCGGGAAGACCTTTTTTTTCTGTTTTTTTAAATCTTTATTCTCGCTGTGGGTGTGTTTTCAAAAGGGGCTTGGGAACAATGCGGATTAACAAGCAGCTAGAGAATTAAACGCAGGGCTTGAGCCTTCAAATGTGTGCACATTTCAGAGCGAGTGTTGGTGCCAAGATAAACTCCATCAGGAATAAACATTGTTTGACATGAAAGGCTAATTGCAGATTGGAGCCCCGCATGTAGGAGGGGGGAATTTTCACCAATTAAAGTGGAACTTTTCTGCTTTTCATAACAGAAAATTGCTGGATAAGAAGCAGCCAGGGCTCGGTGAGGTGTAGCGGGAGATGTTTGACAGCCCAGTAAACGGCTTTGCAGAACCCGCTTTTAGCCAATTTGCCTTTCCTCTGACAAGACCACAAGAAGGGCTGTGTCCGTTGTTATCTTTACACCGGGTACAGCACTTGCAAGAGAAACCCCTGGGTGTTTTGTGTTGGCCAAACAGTCCGCTGAGTTTGTTTTGATGCCCAGGGCCTCTTGCTGCAGGGAACAGCACAAGTGCAGATGTCAGAGGTGATATGGTTGTGCTGAGCCTCCAGAACGTGTTATTTTCTTCCATACTAAACAGCATCTGCTGTTTCACTTAGGCAGGAGTTGCATTAGGCACTAGATATTTTTACACAACCATCTGTGGAGCCAGCAAACCTGAGAAGCTCCCACTCAAAGGGGTGGTCACTGAGGCCTGGCCATGGGAAGACCTGGCCCAGAGGAATCTGTTGCTAGCTCCAACATGGAGACACCCCTTAGATGAAGAAACATCATGAGAGCCTGGTGGGTCTGGATCATGGAAGGACATTTGCAAGGGTGGGTGGGTCTGAGCCCATGTGTTCTGGTGCCCATGTGGTAGAAATCTCCGTTCAGTGTTGAATTTAAGCTGTTACAACCAGAAGTTCCATTTGTTTGGTAACCTTAGTATGTGGTAGGTGAATCAGCTCTCAAAAATTGTAAACCGGGAGACGCCGAGAAGAAAACCTTCCCGTCCTGCTGAGGGAAACGCTCAGAATGCAAACCCAGCTTGGGCATATGGCGGTTTTCATCTGCAGAGCACATGCTGCTTTATTGCTTTTGGATAGATTTCACATGGATTTGCATTTCTGGACTGGCTCAGGATTATTCAAGGCCAGGCAGCAGTCAAAGGACAAGCACTCCTCCCATATTTACATCATGTCTTTTGGTACAGGCTCCCGGAGCCTTGCTGTGGAGGGGAAAGACATAATTTAGTTCAGACATGGGCCTGAACACCATTTTGCCCCAACTAGGCTTCAGTTTTATGGTTTTGGAATAAAATGATGCAAAATGTGGCTTGGGCTACATTTTGGAGATATTAAGCGCACAAACCTCATGCAAACACTTTGTGCCTGTTTTTTGCCAAACAAAACCACGGATTTGTCTCTGTCTCTACTTAACATGGCCACAGGGCTGCTAGTGTTGGGACTTCTCCTCACCTAGGCTGATATCCCTCCCTTAGCGGTCGAGGGAGCCTGGAAGGGCTGGGAGGGCAGGGAGAGGCAGAGCGGCGCTCCCGGCCGCGCGGGGCCGAGGGAGCCCTCGGGGTTTTCATGGCTGCAGTTTGCTCAGCAGGCAGCTATTGTGGCAGCACGATCCCTGTCTGCGGTGCCGAGGCCCTGGGCTTGTCTCTCTTGGACTCCCTGCACATTAACCTTCCCTGCATCCTTGGAGGAGGCAGAAGGGAGAGAGCTCAGATGAGGAAAGAGGTGATTTTGCCAGAGACAGAGCAGGGCTCAGTGCATTTCCAGCCGCTTCTGTTCCAGTGCCCTGGGCTCTGGAAACAGTCACAAATTGATTTTAGAAATCTTCTATGGCAAAGGCTTGACGGACACGTTTTACATTCTGCACTCTATTATTCTTGGTCTCAGGAGCATGCAGCGATGGTGGTAGCTAAAGAATTTATCGTGCTAACCCTTCTCCTGTGCCCTCCACATTCTTCCTTCCTCCTTTGTAATACCACCAAAAACAGGACACCAAAAAGAGGTGTTATGTCCCACCTGGCCTTGTGCTGACTTGCCTTTTTTTTTCACTTTTTATCAACAAAACAAACAGTGACATTTGTTACAGGTTTGAGTTGTAAAACTCCACAATGAACTGTCGCTCCGTGGATGGATGCCCAGCTGCATTCCAAAAGGTGCTAGTTGTTTCTGGAAACAGGTAGGTCCAGCTTGGATGCACACGCTCTTGTTGGCGACCCTGAGTCCAGTGGAGCTGCAGCAAATTTGAACTTGACATAGAAATGGGGCGGAGGGTCATGAGGAGCAGGGTTGCATCAGCCTCGGGACCCACGGCTCTTTGGCCCGTGGCGGCACGTGAGGTCAGCCTGGTGTGACGGGACATGGGCAGCGCCTTGGCTTCGCTGCTCGGCAGAGGGTCACCCACCCCCAGGTACGCCGCACCTGCAGCGGGGTAAGGGACCAAGTGTGGTCTGTAAATACGGCTCCGTTGATGAACGGTAATCCATTAACCCCGATAAATATTCCTGTCTCTGCACTGCCAGATGAAGCAATGTCCTTTGTGAACGTGTGCTGCGTGTCAGCGTGACGGGGAGGAGATGTCCCAGCTTGTGCTGAGCCGGGGCAGTGCACGCACGGCAGGGTTTGGGTCTGAATGCTGTGTTTTATTTCAATGCCAGTGGCCAGGTTGTTTTGCTACCGAACCCATTGGAAGGGAGGGGGAAGAAGCCAGCAAAGCTTTCTAAACAAGGTCTTGGCTTTGAAGCTGTGCGTTGCCCAGCGGGGCTTGCTCCACACTTAATGGTGTTGCACGTCCTGTAGCGCGGTGGGGCCAGGTGGACCATGTCGGCGCGCTTGCGAGGCGCCTCGCCCAGCAGCGCGCGTCCTCCGGAGCGAACGCGGCTGCCTGGCGGCTCGGCGGGAGCTGCTCCTCGGCTGCCGCACATTTCTCTTCCTTCCACGTGCCGCGGCGACCTCCTTAAGCCGCGGCTCCGCGTCTGCCTTTATTCACGTCTTGACAGAACTTCTCCAGAGTGGACTTGGCTGATGCTGGATGTCAAGTGGGTTAGACTGAGCTGTTAGGGGAAACTCAGGCTTTACTCGGTGTAACAAATTGATGCAGATTACTTTGTAAGGGAGTAAGATAAAACATCTGCTAGATCTTGACTGCCTGAAGAGTTTTTATGACCTACTGCCTCCCAGAGCCTGCAAGGCTGTTTTGGCTCTCAGGCTACCAGGGAATGGGGACCAAGTAAGGCTGCAAGGCTCTTGAAGATGTGTGATGAGGTCTGTAAGCCAGCAGGGCTCCACATGCCCACCTATACCCAGAAGAGCATTTCCAGCATTTCCTGGCACAAGATGAAAAATTGCGTGCTGTCTTGGAGGTAGGATGTGGCTGAACAGAGGTTGGTCCCTCATCTTCTGCTGCCCGGTCTCTCTTCTGAGCAAAGCTCAGTGCTTCTAGCATCAGTTGCCGGCATCCAGGCCCTTCCCAGCAGAGCTGCCCAAGGGGGAGAAACGGAGGGAAATGAGGGAAGACACTTCCTACATGGGACCACGGGCGGATCTGAAGTCACCTCCTGGTCCTTGATCCATCCAGACTGAGGAATTTGGGTCAGTGGGAAAACTGCATCACTAGGAACGCCGTCCCTTCCTTTTGTCTCTCAGGAGATTAATTTTTAAAGAAACAAATAGACCAAACTGCCTGTACCTCACGGTATGCTTTTTAATGATGTTTTTCTGAAGCTTTAACAATGAGCTGAATACCAGAGGGAATTTGGATCTGTGTCTTGGAGTGATTACGTTTTCCCCTTTTGTTTCTTACCTCGCTCCAGTTTTTGGTTCCCAGCTTGTTTTGCTCTATGACTTCCAGAAACCTGTTCTCGGATAATGGCAGGGAAGGCAGCTTGGCTTCTTTTGGAGATGGCCTTGTTGGAAAGAAAGCGTGTCAAGCGTCTGGCCAGAGTCCTCTCTGGACAGAAGCTCTTTGATCACCTTCAGCGACTTGGTGCCATGAACTCATTGCACTGTGCAGACACTCACTATGGTGGTGTGTTGGGACACCAACTTGGTGTTCACAGGACCTTTAGGGTCCCCATATAATGCCAGCTCCTACATCCTAATGTCACACTGCTGGGTGTCTACCCAGTCTCCAGGATTGCTGTCTCCTGCCAGCTGGGGCGGCACAGTGGCTGAAGCACATCTGATACCAGGCTCTGCTCTTGAGGGCCCAGCTGAAGCCTGTGTAGACGTCATGGGGCAATTGTGAGGATGGGTGCAGGATTTGTGCAAGGAAAGAAGCACTGCTTGCGCTGGGCACACAGGACACGGTGCAGTGCAGGCCATGCAGGAGCACCCGCTCTCCTTGGCTTCCTCCCTAGCTGGTGGCTGGCTCACCCAAGCCAGCCCCGGCCCTTCGGGAGCTGCCTTCTCTGACAGCTCCAAGGATGGATGGACTGAGGACATCCCGTGAGCCCCAAGTGAACCAGGGAAAGGAGAGCTCAACTTGGCCTCGGTGCCACCGTCTCCCCGCTCCACCCGCTCCCTCCTTGTAGATACTGAGCCACTGCCTTCCTCCCGCACGGGCTGACGGCCAAGCTGTAAGTGGCAGCTCTCTTTGAGCCAGCTGCAGCATCACTATTTAAGAATCATAAGTCACCTTCACCCCCTCCAACAGAGTGCTGCACGTGGGAGTGTTTAGCGGAGAGTCCTCCGAAGTGCTCCGTGTTTGCAGAGGGCCCCGCAGGGTGGGCTGTGGCGGCAGAGCACGCACCGGCCCTTGTCACCAGGCTCTGGGGGGGACCAGCGCGGACACTCCGTGAACTCGTCTCGTCCTCGGGCGCCGAGCAGGGTGTTGTCGGCCCTGCTGCACGGGGCCCGAGAGCAGCATGAGGCGCCGCACACAAAGACCGCCTTGTTCTCCTGCCCGGCCGCTGGGTCCCGCCGGCAGCGTGGCCGGCGAGCCGCGTCCAAAGAGCCGCCTCCAAACGGAGCCCCTTCGGCTTCACGTAAGCGCCTGGGCTTGCAGCACCGTGGGACTCCATCGCGTCGGCAGCCGGCTCGCTGCAGCTTGTGCACCGCGCTGGAGCGGAGCCCGAGGCAGCCCCGAGCGGCACCGCGCGCACGTTCCCCTCGGGAGGCCGCGGCGGCGGGGCTGGCGCGCGGCGCGCTGCTGATACGGGCGCGCGTCTTGTGGGGGCTTGCGCGCGCCGCGGGGCGTGGGCGCCGTTATCGCGCCGAGCCCTGCCGAGGTGGGGCAGGGCTGGGAATTAACAACCCCGTCCAGAACGCGTGGAATCAGAAGCGAGATTGCCCGGGTCTATCCCGTGGGCTCGGACTCGAGTTGCTGCTTCGCCAGCTCTGGGGAGCTGTTAACCCAGCGTGGTGGTGGTGGCTGATCAAACCCGGCGTGTTCCCCACCTGGGGAAGGGAGATGTCTGCCATGAGCGTCAGTAGGACAGCCCGGAGACACTCTGTGTTAGGCACACTGCCAACAAATGCGTTCCTGCAGTGTTCAGTGCAGGTTTGGAGGCTCCAGCTCCATGACTGTCAGGGTGTCTCGGTGCTAAACACCGCGGGAAATGGCATTTCTTCTGAGCTGTGATTTGCCCCATTGCAGTAAAATGAACTCTCGGGCAGATACAAGAGCCTTCCTCTGCAGCTCCGCGGTGCTGGCACCGCTCCCTCCTGCTCCCACGTCCTGCTTCCCGCCAGAGAAAACACGAGGGCAGTTGTGAAACCCACTCTTGGGGGGTTGTTTCGGTGCGAATCTCCAAGCATCCCTGCAAAACACCGTGCCTGGGCTGGGCCTTGGCCGCTTCCTCGTGCCGGGGCTGGGGAGGAAGGCTCCTCGGAGCGCTGGATCTCCACCAGCCTCCCAGCTTCCTGGGCCGTGGGGAGGCCTGGCTGGGATGCGGAGACCAAAGCGTGCTCTGGAAGCGAGGCTGTTATTCTTACTAATTTTAACACGGTGTTATTACCGGGAACTATTTTTACGCATTGCTTGTGGTGAGTTGTTTCTGTAAGGTAGAGCAATTTGCCACGGGAATCTTTTTGTGTTGTGTGCCGGCTCTAATTGAGTGCGCTCTTCCTTCGCAAGCCGCACCGCGCGGCAGCTTCCCGTGGCTGCGCCGCTCGCGCTGGGCCTGCTTTGATGCCCCCCCAGGTGAGCGTGCATTTTGGGCCGGGGATTGATACTGCTCATTTGCATGCAAATCTCTGGGTTATTAAGATCAGAATCTGGCCCTTTAAATTTAATACCTGCTTTATGCTTTTATTTCCGTGTTTCTTAAAGCAATTTCCAAAAATAACAAACTTCAAACATGATGGGGCCATCGAGCATTTTACTGCCTTGGCTGAAGTAGAAGGAACATTTCTGAAAGTATATTATCCAATTTAACGAGCCTTTCCCATCCTGGCACCCCTCCCACCCCTCACCCCCTTTTGTAGTTGTTTTGGACGGCGCCTTGGAGCGCTGCCATCTAATCCTATTAGAAGGACTTTCATTACACTGCGCGCTGTGTTTATAACCAAGAAAATTAGCTGGAGAGGGGGTCTGCTCCCTCTCCCTCGCTCCTTTTAATTTCACAGTGTGTTGCGACAGGATCCGAGCGAGTCCCAAAAGGTCCCAGCTAGGCCTCCGCTTTTCTTTTTTAACATGGGTCGGAATTTATTAGGGACTACTTCAGGGTAAATTGGGTTCTTGAGAACTTATAATTAATTTGGAGTGGGTCAGTTCTTCCCAGGCTGGAGAGGGCTTCTTTGTGTGGTCTTTTCTGAAAGGCAGAGGCTGCAGAGGCTGTTCTGCAGAAGGGATTTTCATTTAATAGGGACCTGGCTACTTTCTGAAAACCTCACGGCTGCTGGAGGCTGTTGCTGAGTGGGGCTCAAGGGCTTGCAGAGCTCTCGGTGTGGGCGTGAGCGGCTGGGACCCCGCGTTTCCCGGTGAGCTGGTGACACAGCCTGGGCTGGGGGTCCCTGGGCCCCGGGAGACGAGCTGCTCCACAAAGGTCACCGCGCTCGTATTTATAGAGGGATCTGTCAGCGGGTGGCAGCACGTGGAGGGCAGCCGGCCTCGGGCTCTGCACTGCACAGGCCGCTCCACAGAGGGGGCTCCAGGTGCCCACGTTGGTCCCTGCTCCACACTGCGGGTCAAAACACCCGGCTCAGGGGCGCGATCCCCACAAGTGACCTCTGGGCAAATACTTAAGGCTGCAGAGCCACATCTGGCAGCATAATGATGCCATTGAGATACATGGAGGCATGAAGGGGGAATGAGCGTGGGGTTGGGCAGATCTTTGTCTGATGGCACTTCCCTGGGGAGCCTGTGTCTGCTGGGCTGCTCTGCCTGACCCTCTGCAGCTCGTCCGTGTGGGATCAGGTGGCGTTTTCCTCCAGCACAGAGTCGCTCTTTCCTCGCGGCGCCTGGGAGATCGGGAGCTGTCGTGTTTGCAGGGGGAGCAGCCCACGTGCAGGCGGTAGCTGAGGCGGAGGGAGGGTGAGGAGCAGTCCTGATCACAGCACTCCGTCACAGTGAGGACTGAGTCGTGCCGCGGCCACTGAGGCTTCAGCGTGGGATTGTGTGAGGAGACTGCAGTCGTTCCTGTTTGCAAGGGAACCAGCAGATCCAAGCACCGTCTTCTCCGTGCTTTGTTTGTGCAATGGAGCCTCCAGCACTGACCCAGCTGGATCTTCATCCCCCTTCTCATAAGAAAAGGCCCTCTCTGCCCCAGCGGCTTAGGGTGCAGTATCAAGTGCTTGTTGTACGTTGGGAGATGCTCCTCAGCCTTCCTAATCTCACCAGCCAGTGCTCTGCAGATCCCTTCCCTCCACGGCCTGATGACCATCAGGCTGTTTCAGAGCGTTGGCTCCTTCTTTCTCATCCATCCCTCCCTCCTGCCTTGCTCCGAGCTCCATAGCCCAAAGAGGAAACCATTCCTGGTCAAGGCCTAGTGCCTCCTGCTCCGCAGTTCCAGTTTGCTTCTCCTCGGAGCTTGCGGGCGGATTTTTGTTCAGCACATTGCTTTTCTTGAAAGCCTGCCTTTCCTGTAGAAAGAAGTTGAAGAATCCATGGAAAGGAGAAGGTGGAGGGCAGGGAGAGGAGGGAGGCCTGAACTGATCTTGGAGCAATTAAAGTTTCTTTAAAAAGACAGAGACACAGACAGTGGCTTTCTCCAGCAGTAGGTAGAAAGGAGACATGAGGTCATGCTCCTGCCTGGATATCACCCAGCAGAGCCAGGGAAGCAATTTAACCTGATGCAGCTTTGTGGGCCTCTGTGAGCTTTCTGAATGCAGTTTAAAGAACATGGTAGTGGTGAGACATTAATCAGAGAGAGCTGGCCCTTCCCACGGCTGCGGTGGCTTGCCTTCCTTTAACTTCTGGACCATGCCAGTCGCTCTTGTTAGGGCTTGGACCTTGTCCTTTTAAGCGTTGCCATTTCTCTGGTTTTCATTTCTTGATGACGTCCAGGTCCCATCGCTTGAATATTGTGAGCTGCCTGCTAGTGTGTATTGTTTACAGCATTGCCATTTAATTAACAAGGCTTGCTAGTCCAGCTCTGGGTACATCCTATTACCGGTGGCTTAGGAAAGAGCCCTGCACTGAAGAAAGCTACACTCAGCATTGTAAGAAAAAGCCTCATGGCAAATGGGGAAGGGTAAGAAATCCTGGCTGCCCAGGGGGTGGAGAACAATGGTGAACAATTGTAGTGCCCCAAAACACAGCACCCTAATCAGGCTATCGAGTTCCTAGCAGCCTAAAGGTGGGCCGGGGTGCTCTGAATCCATGAGTGCTCTTGGCCAGCTCGTATTTAGGAAGAGCATTGCTGGAGATGTCATTATACAGGCTGCAAAGGCAACCAGAACAAGGTGCTGCAGGCTGAGCTCCTTTCCTAGGACACGCAGGGACTCCACAGAGGGGAATAAAAGCAAAAATTAGAGGCTCAGATAAAGGCACTAAGCCTCACTATGATTGAGTGTACGGCTTGCTGCCACCAGCAAGGAACAAAGCATTACCAGGCTTATTTATGAACTCTATTGTTAATTAAGTGTGTAACAGGTCTGCCTTTCTGCTGAGACCACTTCCACAGCTGGAATCTGTCCCTGGTTGCTCTGTGCTCTGTTTTTTCTCTAGTCAGCACATGTTCATTAAACAATCCTGACCTTCGTGTTTCCTCTCTCTCTCTCTCTCTCTCTCTCCCTCTTCCCAGCATGGGTCGGTGCCTTGGCCATGGGGATGATCTTTTTCTGCTCCCCCATCGTGAGCATCTTCACAGACCGGATCGGCTGTAGGACGACAGCAGCCTCGGGAGCTGCCATTGCTTTCATCGGACTCCTCTCCAGCTCCTTCACCAAGTAAGGCTGCCAGCTGCCGGCCTGGGAGGTCACGCTGCCCTCTGGCAAATGGCTCTTTCTGCTTGTTCTCCCCAAATCCTCTGCTCAAAACCACATTGTCGCTGCCTTTTGGTGCAGATCAGGTGTTTTCAATCTAGCTGAGAGGTCTCCTGGCATCGCTGCAGCCCGTGTGCAGCCTGCAGGTACACTGCGCGTCTCGGTCCAAATTGAGTCGTGAGTTGCTCTTTTGTCCCTGAATAACAAGAGAATTAACTTTACCGGAATGAGGAACTTTTGCTTTATGCAATTTTGGCTTTTGGGAGCTTCTTTGCTCATGTCCTCTTAAATTTCCACTTCCATCATTTAATCTTGAAGACAGGGAGCAAAAAGCATTCCAATCACTGGCTACTCTAAAGAGACACTTGTGGAAAATTGTTGTCCTTTGCAAACAACTTTACATTCGGTACTGAAAGCAAAATACAATTTGAAGTGGTATTTGACTGGTTACACCTGGCCCGAGTCAATGGTGCTCACTCAGGTGCAATGTGCTAAAGGGAGGCCAAACGTTTCCATGTGCATGAGCCTGGAAATCAGGAACATAGGCGGGCTTTGGAGTAGTGCGTGCTGCTCCCAGGCTGGCCCTGGCTCCCGAGCCAGCTGTTTCTCACCCAGCACAGAAGGGCTGCTGCTCCGTGTTTTCCTAGTCCTTTCTCCATACGCTTCCTTTGGCAGCCTGTCACCAAGGCACATTTTGATGGTAGGTGTACCTGATTTGGTGTGATTGGGAGGGGCTGGAAAAATTATCATTTGCATCTGTAGGGAAGCAAAGAGGTCACCCCAGTACCCTCCTCCTATGTGTCTGTCCTTAGATGCGGTCTCAAGAGCTCCATACTTGGGCACTGTGGAGACATCCTCCAAAACATCATTTGCCCAAGCTTGCCTGAATGGAAGCATTGCCGGCAGTTGGGTTTAAGCTGAAATCAATATTGTTTTAATTTAAATGCTCCCAGAAGTTTGTTTTGTTTTTTCCCCAAGCAAACCCACACACTTGTTCCAAAGAGGATAACTGGGCTGTGCCCTGCCCGGAGCCGCCTCCGTGCCAGGCTGGCTGCTGGCGCCGGCGAGGCCGGCCCCGGCGCCGGCTGGGGAGGCCTTCAAACGCTTCGTGCTGGGAGAGGAGACGTTTCTGGGGAGTTCTGTGTCGTGCAAGAGGCTTGGGCCGCCTGCTGCTCAGCCACATGATGGTCGGCCTCCGTCGCTGGTGTCTAATGAGAACCAGCTCAGCGCAAGAGGAACTCTTACCCTGAAGACCGGGTTGACGAAACCCTCGCGCTCGCCCAGCCCTTGGGTTCCTGCGGGGATGTGCGTGCGGACGCTGTTCCCAGAGCAGCAGGAGGGTCCGGCTGGCCGGGGTGTGCCAAGCGCCATCTCCGCGGGGCCGCGGGAGGCTGGAGGCTGCTCTGGAGGCTCTGCTGTGTGATGTGGCTCCCGGCTGCTCCCCACCAAGGAGCCCTGGCACCGAGGGGCATGACGCAGGAAGAGCTCTAGCCACCCTGTATGGATACAGCAGTGTCACCGAACCTCGTAGGAATTATAAATAACCCCTTGCTCCTCAGTCCCTGGGGTAGAGGACACCCGTGTCCCAGTAAAGCCCCTCATTGACCAAGGACAGGGACGGAGGAGCCATTTCAGCAGAAAGCTCACATGGTTCTGCCTTAGTTTGGGCATGTTGGGATGCCCCGGCCCTTTCTTTCAACAGCATGAACAACTGCCCGGAGGAAAGCAGCCCTCCCACTAACTCCACAAATGACTGCCCTTTCTATTTAGAAAGATAACAGTAATTGGAGAAAGTCTGATCAGTCCGGTGGGAAAGTGCCTCCGAACCCCTGGTAGCACACAGACAAACACACGGAGCAGTTCCCTCCTAGTCTTTCTTTCCCTCTAATCAACAAAACGTTGACTCTTTTTTCCCCCTATTGTGAAGTGTTCGTGCGAAGGAAAAGCACTCTCGAGACCACATTGCTGCCAGTGGATTGTTGTGTTGGGCTTACAAAAAAAAGTACATGCAGAGAAAAATATCATTTCCAGGGGAACTTCAGAGCTGAATTCCGTATTTCCTGCTCTCTTGCTCCTAGCTGAAATTCCTTTGGCTGCCGTCTAAGGGAGGAATGAAACCCCTTTGCAGCTGAACGGCAGGAAGGGAAGGGAGGATTTTCCATTGAGCTGCCTTGGGCGAAGCTGAGCCAGATGGGAGGACAAGCAGCGGGGCTGCTCCGGCTGCATCGCAGAGCCAGGCCCCCACGTTGGGAGCGAGCAGCTCCTGCTCGCCCACAGCAACCAAGAGGCCCTTCTAGGTTGGTGTCACGAACTCTGCACAGCCTCAGATGGAGGATCGTGTACACAGAGCAGGCGTTGCAGTTGGCACACGGGTTGGACTAAACACATATGGCTCCTAGAGGCATCAAAAAGCCGAGTCTGGCTCCGTTGTAGAAGTCCTGTAGCATTCAACCCCATCCTTCATCAGTCCAGGCTTGAGGTGGCTCTTGTCACCCCTCCAGGCACCACTTCTGCCCCATCCTTGCCTGGCCAAGCTCACGCAGGGGAGCCTGGTCTTGGCAGCCTGTTTCTGTGGTACCGTGAGCCTCCTGCTCACAAAATGCTGGGCGCCCCATAAGGAAAACACTAAATAAGCAGGCCGTGCTGAATAGCAGAGCCCGGGAGAAGCCTGGAGGTTTCAGCCATGTCCTCTGAGCTGTAGCTTGGTCCCTGGAGCAGCCAGCGAGCTCTTCTCTCCTCTGCCAGGAGCTCCCAGCACAGAGGTGGCCCCAGGGAGGCCACGCGCCACCCGTGAGCCCTGCACACAGCCCACCTCCCACCACACCGCGGTTCACACGTGGGCCTCCAGCAGCAGGGACCTCCTCAGGCTCGTGCTCTGCAGCAGGGTGACCGCTCCGGCCTCCTTTCATCATTAGGTGTTAATAACGCACAGGATTTTTCGCCAGGACAGACGTCTCTCACTTCCTGCACCTCCGTCACCGCACACTCGGCCTTTCCTCCAGCCATGGCGTACGAGACTGGCACATGGCTGAACTTCACTGTCGTCCTTAGGGGGGCTCTTGCGGTCCCATCTTGGTGCCATGCCGCTCAGGATGTCCCCGCGTGGGAAGAGGCTCCGGCGGCTGGGGCAGCGGGGCCGAGCAGGGGCCAGTTCGGGCGCGCCGTGAGCGAGCAGCAGCCGTTGGCGGCGACCTCATTCCCCCGCGCAGACGCCGCCACGCTGCCCGTGAGCTCGCAGCGAGCGGCTGGCTCCGTCCCAACCGCCGGGTGGGAAACCCTGGCGAAGGAAAAGGCTGCTCCAAGCCCCCACTTTTGTGACCGGTTGCGGGAAGGTCTTAATGCCAACATGGGGCAGGTGGGACCTGTGGCACTTGCAACCCCAAAATGTAAGATGAGCCGCAGTCCTGAAAGCTGGTGTGATCCAGCCGGGTCAGGACCCCCCACGGTGGCCACAGCCTCCAGTAAGTGGGTCAGTGTCTGGTGCCCATGACCTCCCTGCCTTGATCTAGCTAGAAATTGCCTTTCATGGTAGCTGCTCCTCCTCGAGCAGTTTTGAACCATGATCACGTTCAGCTTGCTGCTCAGCTGGCCAAAGAGACGAGCTTGTATCGGAGTAAATGATGCCCTCGTAGGCATTTTCTCAGCTTCTCACTTGCTCTAGGGAAGGTGTTTAGTCCTTCACGTGAGCAACTCTGAGTCCTGGAATTAGCAGGACCCGGTACCTGCAGCATCTTTAGGTCAGTTAATAGCCCAGGTGTTTCCATCACGCTCTCCTCCCATGCAGCGTTTTGGTGGCAGACTTTTGCAGGTGAATGTGTTGTGCAAAGGCAGCAAAATCCTCCTTCTGCAGAGAAACCTGCTGGAACGCAAGAGGTTATTTGCACTGCCTAACTTTAAGCTGCTTTCTTAGCTGCTGCTGCTGGGAAAAGCTGGTCAACAACAGAGAAACTGCTCCTTCCAAAGGGGCTCAAGTGCTTTACACACGCTCTGCAGAGCAGCCACTTCACTCCCTCCTCAAATGAGGTCACTTCTGTAAGGTAAAAATGAAACCCATTAGACATCTAATGGAAACTTCTGAAGTTGCTCTGAGAAGAAGAACATAATTAACCAGCCTGGAATTTGGACGGAAACGCAATGTTCTTGTCCTAAGTGCCTAATAATCAGCGAGCTTGGTGCCTTCTGCATTTAAACACTGGCTGCAGAGTGTTTCCAATTAGTTGTTTCAGTGGAAAAAAATGGATTTCTAGCTAAAAATAATACACCCTTCCTGCCTTAGTTGAGCTTTTTTTGCTGTGATTTAAAAACTGCCCGAGCTGGGTGAGGTTCCCGAGGAGCGTAGCTGGCTGCTGCCGTCTGCCCGCCGTGCCGCAGGAAGCCCTCCCGGCTGGACTCCATTTTCTCTGAGATTTAACATGCCAGCTGTGAAATGAGGATAATCCTTGCTTTGTCTGGGGAATAAGCTCCTCAAGACCGGGCTGTCTGTGCAGTGCTCATGGTATGCGAGCCCTCGGTCCCGACGTGTCTGCCTGCCCCGTGTAACACAGCTACGTGCCTCTGCTTTCTCTGCTAGGTCTCTCGAAGTCCGTTACTTCACGTACGGGATCCTCTTCGGCTGCGGCAGCTCCTTCGCCTTCCAGCCCTCGCTGGTTATCCTGGGTCACTACTTCAAACGCCGCCTTGGCTTGGCCAACGGCATCGTGGCCGGTGGCAGCTGCCTCTTCTCCGTCTCCCTCCCCTTCTTCTTGAAGACAGTTGGGAAGGCCATTGGGCTGGCGCACACTTTCCAAGTACTCAGTGCCTTTATGTTCATCCAGATATTCTTGTCCCTGACCTATCGGCCCATCTTGCCACCTTCCTGTGACTCTCAGCACGATGGGCAAGACAAGGTGGTCAGCCGGAGCGTGCAGCAGCAGTGCTGGTCCCAGATGCGCAAGTATTTCAACCTGAGGGTTTTCCGGAGAAAGACCTATCGGATTTGGGCCTTTGGGATTGCTACTGCTGTGCTGGGATACCTTGTACCTTACCTGCACCTGGTAAGAGCACCATCGGGGCTGGAAAGGGAGGGGGGCTCCCTTTGCCCCCAGGGAAAGGACTCCTCCTTGTCAGCAGAGGAGAGTGCGATGGGCAGGTAGGAAGCTGGAGAAGGACAGGAGGAGAGAACCAGTGGGTCAGAGCAGCCAAAAGCCTTGAAATTAAGGCAATGATGCAGGCACTTCTCGTAAACATGAGCAGTGACGGGGAGATGGCTGTTGAATGTTCCTGCAAAGGATCGTGCTGATAGCTACCTCCAAACCACCTCTGCACCAAACGTCTATTGAGCGATTGCTCTCAACTGCTGGACTCAGATGATTCCATGGACGAGGGGGCAGCGTTTCTGCCACGCTCGACTGCCAGGGCAGGGTCAGTAATGAGAGAGGAGGGACACGGAGCTGTTGGCCTTTGGGTGGCCTTTGAGTTGGCCATGAGATGAGCATGGGGTGGGCATGAGCATCGCAGCCATCCCAAAGAGCAGTGAGACCTCTGAGAGAAGTCCACCCACATGCTCAGCATTTAGACATGTGTGCTCCTTCCAAAAAAATCTTTGCTTAAGGTCATTCCAGCTCATCCATTTGCGGTGTGAGATGAACTAACGCAGGGAGGATTAATATCCTTATTTCTTTCTCTTTGTCCTAGATAAAATATGTGGAGAAGGAATTTAAGGAAAACAAAAATGACTGGATTCTCTTGGTTTGCCTTGGAGCCACTTCAGGGCTTGGTCGCTTGGTTTCAGGCCGGATTGGTGACTGCATTCCTGGACTAAAGAAGATTTATTTGCAAGTAAGTTCTGCCTGATCCTTCTTGTAGCTCCATGCTAACTACTGTAGATCAGCTGCTTGGGGCACTCAGGAATTGTTGATGACAGATCTTTTCCTACCATTAGCTAACACTGTCATATGCCGTGAGGGAACTACATGACTTACAGGAGGATACACAGAGGAACAGATAGTTGCCCACCTGAGCTCAAGTCACAGGTGACAGTATCAATTCAGTAGTAGAAGACTCCAGTCCTGACTTTTTCCCTAACTGCTAGACACCTTCTCACCTTCTTTTGGTTTTGATACACAGACTGCTGAAATCTAGCAGATAATCCGGAAGATAATCTTCCTTAAGGCTTCTTAACAGGTCTTCTTAAAGGACTTCTCTGAGACAAGAGCAGAGGGTTGATGGCAGCATTCCTGGGCTTAGAGAACATGGCTGTGTTGTTGACCTGTTCAGTATTGCCATTATTTAAAGCATGGTTTTGGACTTGAGGAACTGCTAAAGCCGCTCTTGCAACTGCCTGGCTCTTTCCTTGGGGAAGAAGAGACCTTAGAAGTCCTTGATCAGGAAAGAGAAATTCAGCAGCATTAAAGCGTTTCTCTAGTTTACATGAAGAAATGCTAGTCCTGCTGTCGTTCAAATCAAAGAGTTTCCATGGACTTGGAGCTTTGCAATTCCAAGAAGCAGGAAGTATGAAAGCAAAGTCCTGTGGTCCTGGCAGAGAGCCCAAGGGGTGAAAACATGACCGGGGTGATGGGTAGCAATGTCCTCCTTCAGAAGTCCTCCCTGGGAGGAGGGCCTCTGTGCTGTGAGATGTTCCCGACTCTGGGGTTGTGCTCCGAGGCTAAGTTGTCCTTGAATGGTCTCATCTTTGTTCCCACAAACTTCTCACTTGTTCTAGGGATGTACTTGGTGGATCTTCTCTTCCTGCGTCTTGTAGCATCACCTGTGTAAACAAGCAGCTTTGGCTTTGCTCCTGTTCAAGATGCCTGAGCTTATTTTAGTGTCCGGATGTTTTGAATAAAAATCTGCTCCAATTTAAAAAAAAAAAACATGTTGGGATTAAACCGTGCTCTTCGTGTGCTTAAGGCCTTCAGTCATTTAAAAACTTTTCAGAACAGGACAAAAGTGAAGGGCAGAGAATGACAGGGAGGGCAAGAAAGGCAGGACTGGAAGGGGAGCAGGAAAAAGAACCAGACAGCAAACGAGCCACCCAAGTCACAGCAATGCCCAGAGCAGCCGCATGTCTCTCCGTGCTGCCTGGTAGGGGCCTGAGCATCAGCTGAGGACCTGCAGCTACAAGGTTGAGGACTTGTTTCTCCTGAAGTATTTGTGCTACCTGCTCAAGAACCTCACCTTCTCCTTGAAGACAAAGCACCCTCGAGTCATTGGAAGGAAAGTGCAGAACAGCTTCCTCTTAGGCCTCCTCGATACTCCTGCAGCCCTTGGAAACCCTGAGCTCATCCTCCTTCGCAGACACCTAAAGACTGTTTCTGCTTTTGTCTCCCCAGGTTGCGTCCTTTGGTCTGTTGGGCCTCATGTGCATGATGATCCCCCAGTGCCGAGGCTTCGAGGGCGTCATCGTCATCTGCCTCTTCCTCGGCCTCTGCGACGGGTTCTTCACCACCATCATGGCCCCCGTAGCCTTCGAGCTGGTGGGGCCCATGCAGGCATCCCAGGCCATAGGGTACCTCATGGGCCTCATGTCCGTGCCCATGACTGCTGGCCCGCCAATAGCAGGTGGGTAGAGCCTTTGGTGTCGGTCTTGGACCCAGCTGTGGGGAGGCAGCAAACACTGGTAGATGCCTTCGCCTGGACTGATGTTTTGGTGAGGGAGCAGCAAGACAGGTCCAGAAGCAATATGAGCACAGAAGCTAATTTTCCTGGAAGATAAGCTAAAAATCAGGAGGCAGTGATTCGTTCCCAAGATGGTACGGAATGGCATGCAAGGAATTTCTAGAGCAGAGGAGCAAATGCAGTGTGGAATGTGCAGCCAGAAAAAAAAAAAGAAAAGACCATACTGAATAGATAGAATATTAGTTACAGTAACACGTCACAAAAGGATTAGTGTTTTTTGGAAGTTCTGCATAATATGAGGCCTGAGGACTGACTGTTAACTGACAAATTCAGGTCCTGTTTACTGAATTAGAGCTGGAGGCACCTGAGTGCACGTTGTGTGAAGGCTCGTGTTGGTGCTGGAACACACTAATATCCCAAACGGCCTTAAAAGCCAGCCCTTTGCTGAAACTGGCCTTCAAACAGCAGAACATCTGCAACTGAAATAGCGAAGCTGGAGATACTTAAGCACGTTTGCTCTTCCTGGCTCTGGCAGCCAACGCGGGGCTCGATGCCATCGTGAGCAGCGCGGCGGCTGGAGCGGCGGCTCTGTCCTTCTGGCGCTGCAGAGCGTCCCGTGTCGGGCTCCTCCGGCACGGGGCCACGGGAAGGGGCCCGGTGCGTAGGCTCCGCTCCCACGCGGGCTTGAGACGCCCGCAGAGATTTTCCAGCGTCGGGAACGTGCGAGTCCGCAGGTGCCAGGCTGCGTGAGAACCTGCTGACCTGGCAAGCACAGAGCGTATTGGTTTTCAAGGGTTCTGTTAGAGGCCGTAATAAGCAGCACGTATTTTCCCTGTTACACCTCAAAACGGACAAAGTGTCCCTGGGCTCAGGAGCAGCTCTTGGCCTCTTCTCCTAAGCACCCAGTGCCTGTCAAAGCCCTCAGAAGTGCTGCTCAAAACACTAAATTGCCTGGCACTATCACAACCTGCTCACAGGATTGTTCAAAATACGCCTGATTTTGCTCTGCCCTGGCCACAACACAGGGTCTGCACATGTGTGTTAACACAGGGTCTGCACATGTGTGTTAAACTGGGGAGCCCAAGGAGCTGTCTGGAACAGAAATGGTTTAAAAACCAAGGCTGGTGAGCAGAGCTGAGGTCCTCACTTGACACAGGAGATGAGCTAGTGGTTAGACTGACGTGGCTGTAACCCGTGTTGCTCCTCTCTTTCAGGATACCTCAAAGACTATTTTGGGAATTACCACATTGCCTTCTACTTTGCTGGAGTTCCCCCCATCATCGGAGCCCTGGTGCTAGCCGTCGTGCCCCTGGTTCACCAGAGGATGCTCAAGAAGCAGCGACTGGATTCGGGCAAAGACAAGATGCTGGTTTCAGAGACGGTCATGAACGGAGAGCTGCTCCCGGGCTGCCCGGCCTCCGAGGCGCACATCTAGGCACGCCCGGGCCTCCGCTCTGACACACGCACACCTGCACACACTATTGCCACCAGCATCTTCTCGGTAGCCTAAGCACAGGCCCCTTTTCTAAACGGACTGTAATTCTCGATGATTGCAGATGCACTATGTTTGTAAAGGAAAAACAAAAATTCTTCTAGTTAAAATGCTCTTAACTAGCAGAAAAGCTTTTTTTCGGGGCAGTTTTGATTCCAAAGCCTCTTTTTTTTCCCCTCTAACTGTTTTTCTACGGAGAACTCACACCAAGATTCAATGCTGATTGAGCGCCTCGTCCTTCTCCCAGTTTTCTATGCGTCACAACAGAGGTTTACAGCTGATAAACCCCGTTTTAGAGCCAGCCGCAGGCAGGGCATGTTGAACCAGCTCCCAGCCAAGCGATCCGGTGCATCCGCAGCGCAGCTCCAGCGGGGATGCCGGAGGCGGCCGCTTCCAAGGAACAAACACCGCTCCAGCCCGGCACAGAAGCAACTAAAACCTCAGCAGGTCGCTGGGTTATCTTTGTATCTGCTGTTGTTCCGCTGCCCCCCACGCGAGCCGGCGTGCACCACGAAGCGCGCTGCAGCTCTCCGCGCGCTCTGCAGGACGAATGGGCGCTCGCCAGGGCCAGAGCCCCCTCCTGTCTTGCTGTTCCCGACGTGGATCCCGCTCGTAGCAAGCCGGGAGCTGCAGAGGGATGCGGGCAGCCGAGGTGGTTCGTGGCACCAAGCAGAAGTTGCTTCCCCACATCTGCGCTGCCTGAGGGTTGTACATAGGCTCCCGCATGCTCCTCATCCCCTTTTGTCCATGTTGGCGGACACGGGTGCACCGTGCAGTGCCGTGTCCAGCCTCTTCTTGGCAGTGTCTCCCTGCAGTTCCAGGGGCTGCTCCTTTATCGCACCATCCGCTACATTTCAGCCACCACCACAGCCCCAGGAGCAAGATGTCTTGTATTGCAGCTCCCTTGGTTAACGGGGGCAGGTTCATCACATCTGAAATAAATCCATGAAGGGCTTCGAATCATCTCTGTGACTTCAAGGCCATCCTCAGGGGCGACCAGATCAGCTGCAGGCAGAGGCGCTGCGTGGAGAGCAGGACACGGCCCCCAGCAGCTCACACCACCGTGCTTGGCTGCCGTCACCGCGCCGAGTCCTCAGCTCCAGGGTGTTCAAAACCACACGGTTGCCGTTTTTTTCATTTTTTTTCCGTGTTTTTTGTGTGCCTGCCGCTGCAGGAGCATACGTGGCTTCAAAGCTGCCCCAGACGGGGCACGTGGGTGCTGTGAAACGGGGCCGTTGCAGTGCCATTCACCCCGAGTGTTGAGGCTGTGCCTCCACTTTCACAAACTCTTGACTTAAAGGTCCTGTAATGTGAGGGTGACAGAGCCCTGGAACAGGCTGCCCAGAGAGGTTGCGGAGTCTCCTTCTCCAAAGGAGAGGAGTCTCCAAACCCACTTGGATGTCCCCCTGTGCCCCGTGCTCTGGGTGTCCCTGCTGGAGCAGGGGGGTTGGACCAGATGATCTTTAGAGGTCCCTTCCAACCTCAACCATTCTGTGATTCTGTGAAATTTCCCCGGGTAGGAGCTGTGGGAAGGCCCCCGTCCTGGTTACCGCCACAGTTAGAAGCTGGAGGGCTCGGCGCGTGCGAGACCCACGCGCGCTGGTGTTGCTGAGGAGCGAAGCTTTGTGTACGTTTCTCATCGTGGTGAATGCGCTGGTTCGGTCCCTGGCATGGCTTCGGTTTTTGCATGGCTTCAGTGCCTTCGTTTTCATTGCTCCCAGCTGACCAGATTTCAAAGCCCTGGGTCTTTTCAGCAGTGTTTCTAGCATCTCCCTGGACGCGGCCGCAAACGTCTGGTCCCAAAGTAATTCTGCTCCCACGAGGCAGCTTGGAGCAGCCCGAGCCCCTTCGATTGCCAGGGGCTGCTGAGCGCACTTAATCAAACTGCATCAGAGAGGTGCAGTGCTGGACTCCCCCGCGCGTCTCCTTTCGCCCACTGAGCCCGAGGGCACCCGTCCCGGTGGGAATCACCCAGCCCGAGTCCGGGCTGGATTTCGGGGCTCTCGCTGGCAGCACCCATGAGAGAGACGCAGGCGCCCTGGGCACCTGGGCACCCCTGCCTTTCTTTTCTTTGTTTTAAGACTGCTTTTAACTCAATACACCCTTAAAATTTTGTATTTGGAAGTTACAAGTATTTGCGTGTGTGTCTTAAAAGTACGCCTGTCCTTTCAGAATGTGAACTTCTGAGTCTCAGTACACAAAAAAACAAAAAAACCTAAAAAATTCTCTAGCACATTTTTGTAAATGTTTCTGAATGTCGTTGAAGAGCCCTGTAGAATAAACCCAGTTGTAAAAGACGGCGGGCGGTGCTGTGTCTGTCCTGCTCGTCCCTCTCGCGGCGCACGCGTCCGGGCTCCCTGCTCCCGCGCTGGTCGCTGTGCAGGAACCTTGGGCCAGCGGCTGCTACGAAGCCTTCGCCTGGGTCTAGGCCCAGATTGCTCGGAAAGGCTGCTTGGAAAGAGGAAAATTTCTGAGAGAAAAACACATCATTTCAGATCAATATAGAGAGCTGAAACAGAAGAGGCCGAGCCAAGCACAGCAGGATGCTCTTACTGCAATCACGGCGCAACAGCCAGGTACCTGTCCCTAAATCCAGGCAGAGCTATCAAGGCTTCCTCACACCCCGCTCCTATCTAAGCCCTCCCCACATGGGAGCGGCTGCCCCTACATGTGTCACAGCCCCGGCAGTTCTCAGGGGTGGGATGGGAGCGCCCAGCCACCAAAGCATCGCTCTATTATACAATAAAAAGTGCTGCCCTATTAATGCAAATACCTGGTTTACATTAACACCTATAGCTTACAATAATGTATTTTGTACATTAGGTATCACATATAAGCTAGTATTTATACATATGATGCAATAAGATGCAGCTTATATATACACTCCTCTACACATGGTATAAGTATATACATGGTATAAATACATATATACAAGATCTATAGTTTATATTCACACCTAAAAAATGCAAAGAGTCTATATGTTCAATAGTAAACATATGGAAATATATATTAGCATACATTGTTAAAAATTACCTACATATATATATGAAAATGAAATATATCTATAGTTACATGTAGATGTAGCTATATAGATATGTATCTGATCCAGCTATCAATTCAAGCTCTATCTCTAATATAGATTTAAATATTCCTAGAGAGAATCTAGATATTAGAGAGATACCTAGAACATACATAAACAGTATCTATATACAGTGTGCACACATATATACACACACAAACTATATAGTATGTAGATAGCAGATATATCTGCATCTATTCAGTATGTTCAGCAGATTTGTATTATATATTATCTATATAGATCTAGATATCTATATAGATATCTATATAAATATCATAGCTCTATATATTATTCTGTGTTTATGAAGTTTGCATACATACATATATATCTAAATAGTTTGTGTTTCATATTCAAAATTTACATTAAAATGATACATATAAATATAATTTACCATAACAGACAATCTCATCCAGCACAACCTCCTGCTTTGCAGTTGGGAGGTGGCTGTTTGTGCTGGGTGAAGAGTGGAAAACATCCTTCCTCTTCCTCTTCCTCCTCCTCCTCGCCTGCTCCCCCCGACCCTGGCTCCAGCCACGAGGAGGGGCAGAGGGACAGGCGGGACGGCCCCGCGTGCCCCTCCCGCACACCCGGCCCTTTGCTGGGGCCATCGCAGTGGGCGAGACCCAGGGTGGGAGCGACGGCCGGGCGCTTCCAAGGGAGCCCAGGTCGTGGGGAAGCGGTGGAGCCCCCGGGGGCAGCAAGGCCGGGCGGCCGCAGGGGGCCTGGGTGGCTTTGTGGGTTTCCAGAGCACCGGCTGCTCTGCTGTAGGCAGCACGGAGCCATGGGGAAGGACCACGCTGCTCCCGGCCAGACCCCAGGACAGTGACCTCCTGCAGCCGCCACTTACCGCCTCAGAGCTGCGTGTGGTCCGTCACAGTCAAGGGCCCTCGACCAGACACTGACCTCAGGACGAAGCTTTTAGCCATCTGTGTGGTTTACGAAAGCCACAGCAAGCGCGACGAGCGCGGCGCGTTCCCTGCGTTTGCAGCACCCAAGGCACATCGCTGCTGGGTCCTGGGAAAAGTCACAGCTGCTGCTGGAACCACAACATAGGGATGCTGGAATCCCACACTGTCCACTGATAGATGTGCACAAGTCTGGTGCAACACAAGCAGCAATGGATTCTTGCGGGAACTTAGCCAGACACGAGGCCGGTTCCTTCCCGGCAGCCCCAGGCGGGGAGGCAGCCCAATGGAGTCGGCTCCTATCGCACCCCTCACAGCAGACCTCAATGCAGGTCCCCTGTAACGCGAACAAACCCAAGGAGGATGATGGAGCACAAACGATCGCTTCATGCATTCTATTGGGTCTCCTGTAATTTGCAGCAGGACATCTTACACAGGGCACAAACTCCTCCTAGGTGGTTGTTATCAAGTCTGCTCAAAGTCTGCTGACCCCAGAGTAACGTTTCTGTGCTAAATGAGTCCAGTATAAATTGGTGTAAAGCGCTGTGCAAAGACACAGAAAAAAAATATCCAAGAGGGGGTCTAGGGTACTTAATGGACAGTTTGTTCCTCCCATAAGAAAAAAAAAAATCCATTTGTAACACTGCAAAGTTACAGATCCCTCGCTGGGGAGCGATTCCTGCCGGGAGAGGCCGAGGGAGCCGCGTGGTGGCAGCTCAGCCCTGGTCTCCATATGGCAAGGCCCCAAGGCAGCGGCCATGAGAGACGCACACGTTACAGTAACTAGGACACTCGAGATAAGGCTGTGGCTTTGGGTGACCGGATGAACCCACGCCTTGCGATAGCCAAGACTGTACCAGGAGATTGGGAAAACGCCCCACGGCGCCACCACCAAGCAAGGGGCAGACCCGGCCGGGTCTCCTTCTCCCTAGCCCCGTATTGCTACAGCCCCATGTTGCACCTCATGGGCAACCACAAACCCCCGCTGCAGACCTGCCAGGGACAGGGTGCTCCAGAGCCGTGTACTGCCCTATGCAGCCATCCAAGGGGAGCCTGGGTGACAGTCACCATGGCCTGCGGTGGCGGCAGCAGTGGGGAACGTGCTCGTCTGCTGGCTGACACCGCAGGCGACGGCGGCTCCTTCGACTCCGGGGCGTTATCGGGCTCGTGCAGCTGCTCCGCACACGTTGCTGCTTCCTCCCAAAGGCCTTTCAGCTCTCAGGGAGCAACTTGGGTGCACGCAGGAGCTGCACTGGTCAAGCCATCCCGAAAACACATCTATTAACTGCCTGCAGGCCCTCTGCATAGAGAGAAGAACGACTTCAGTAATAAACAAGGGCATGTAAAAGGGAAGTCGAACCACCTCAGCAATTCCTCTTTGCAGTCCTTTAATGAATTAAGCCCTAAAGGAAAAAAAAGTGCACTGCGTGGAAAGGGCAGGAGGGGCTCCCACCAGGTGGCACTCTGAAGCCACCAGGGACACTGCTTGGTACCACCGGGCAGGAGGAAATTACCAAAAAGCACCTGTTTTAACCCTTCAGGTGGCAACACACCCGAGTCAGGCAGCTGCATCCCCCCTGCAAGAGCAATGTCAAACGAGCAATTTAGGGAAGCAACCAGAACGACTGATAAACAGTATACTGAGGGAATTGCAAACCTTGCTAAAAATCAGTCTACTCTGTTAGCCACCGAGGTGTCAATATTGGCTTTTCTCAGCTCCAATATAAGATTAAAAGCAGCAAAGTTACCTCAAAAGACAAGGGCACGATGCAGCCCAAGGTCATCAAGCCTCCAGGGACCCCAAAACCGTCCCACCAGCTGAGGGCTTCTTCACTGAGGTCAAATTATGGGTTCTTGGTACCATTTGGGAAACCTCCGATATTTTATTTAGTCGTTGCTATTGTTACATAAAGATAAAATGTTAAGGCATGCCACTATTAAGCTATAACAAAACCGTAAAGTTGACTCTACCAAAGTGTACAGTTATTGGAAACTCAGAACGCGAGAAGGTTACGCCGAGCGCCGCGCTTCAGAGCCGTGCTTCACATTGCTTAGCACTAGCGGGCTCCTTCCCTTCTGCTCACCATCCTTAGGCCTCGGAGATGCAGCTCCGAGTTCCAGAATCTAAAACATAGCCACAAAGAAAGGCAATTTTTGGTTTTTCCCTTATAATTCTGCTTTCCAGTAAGGCGGTAGAGCCCCTGGGAGCTGCAGCCAAGAGCATGGAGTTGCTCTTCGTACGCGGCTGGAAGAAATTCAGAAGGGTCATTTTGCTGAGGGAATTTTGGCATAAAAGTACATTGTCTACATTCATCACAGGCCTGCACCTGACATCAATAGCTAATTTCCAATCTTACAGTGATGCATGTCAGAGGGAAAATTTAAGAGTACAAGCTTATTCATTCTTCTGCTTAAAAAAAAATTAAAAAAAAAACAAAAAACCACCAAACACGCGTAGCCCTCTGCCACAACGGTGTGTCCCACCAGGAGGAAACGAGCTCAACAGCCAGGCAGGGTCTCCCACTGACCCAACCACCACAAAATGCACAAGGAGAAAAAGAAAATTTGGAATTTCAGGACATGGGGAAACCCTCCACAGGCTGATGAAAAGTTAAAATGGTTTAGAGCTGACACCAGCTCTTATGCAACCACCACCACCAAACACTACAAATGTGTTTAAATTAGAAAAAAAAAAAAGGTCTTTTTTTTGTTTGTTTCTGTCATCAGAGGAGCAAGCAACATTTCCCATATAGCCAGCAAGAGCAGTTCATATCCCTTCCTAACTACTGCCCTGAAGATGAAATAAATATTTTCCCGCTGCACATATTAGCTTGAAAAAGACCACTAAAGAACAGAACAGAGAAAATAGTTTCCATAGCTTATTGACAGGGCAAGGAGAAGCTTTCCCCTGACACTGACGAGTGCTCAGGCATATCTTCCAATTCTCAATTTAATATGCCACGTACTTACTTTTAATGGAGAACTTAACCAGTTTTAATCTGGCCACAACAGGAGTATAAAGAGCTTTTTTTGTGTGTGTGTTGCCAATTGCCGGGAGCGTACTAAAGTAATCAATTAGAAGTTTCAAATATAACTTAGCACTCTAATAATTAATCTGCTTTCCAGTTAATACTTAAAATGACTCCTCTGTGGCAGTCGTTAAGTCACGTGCTACTAACATTGAGTATCACAGCACGTTCACTAAACAGATCCAGAATTTACCAATACGGTAGAATCTCATGGAGAACTAGAGGGGGGAAAAAAAAAAAGGAGAGAAAAAGTCATTATTCATCTGCTGAAGAGTTAGAGTTGCCTCAACTTTTTTTTAAAAAAACCCTCAATAAAAATAGGGCATAAGACTTACCAAACAACCGGGACATACCCATTTGTATTATTACATATTAGTAACCAAAAAAATAACCAGTCATTAGAAGAGCTTCTAATTTTTACCATCTTTTTGGTGGCATTACTGAGCCAAAACACTGCAATTATAACATTTAATTTCCATTTTTTTAATGCAATTAAGATGTCTAATTCAACTGTTCTTATATTACAGTAGCTGTTCACATAAATAGTACAGATATGCACTGCTCTTGACAGGTACACAGTTACAAAAGCAGCTCTTGTATTTAGTTTGCTCTCTGTGTGGTGGGTTTTGTATGAAAAGCAATCTCAATTTCTAAGCATGGTACAATTTTAATTCTTAATGCATTAGTACAACAGTGCATTGGAAAAGTACTGAGCTTCTACAAAAAAGCTTTACAATTTTAAAACAGATTTTTTTTTTTATTTAAACAAGCATAGGCAATTCTTATATTTCCACAACAAGATAAATATCCCAATTAAGCTAACAGCTCATCCTACAGCGTGCCATAGTGATGGGGAAAGGGCTAACATTAGTGTTATTTACACAGACATGTCCAATATTAACCCAGTATGAAAATTAAAAGTATGTTCAAGTGTGCAATTAAGTTCATATTATTTTTTCAGTCGGGTAGCTAGATCTCTTGCAAAAAAAATCCTTCACAACTCACGTACATTTAGCCGAGATGACTTCTCAGAAGAATTCCTTGTAAGTACAATCTTGAGGACAAGATGCTTATTGGCCTGGGGGGCAGGAGAAGAACTTAATAGTCTTCATAATGAAAAAAATATTTTTAAATGGGTGGATGTCTTTGGACAAGTGATATTTATCACAAACTGACTAGACCTTGAAAACCCTAATTAAAGAAATGCTCCAATTTTAAAAGCTATAATTCAGAAAAGCTTTCATGAGAGAAGATTCACTCCAAGCCATTACTATACATTTAGGTACCACTCAAAAAGTGGCCATAAAGGAAGTGACTTCTTTGCCCATCACTATTACACTAGCTGCTTGGCCAGGAATTCGGACCTCTTTTAGACAACACTCTCTCTGTTACCGGAAGCTAAGACTGCTCTGCGACAAATGGGACAAGTGGAATTTTCTGATAACCAGCGGTCAATGCAGTGGACGTGGTACTCGTGGGAGCAAGGCAGTTTCCGAAGCTTGTTGCCTTCCGTGTATTCTGTAATACACACACTACAGGTTTTCAGAGCATCGCTCTCACCAAAATTCCTCATTGCTAGGTTGTCAATTTGTTCTTTGGTGAGTCCTCTTGGTTGGTCATCGTCATCTTCGTTTAACAGGAAAAACTGTGCTAGGCTAAGGAATGGCAGAGAACCACTTTCCTCAAACGTGACCGATCCCCTAGTATTCCGACCTTCTCGCCTAACACCAGATGTCGAACCACCTTCATTGCCACCTTCATATACCTCCCCTGAGCTCGCCTCTGTACCTTCATTGCTTGAACTACCACCGCCTCCATTCTGAGGCTCAGAAGCATCTGCGCTCTGATTTGGAGTGGGGCCACTAGGGTCTGCATCGCTATCACTATACATAAAGTAACTTAGCTCCCCGAAGCCTGTCATTATCTGTCTCAGCATCGTCTGAATCGCAACTGACGTCGTCTCGCTCAAGCCCGTGTTTAAGATTCTACGGATAGGAATCCTAATGGTGCTGACGTAAGTTCTCACTCCAGCCCGCTCGGAACGTGAAAACGTGCGCCTAAACCCTCCCCGCTCGCTTTCGTAAGTGACCGTGTTGTTGGGTGTCTGGGACCGGGACCGAGTTCTGTTGGCTATGCTGTCTCTCTGCCGATATTCTCCGGGACGAACTCGTCTCACTTGAAGATCAAGTACTATAGTGGGAGGCCTCTGCCCAGGAGTTGCAGACTCGCTGCTGCCATTAGTTTCTGAAGAACTTGCTGCTTGTGGAACAGGTCTCGTTTCAGGGGCTGAAAACACCACTGCATTTTCACTTGGCACCTCAGTCCCCACTGTATGCTGCCTTAAGGTCACATGCTGCCTAGTTCTAGAACTTCCCTCAGCTTCATTCACTGAGGAATGGTCAAGCGTTTGAGATGATGTATTGTGATGAGCCCTGCGAGGAGCCTCACTCACTGGATTAATAGGTGACCTACTTCTATCAGTCCTAGCTCGTGTTCGTCGCTGTTCTGGGCTCCTGCTTCTTGCTCTCCTCTGCCCTCTAGGAGAGACTTCCTCAGTTGTTAGGTCCTCAGACGTGCTCCTTTCTGATCCAGGCCGCCTTGCGGATGGCGATTCAGACCTTGGAATTTCAGAGTCACTTTGGCTGTTTTCCAAATCCTCCCCATTGGAAGGCTCTACAGATGGTTCACTCTCAGTTTCCGGATTTGTGTTCCCATTATTACGATTGACATTTATTTCCAAACTGAATCTGAAGTCACCACTGTTTGGGTTAGTCCGGCTCACTGCTCTCCAAGACTGGTTTCCTCGTTGCCCACTTCGCGTTGTATTTCCAGTCTGTCGGACTGAATTAAGCCAGTCTATTATAGAATCTCCATTTGAAACATCTTCTGTGGACTCTGCACCTGTGAAAAAGACAGGGAACTACCAAAATTAGAGTACTGAGCTAATTTTGGAGTCATCTTTCCAAGAACATTATGACTTACTTTAACAAGTGACAGTTTAAAAGTCTATTGTGCACTATTGTGTTCACTTGTAACAAGTCTCATCTGTCAGAGCCCTTCTAAGAGAGCAGGAGTGGATATTTTTCTAATGCGTATGGAGAGGCTGTAGTGGTCACGCAGCAAACAAGCCACCAGAACAACAAGTTATTTATCATAAGTAAATGGGAAGTAAACAGGTATCGAGTACCACAATGCATCAAATTGATAAATTGCTTGAAAAGAAAAAAAAAAAAAAAAAACACAGATTATTGCCAATCTAGTGTCTGCTAAATAGAGAACTAAGTCTGTCCTGACCCTTCACTTGAAGCATAGCTTCATAGCAAATCCAACTCACTGAAGAATAAACTCCAGTGACAAGCTTGCAGAGTCTTCCACCAACATCTTTGGGGGGAGATAACGTAAGCAATACAGCATCTTTGAAAGGAGAATGAGAAACAAAACAAAACAAAACCAAAACAGGATTGCCAAAAGCATCCTAGAAGGGAACAGACAAGAAAGCAATCTAAACAAAAATAAAAAAAATTAGAAGAAAATTTATCTTGATGTAAGTAACAGATGCGTTATGGGTGAAATCTGTCCCAAACTGATTGCTGCAGCAGATATCAGACATAACGTTCACGTAGTTTTGAAACAAAGCTCACCTTGCACCTGCCTAGGCTTAACTCGTTCCACTCCTGCACTCAAGTTAAGGTCCGTATGGGGTGCTAAAGTTAAGAGTTTTCACAAATACTGTATATACCTCTATTCTCATCACTGTTTTGCTGTGGTGGACCTTCTTTAACTTGGTGTAGCCTTCTCAGCAACTCTTCTTCCGTAATTTCACCTTTGAAAACAAGCAAAGTTTTCCAAAATATTTCCAAATCATACACATGGCAAGCATTATCCATAGCTCAAAACTGCACTTGAAGATCTTAGATACCTCTGACTGCTCATTTTGCTCTTTTTTCCTAATTAAATCCTGACATAATGAAGTAGCCAAAGAGCTCAGACACTCTTAACACTGTGGGCTCAAGTATCTTTTTCCTGAAGCTGAAGAATCTAACAGCTACAACCTATTCAGAATACTGAAGCGCTTTCTGGGTTCTGTGACCTCTACAGCTCAGATTTCCTCATTCTACACCAGTTAAAAATCTAACAAACAAATACAACACACTCAAAGCACGAAAAAGATTTACTTTAGTTGAAGTCACATTTCAAGAGTTTAACTTTTTAATCAAAAGTATCTAAGAGGCAATAACTAGCTACAATCTGCATGTTCCCATCAATTTTTAAGTACACTAAACTTCCATATCTCATAAATCCATCCCACTCTAATTGTTGTTCCATTAACTAGTGCCCCCCTCAAATTATTCAAATCAGCAAAGAGCTACTTCCTACTATGGAAGACTATTGCAATAAAAAAAACCCTAATTGGTGAAAGAGATTCAGGAGAAAGGCTAAAGGACACATTTCACCTGCAAGGAATTTGAGTAAGGTGCATAAAACTGAGCATTACCTACCTGGTGTTCCTAGCAAATTGTTATCTCTCATAAGCCTGTAGTCCTCCTCACTCAGGTTGTTTACGAACTGATAGAAAGCTTCTTCTCGATCTAACCGATCCAGCTGACTTTGACGTTGTGCTTCCGATTGATCAAGGTTTCCTTTATCACTAGAATCTGAGCTTTCCATCTTGGCAAGAGGAGTGGAAGAGGATCTACAAAGGAGAAGACAAACCTTTCATCCAATGTAATGAAGTTTAGCATGACACGCACTGCATTCTTCACTGTTCATAGGCTAAATGAATTTCTTCCAGAATTTAAGGATAAGTTTCAGAGAAGATAAGCTGCATAATCCCAAATGAAATCACTCTCAAAAAAGCCTGAAGTCTCAAGAACCACAGACTAAAACTATAGCTACAATTATCAAATGCTCAAAACAGCAAGTGAGAACACAAGGAATAGTATCAGCTACAACCTTTAATCTATATAAATAGTTGAATAGCTGTCATGACTACCCTTCCTTTTCAGCATAAAATACCCCAAAACCATAACTGCCTAACAGCTCACAAAACATGCTTAATGGGGCCACACAACAAGGTAGTATAAAGCACAAGCTATCTTTGGTTACACTTCATTACTCTAAAAGACAAGCACTTCTTTCCTCCCTGCACCATACCAAAGGAAGCAGGAGTTGGTGTATCTTTACAGCCAACTAAGAGAAACATTTTATTGCTCACATGCAAATGAATTTTAACAGAATAAAGTAAGCTATGAGGAATTTAAACATGGAATTGTGAATATGCCAGGGAACACTGTATGTGCAGAAGAAAGAGCTATTATTTCCCCTAAAAAAAAAAAAAAAAAAGGATCACTGATGGCAACGACCAAAAAACTTCCAGGATAGAAATCCAGTGTATATACCAGGGACTACTTCTGCTATAAAGAGTCATTTTCTATATTATGCATTTTTTTAATACAGCCTTCTCAATCTCTTTCATCTGGACAAGATCTTTCACTGCATCTCCGAACATCAATGAATACATCTGTATTTGATCGGTATTAAAACAAAAGGCATGCAAGTGCTGGAAACATTCTAGCACTAGCTGCCCCATGCAACTATATCAAAGGAAGTTAAAATAATAACCAGTTTCCTTAATCATAATGCCTCACAATTCACAACATCAACATTTTTCCTGTATAACTGGTAGAATCTAGCTACTCAAAAAGGTGATTAGCAAGCTAATCCTCTGCATGCTAAAAAGCTCTACAGTAATATTCCCCCATCAGAAAACATTCCTTTCATTTAAACCAGATTTCATGTGACATGAAAATACTGGAAGAATAAAGCTTTTCTGCTTTTTACTGGAAAATTTCCAACTCCCAGACATCTGTCTAGTGCAAAAAGCATCTTTTTTTGGTTTGTCAGCACAGCTGTCAAGTCAAGACTGCCCACAGTTTACATTAGTGCTTCTCCAAAGGAGAGAAGCATGGCATGATCTCCAAGGGTAGGGTTTTTTTCAGGCTGCTATTGTGAAGATTAAAGTGCACAGACAACCTGAGCGTGTAACAGCAGGAAATTCCATGAGATATAACATTCCACTATTCCAGATTGTAGATTATAAAATGAGTACTCTAATTTGTTTCAGCTCTACTTCTGAAGCAGCAAAATGTTTTTTTCAGTCAGTCATATTTAGGCACAAAGGACTTGCTGCCCACAGTAATACAGGCAGGGAATGCTACTGGTATTACTCGGTTCTGGGAATTTCTGCCATTTTGCCAAACAAATTAAGCTTAATTTTATCTATCAGGAAGAAGCAGCCATCGCTTGGGCTACTGCTGTTTCAAACGGAAGCCTTAGAGCCCTTTTTTCATTGCTAAACCTCTGGGGCAATCTGAAGACTGCATGAGCTGTCAAATACACTGATAAATGAGCCCATTTACGCTGGATATTACACAATATCTTCAGTAGGCTAAGTACAACTTGGACCAGACTCAATTATGAAATCTGCATGGACTTCAAGTCTCAGATGCTTCTAATGAGAGCATAGCCTACCCTGAAACACAAACAACTTTTTACAAGCTTTCCATATAACTTTACCCCAAGTAACTCCACCTAAAAACATATTTGCTCTAACACAGCCATCAGAAATATCAAGACTGCTACTTTTGAAAGAAACACCTGAATAAAGGCTCAATTACAGCGACACATCCAGAACCAACCCCAGAATAAACTCTAGAAAGATCTATTAGTGCCCTGGGAATACGCAGCCCAATTTTGTAATCTGCAATATCTTTCTGTGAACCAGTGGTAGAACTAAGGCTCTTCAAAGTTTTCAGTACAATTAATAAAAATCAACGAATGGGACAACGTACTAAGAGGCAGGTGCAGCAGGAAGTTTTGTTTGTTTTATACTCAAAATAAAGTGTGATATAGTTGAGGAAATTATTTTACAAACAGAATGTCTTCATAAACATGGCACTATTAACATGTTTGTAAGCATTAAGCTAATCCTACAACATTTTTTTTAAACAGCGTTAAGCACACAATGTATCCAATTTTCTCCCTTCTTATGTGTTGAAATTTTCCTTTCAACTGCAAATTCCAGTGCTTGCAGGTGCCTCGGCTATATTACAATTATTTGATAAGAAGATATGCGGCCATTTCAACCTAGAAGATGAAGGAGAAATTGCTCAAGGTAAAGGAGAAACGGATGGAGTCAAAACAAGACAAGTGAGAAAAAAAAAAAATCTCTCATTTACTAACAGATTAATGTATACTTCAATAGGTCATTGTTCAGGAAATGCCAGGAGAAAGTTAGTCATAGCGTCACTTGTTTCCAGGTTTGCTTCCCACTTCCTTTTTGATCACCTCGGTTCTTCTCCTTTAACGTATAAAATCAGCTGCCGGTCAAGATTACAAAAATACTGCAATTAAAATGCCTAAGATGAAGGATCTTAAATTAAGAATTTCACCTACATGAGGACTATCGCGACTGACTCTTAACACACTGCACTTACCCACTGCAAGCTGCAATGACTACAGAGTACACTAGCCCACTACACCCCAATTTCAAGCTGTTTGGCTACTTCAACACCATAAAAATGCTGTGAGTCTATACAGGACAGTCACTTTTAGCCCAACGCACAAGCGAATATCAAACCAACACACTTTCCCTACCTTATCACTGAAAACAAATGGGACAAAAGTCTTCCAGCTACAGCTCTGATATTACAATCTGTACATGGAAATTAAGACAGAAGCAGAAACCTTTGGACGGAAGTCTCTCTTCACCAGTGAGATGCTCTTTTTAATCTTCACACCTTAAGGTCATCTCCTACACAGCTGCAGAGTCCTGTATTATTTGACAGTTTACTGAGCATTAAGAGTATTAGCAGTAACTACAACCTCATCGTGACTGCACAGATCTCACCTAGCTGTGCAACTCTTTCACTGAACCACCACACTCTGACTTGCACACAGTAGAGCATCAAAAAAATAACTTGAGAATTTGTCTCTCACTTAAGATTCTGCTCTCTGATCACACACTACAGACAATTAGGACTGACTTAAGAAAGATGGGAACCCTGATGAGTGAAAGCCAGCAGGTATATTGTTAAGTTACAGAAGAGTAATGGACACTTTATTATCAAGTAAACAGGTACATTTCCACTCTTTTTCTCTTCTCGTGGTGTAGTTCAATTCAAAGTAAGATTTTTTTCTTTTCCACACTAAAAAGATTATTTTGTGTCCTCTCTTGTCAGTGCTGGGTTGACAAAGGCTGGAGGAGATCAATGAACAAGAGGTTCAGATCTGTTGATTATAGTCAACTTGGGCTCAGCTAGCCGGAAAAAAAAAATCCCTTTACATGGAGAGAGAAGATCATCTAAAATGTGCAAAAATACCCCAGAGCTTTGCTAGAATAAGACACATACTCAGAAAAAGAGACAAAACCATATGCACACTCAAGACGGAAGGTGAATATTCACTGCAGTTAGTATGTCTGGATATTCCGCTGCTGAAGAATATTTAATTGGTGTTCCCATCCTTTGACAAGTCAGCAAAGTACCTTCCCTGCAGTTATGCTCCACCAGACTCGCAGGCTCCAAAGCACAAATGACTTGCTGTCTCGCCACTGCTGCTCCAGATTGCAGTATGAAAAGCAGCAAGCCCACAACAGGTACCATTTATTTTTTTCTCCCCTTCTAAGAGAAAGTAGTGTTATGTTCTCTTGGATATAAGCAAATTAAAAATACTGGCTATCCCCTCAATACTGCAGTTACCATTCTTATCATACCGAATACAAGAGTTTTTACCTTTTCCTATACTTAAAAGTGTGTGTAAATTAAAACAATCTATCAGGAATTCACTACAAAAAACAGCTGCAACGAAACACTTCCGTTGTCTAGGGACAATGGAACCTAGGGCGTAAAAAAATCCTTCCCACAATAAGTGCTAGTGGACCAAACATCTCCATGACAATTCACTAGATCATACTCCTTCAAAAAATATAAGTATGTCCTGATATCATTTATCAGTGTTGAATACCAAAGCACTATCCTGGCCCGCACTCCTGGTTTTTAATTTAAATAAAATTTACATAAACTAATTAGAAGGCTCATTAAACAAGATAAAACTTAGAAGATGTGACAAACTCAAAAGTGACTCTTTGGCGGGGCTAAAAAAANAAAAAAAAAAACCACACCACACAATACCTTAAAATTATATTCTTCATTCAATGTGTAGGGCAAGTTGCAAAACTTTTAAGAGGAGAAAAGCAATTAAATTAGCTAAACCACAGACACAACTCATATTTTATGAGCTGGCTAGGCAACAAAAACCTCCTCGTGAAAAATGACCCCATGTAGATGTTGTTAGTATTTCAGTGCTACTTGAAAGTTTGCTGTGCCCTGTACATTAGGAACATTTCCTGAATTACCTCACATCCCAGCAATATAATTAGTACTTTTGTATATACAAGGAGGATGTCAATATAGGTGTTTTGTAGACGTGCTCAGCAGAGGGGTAATTTCTCGGTTATGATTCATAACGTACCCTTAATTAGGTACATCAACCAGTAGAGCACCTTGCCTGCTTCCAGACTACGGAAGTCATCAAACACTTTGACTAAAAGAAACAATTCTGTAATGGAAGCCAGAAATTCTTTTTATTTTCTGTTTTGATCTGCTTCAGATAAATTGTTTTTCCCACTTTTCACTGACTATACATACCTGTGCACCTGAATGTTATCTGCATTTACAGTAGAAGTACAGTAAGGTGGCCTGTTCAAAGCCCCTTCCAGGAACTCTGGCTTCAGTTGCCTCTGCAACTCGACTCCTCAAATGACAAACACAGCAACGAGGACAAGGAGTGATGACACTCCAAGTTCTCTAAGCACTAACAGAAGTAACTTCAATTCAATATTAGTTTTCTTGGAGGAATTAAAATGGGAAAAATAATTTCCACACTTATCAGTACCCAAAGCCAGCAGAATGTAGGACATGAATCATACTTTTTTAAAACTTACTTTATCATTCAAGCCTGCAAATTCAAAAGCAAACTCTGACTGGAAGGGAACCCTATTGTTAAAAAAAATAACTCAAAATAGTGAAATGAAACAAATACCTACTTCTGTTACATATGGAGCTCTATTAAGTCCTCCCTCGCGCCTTTCTTTCTTTTTGTGCAGGTACACAAGCCTGATCTTCCGATTAAAGCAAATGCTTTGATGCCATAGGAACAATTCACTGATCTACATTTTATTCACTAAAACAAGTAATAATTCCTCTAGTTTTCAAAACTGCTTCATGAACTTTGGATATATTCTGCTACTCTTGCTTTCCACAGATAGCCTGACTGATGCCGATGAACAGATCTTCCTTTTTACTAGATTCTACAAACTTAACACAAATTTTAAATGTTCAATAATGTCCTACATCCTCTTTGCCTCAATTCTGTCTCCTGTAAAGTGCTCTGCATAAGTTAGCATTTAATTTCCTATAGTAGTTTAATTAGCCATGTTAAACATGGATTCAGCTATTTCATTGCTCCAGTATGTGTCAAAGCAAAAGCTATAAAAGATATTACTATGAACACCAGATAGTAATGAATGCTTTTGCAGAATAGACGAATAGAAAAAAAAGGAATGCAAGAAAAGCTGATGAGATTACAAAAATGAGCGCTAGCAGATACAACATCTACTCCTGAAAAGTCAGGAAACTCATCCCAGTTTCCCAATTTTACCTTCAATACGAAAGGGTGGACCTCACCAATTCCAGAATTAAATATATGAAACAAAGGTGCAATTCTGAAAATAAAATGCAGTAGAAACTGCCAACATCAAGGACATCCTTTTATCACTAGCGCTTATTAAAACAATATATTTTCACAAATAAGTTGTAAATGAGATTACCACACCACTGTCTTCTGTCTCCAAGTCTGGATCATACCACAAAAGAGCCTTGGCATACAAAAGATATCACAAGTTTCCAGCTCTGGAAGGAGAGTCTTACTCAAGGGTGATCTGTTCTTCCAGAAGCAGGATTCCTGTTAGGTCAGCAAGCAAGCACCCGCTGGGCAGCTCCAAGGAAGAGGTGCTGCTGTGCCTAAGCAGTCAGTGCTGACATTGAAAGAACAGTAGGGACAGGATGACTTTCAAGGGAGTTGGTCACCTCATGTAGCGTTCAGATGTCTGAAGAAGCAAAACTCCTGGTTAATGAAAGCACCAAATCAACCATAACCCGCTACATTTAACTTTCCGAAAAACCCACTCGTCTACTACTGAATCCCACTGTCTCCCTAAAACTGTTGCTAACACAGCTTCTAACGCAAGTAAAAGGCAAATATAACATAACATGGACTATCACTACCAGCACAACCCACACAAGGATTTTTTGGCTGTTTATGTCTAGTACATAATATATATACAAGTGGAAAATAAAATTAAGTAAAACTAATTTGTATTTAAATACGTGTCTCTAGGACTAGCAGTCCATTTCTGATGACTAAGGCAGGCAAGCTCAAGTATTTTACTAACAAGATTACACGTGCATAACACATTGCATACTGAAATTCTGACTGCTCTAGGTAAAATGTTTTAAGTTACTAAGAAAATGTTCTTACCTATTCAATTATTATTAGATGCTCTTATGAAAGCGTGCAACTTTTCAGTTCTGAGTAAGAAGCTAAGCCTCAACAACCTGGATCAGCAAAACAAACAGGAAAAAACACCCTGATGTCCAGACAGTATGAAGAAATACAGCCCCATTTGTTTCTGATGAGTTCCACTGCAGCCAGCAGTCTTCTCAAAAGAAAAAATGGAGTCTCTGTGATGCTACTAGCTATCTTACACACTGAATGAAGATCCTGTCTCTAAGTTATTAGATTGGTACACTATATTCAAGCAAGTTTTTGAGGTGAATAGAACCATCATATGAAGGTATTCGGAGGAAAGAGACGCTTGTGTTTTGCTTTATCTCTTCAAGGCTATACTTTCACAAGTTATGAGCATGGCAAGAAGACATTAAAAGGTACACTGAAATATATCAGCTTATTCACACAAATACTTAGATAAATACCTAATATTCTTGTTTGGATTCATCTGTTTTACTACATGGACATTGAATTCTCCGTAGGGGAAAAAATAATTTTAAAAAGAGCATTTAGTAACAAATACTGGACGATGTACATTTAAATTGGACTTAAGTACAATCTTTAGGCTCAGGTACACAAAGTTACATTAAGCTACAGTTGTAAAAAAAAAAAACCAAACATGCAACAACTCCACCACAACAGGAAGCATCCTATCAAGATCAAGGAACTTGTTTTGATAGATTCCTACAGGGAACAGTAGCACAGGAATAAGCTATTCAAGTGCTTTGACATACAAATGCTTTGTAAGTGTCTCTATTTAGAGAATTTAGGAACCCTTCTCCTAAAAATGCATACACAAAGGAAACACATAATGGAAGCCATATCCTTGTAACACTCTTTTCCAGCTTACCTTGAGATCTCTATGAAATCGTTTGTATGCTACAAATGACAACCACTGTCTGCTAAAAAGACGTTGGGAAGGTTGTTTCAGGGATGAGCCCTTCCACAGTCAGAACCGTTGATGAAAGGAATGCTGCAACTAGCATGCTTCTGTGGTCTGATATAATGAGAACCTCTTAATTTAATAACATGGAACATTTTCCTCCTGTCATGAGCAGGCAAAACAAAGTTTCCAAACTATAATTCTTTTTGTTCCAAATGGAAAACCTGTACAAGGAATACAGTCATTTTAAGTGTTAGCTGACCACTGCAACAAAACTAAGCCTCAAACTCTCAATTAAGATAATTAACTGCACAAGCAGCAGCCAACTGTTTATTTTTCAAAAAGACTTGTCAAGTCACTGCAATTAAAAAAATCAGGGACAATGTGGTATTGGAGCTTCTTTAGAATTTTTATGATAACTTCCAACTTGAAATTAACCAGCACTGACAATCTGGATAGAGGAAATAAATCAGATGCGTGACTGTACTATTTGGGTTCAATCCAGTTTGAAGGCTTGTTTACTCAAGACAATCTTTATCGGGAGAAACTCTTATCTTCTCAAAACAAAAAGGTGAGGTAAAACTACTCAAAAATACTGTGTATTTTGTTGCAAAATCTTTTGATGGGCTTCTTACTGAAAAATAAGAATCTAAAAAGCTCAATAACCCTTAGCAGTTATGTACAACAGATACTACTCCTCCGTTAAAGCTCACGAAGGACAATGCAGTGTACATGCAGTGCTCTGGTTTTGAAACTGTAAACAGAAACCTGGAATGTCAGCAAAAAAAAAAAAAAAAAAAAAAAAAAAGAAAAAAAAGAGGAAGGTGGGACTCGCCCAGAAGGTGACAGAGCAAAGATGACGTGATCAAGTGGCGAGGAATGAGCAGGACAGGAACGGCAAGCACCCCAGGCATTAACAGGCCATAGATAAAAGGAGATAGAATTGTGGACACATCTTCCCCCCAACAGCGTTTCTTGCCTCAGTTCATGATGGTGTGTATCTCAAAGCAGGGCCCTGAAGAACCAAGAGCCCTCGTGGAGGCGCTGGGCAGCGCGGCGAGGCCCCACGGAGTGCCCGAGATTCCCCTGCCCAGCAAGGCCGGTGCCGGGGCCTCTCCCAGCCCCGCGGCCCTTCCCGGAGGAGGGGTGCAGCACGAACCTCCAGGAGCTCCGCGGTGACAGAGTGGATCCCCGGGGGGACGCGGCCGTTCGCGCCACCATCAGGGCCCCGAGCTCCACTATGGGGCCTGCTCCGCCTCAGGGCGCCTTCGCCCGCACCCCGCAGCGGCCGCCGCCGTCGCCTAGTCGGGCCCGGGCCTCTCGCCGCGCCAGGCCACCTCGAGCGCCCGCCTCCCGCCCCGATACTCACCGCCCGCCCAGCTCTCACCGCGGCGCTCCGCTCCGCTGGCTGCCGCCTCGCCCCGCTCCCTTCGTGCCCGAGCGCTCACCACAGCTCCCGCCCTGCCTGCCCTCTCAGGCGGCCATTTTCTGCTCCATTGTTACCAAGGAACGGGGGCCCGGAAGCAGCCGCCGGCAGAGGAAGTGAAGGCGAGCGCGCTTGCGCATGCGCCGCCGCCCTGCCGGGGCTTAGCGGGAGAGAGGAGCGTGGAGGACCGCGCGGCCAGAGCGGCGCGAGGGGCGCGGCCGCGCCGCCATTTTGAGGAGGGGCAGAGGCCGCGGCGCGGGGTGGGGGCTGTGGGGGCCATTTCAGAGCGCGGTGGCGCTGAGGGGAGTGATGGTGACGCGGAGCATCTCCGTACACACCGTGTCGTCCTGTACGCACAGCGGCCGTGCTGTGTGGAAACTCCAGTTTTCTGCTTTTTTAAAAAAGCCAAAATAAGTTCCGAGGTTCCCTTGTGCATTTTTTTTTAAATTAAATGTCCCTGCCCTACCTCTCCTCTCAGCTCCAAGTCCATTTTTTCCCACTCCGGAAAAATGGCCATCTCTTGTGGCCTCCTGGCAGAGGAGTAAAGTCAGAAGTCAATAAAATGGGAAAAAACTCCTAAATGCTTGAAAAGATACACTGGGAAAACCAGGAGAGGAGAAACCGCAGCTGAGCGCGCGCGGACAGGGCTGCTGTGGTGCATCGGCAGAGGCTGCTGTGGATGATGCTTTTGCTTGAATTTCCCTCAAAACGTGGGTGCTGATGTCAGCAGCGGCAGGATGAGCGATCCCTGCTGCGGCCGGGAGACGATTCCTCATCCTGCGGGAAACCTGCCGGTTAAAGACATCGGAAACCAGAGAAGAGGGAAGAAACAGGCCTTACCCTGGGTATTAACAGCAATTAATCGACGGCCTGTGCGTGTACAAGCCCTCGGCGCTCTCAGCGGAGCCCTGTCTTTCCAAGAGTTTGTAGGAGGAAACGTATTTGTATAGAGAACCTTCTAGTATTGAGGAAAAACCCCAATTCTATAGCAAAAGAGTGGTGTAAATCATCCTGAAGGGTTTTCCATTTGATAACGTAGGTACAGCGAAGGAGAATTACAACACTTTTCCATGGTAAATTTAGTGTCTTTTCCCTTCAATGAGGGTAAATAAATTTGCCTTTAAATCCCCCAGAGTCTTAAGAACAAGTTGTACGGTATGCACTGATAGGTGAGAAAAATGTGGGTTGTTTTTTTTTGGTCTAAAAAGGTATTAATATATTCGCAATATAGATAAGGAATAATCCAAATGCAGTGAGGCAGAGAAAAATTTGAATCTCTCGGGAATTTCTAAAGCTGAAGCAAAAAAAGACCTGACAAGCTCGGATCCCTCCGTACTTGAAACATTAGTTAAATCGGGTTCCAGACGGGATCTTAGGGGAGGGAGGCAGGGCCGGCACGGCTGGGCTGTACAGGAGCCGGCGGCTCCGTCGTGCTCTGCGGTGACACCGGGACCGTAGAAGGTCCCGTGAAAGGCTGAGCCCTGTTGGGATGGCAAGAGCCGGGGTCACAGTGACAAATATTCATTGGATCGAAAACTCACGGATGGATGTGGAGAGGCGGCGGGAGCAGAGCCATGGCTGAGCCAGGGAGGTGCCTTCTTGCTGGTGCTGGACCTCATGGGCCTTCACTGGCGATCGGTGACCTAAGAGACAAAATAATAGCTGGAAGTCTGCACGTGCACAGAGGTTGGGGCAGGTCGTGGGCACTGCAATTAACGTGGGTCAGTTAATAAGCTGAGGTTAGTTAAAACAGTCGTACGAAGCGCTTGTGGAGCACGGGGTGTTTGGAGCCACTAGCACAAGTGGAACACGAAGGGCTCTTTATCTGGCACAGGGCTGCGATATTCAGCAAGCGGATACGCGCTCAAATACCTTGGAACGGCGAGGAAGGTCGGAACCAGCCCATCCACAGTCCATCTGCTATGGTGGAGTCGCTGTCAGGGAGGAATCACCAGAAATATTCGATGCTTTTTTTTCTAAAATAAACACTCGTTCAAGCAAGATCTCACCCAAAGGAACGCGGTGACGTTCACTAACTGGCAGTTCAGAGCAGGTTATTAGGGCAGCACCTTCAGACTTGTGCACAAATACAGAAGAGCTGGCGCCGTTCGAAGTGTGTAAATGTTCGAGTGTGTAAATTACTTTTTTTTTATTGATGTCTGGCTAATTACACGAGTAGCAGGGTGGACCCGTGGTGGGTTTGTGCCTGTTCCTCTTGTGCAGCTGTTTCAGTGGCGAATGATAATTCCTCGCTCAATGTTTTGCTCTTTCTGGGAATTTAAAAATAACTTGCCTAATGAAGCAGCGCTGAGCGGCTCATATGTCCAAACAGATAGGAGTGAAATGCTGCAGTTTATAATGCAAAGGCGTCTGCGGTGGCAGTGCCTTTGAACAAGTCCCCCAAGGCTATTTTTCAAATAATCCCTGGGCTGACTGAAATTAATGCAGAACGAAAATTCACAGAAACACTGAAGAATGGCATCAAAGGGTTTGGGACTTGGGAAGACGTTTCCGGATAAGCCGGGATCCATCCCATCTTCCGGCATCCTTTCAGCAGAGCCATTTAATGACTGTATTCAGGGCAGTTTTTGAGGCACGTGCTCTGCAGCGGGACTAGCCAGACCATGTAAGACAGACGTGGTGCCGTACGGAGATCAGGGCATGTGTGCTGTTGTCCTGCTGCTCAAAGCAGAGAGGCTGAGGCACGGAGTAACAAAACGCCCATCAAGAGCGTTACAGAGGCAGGGGCAGAGTTAAACACCAACAGTATCCGCTTGCAGCTTCTCCCTCAAAAAAATGCTGTTTTGTTAATCATCTTCTAATCATGTTCTGGTTTCTACCCCTGTACTTGCTGAGACCAGACCAACTCCCAGCCCACTCATGGATAGATGCTCCTTGCACCTTAATTTAAGAAGCAATTCAGCGGTTCGGTTCAATTCAGTGTTTTGGGAAATTTCCAAGCAGGACGAAAGGCCAGGTCTGGAATGTCCAAGCTTGTAGCCTCTGGCTGCAAAGAGATTCTTGTGACGGTTTCACCAGTGAAAGTCTCTGGAGCAGAGGTTTGGCACGAGAGGCTACAACGAGCAGCCGTGAACACCCTGACACGACAGGGCACCGAGACCTGCCAAGGACTCCTATTCCGTCTGTCCCATCCATCTATTTCCAAGAGCTGCTGCAAAAGCGACTACACCGACAAACTGGGGATGATGTCCTGGGAAACACAGGCCTCTGGAAAGGCAGGCGTGGGGTCTGGAGGGACACGGGGCTTCTTTCCTTGGGCCACAGCTGGAGACAGAAGCCTTTTCTCTGCCCATTTCTACCTGTCTTAGAGCCTTGGATTGATTTTCAGCATTATTGTTTTCTTGTTCTTCAGAATTAATTCATTTACACTGTAGATCCTTGAGGTTTCAAGCTTAGTTCTGCTGGTGCCATAATGCTTATCAGAGAGTAAATGTTATTTTTTCTTCTGATGTATTAATGAAAAAATCCTTTCTTCCACAGCTAGATGAATGATTATTACATTCTTCAAATCAATTTTCATTTTTCTTTAATTGCTTCTGATGCCTTTGCTATGAGGGAATGAGGAGGGCTGCCCTGCAGCCAGGGAGGCTCCTTGGTACCTCAGCAATCCCCTCACCTCCAAGGTAGGAGATTATTGATCCTCACAGGCCTAACGGCTTTATTTGGGGCGGAGGGGATGAGGAAAGCTGCTGTTGGAAGAATTTGCCAGGCAAGAGACTCGTGCTACAACTGTGATTAATCCCACCGAGAATAGAAGATCCTTGTGATATGCAGCAGCATGTCTGTGTGTTTCTAGTGAATTGTCCTTAGGAAAAGGCAGCACCGAGGCAGCACAGTGCCACGCACCGGTCCCTTGATCCTGCCTCAGTCTGCCATCATGTAAAAGGAGTGAGCATATCCACACTGGCATGATCAGGTTTAAGGTCAGCTTTGTGGCTGAGCAGGTAAAGCAAAGCATAAGAAAATGAGGGACTTGGTTACTGGGATGCAACTGCTGGAAGAACAGGAGTTTGTCTCTGTGTTCCAGTGAAGTCCATGGTCGTGGCCTGGGCCTCCAAGGATGCTGTCCATAGCTATAGGCAATGCTGCAAGGTCATGGCAATGCCTCATGCAAGCTACATAGGCCTGCACACACGCTTTGCAATCTTACAAGATTGCTCTGGAAGCTTCCTAATGAGAGAGCTGCATTTCCTGATACTCTGCTCCAAAATTTAAACAAATTTCCAGAAACTCCTCGTGACACTGCAGTGCCTCCCGCGTCTCACGAGTGTTGCGCTCCCTGTCTCTAACCCTCTGGTTATGCATTGCAGAAATGAAATAGCCCTTCCTACAGGATGCAGGGCTTGCTGGGCTGGCCGTGCCGCTGCAGCCGCCCAGCCAGCTATTCAATCTCTGGTTTACGCTGCTGTTACATCCAAGCCCATTTGTTCATATCCAGTGCCCAGGAAGGTCTTCTGCTCCTGAACCCTGCTCTGCTGTGGATGGGTGGCCTGGGCTCCTCAGGGCTCTGCTAGGATTATATCCATAGGGATAACTGCTCTGCCTGCTGGGAGATACTGGCTAATTCCTCTGCTGCTTGGCCGTGTGGTCACACGCGGGGTCCCCGGTGCAGACCGAGCTGCAGCTCTGCCTTTCGGGAAGCTTTTCCATCAGCTGCTGCAGTCGCAGCCCGGTCTGGGCTGAACTTCCTCCTCAGGAGGGAAAGATCCCTGTGGCACATGAACCCCGTGGGCCGGTGGATCGCTGACCCACAGCCCTGCGGTCGCCTCTTCGTCCTGTCCCCTCGGGGCTGCCTCCGAGAAAAACATGCCCTTATCTCCAAGCCGGCAATTTTTCTCAGTCTCTTTATTTTCTTTCATACAATCATCAGACATTTCTGTGTTTCGTCGTGACAAATACCAGACTGTTGAATCTCTAGGGCTGCCAAGAAATGCATCTCTGCATAGCACAAATAGAGCTGCTTTTTTTTTATTCTTTCCTTTAGTTTAACATTTATTCCTGCTATTGTTGTCCTTAGAGAGATAAATAGGACTGCATCTTGCTAGCTAGTTGTTGCAAATACATTAGATGGAAGAATAAATAGCAAGATATACCAAAGACCATGAAGACGGAACCCTGCCCTCCCTGTAGAGGTTTCTCTGATCGCACTGAAGGCATCATTTTGTATTTCTACTTTCTAAATGCCTTGGGTTTTGCTTTCCCCTCCTCTCCGTAAGGAGGTGCAGGACGCGCATTGTGCAGACAGATGGGATCCAGCATCACCACGTGCCTTGCCCTGCTCATCCTCATCCCCAGGCAGCACCTTCAGCACCAGCGAGGGATCACTCGGAGGCAGCAACACGTCGACGAGCGAGACCACATTGCTCAAGTGGCCCCTGCTTTGGGCTGCGAGGGCTCGTGCTGCCTTTTCAGACAGCAGGACGGACTGAGCAGCCTGACTCTGCGTTTCCCATTTTCCGCCGTGCCGGAGTCCCCACTTCTCCAGCGTGCAGCCACCTTCCTGGTAGATCCCTTGCCACACAACCTAGCTGTAAAATTGCGAGTGCTCCGGGGGAGACATCACAAGCACTTCTCCCTTTGCAAGCACATTTGCCATCTCAAGCTGCCTTTATAACCACCCACCCTTCCTGTTATTGCCATTAAATATAAAAGCTAGAAGCATAATCTTACATGGAGAGGAGCCTAGAAGCTCTCTAAATGAATGCTAACAAAAAAAGGTGCAGGTATAGGCAAGAAGTATAAATATCTCCTATACTTATATATATATAAGGGGGGGGAAATAGATATAAAATGCAAAACTAAACAGAAACTTTGTTATGCTTCTTTCAGTTCTGTCTTCAGAGACATCGATCAAAATGGGAAGGAGATGTCACGTGGACTGCCTGAATGATCTCCCTGGATTTGCTACATGAAGGAAGCACTGCTCACCAGATACTCTAGGTATACCTGGTGGCCACTTGCTCTCCAGATGCCAGTTACTTCTTTTCTTGCAATTTAAACAGGATCAGACTGCAAGCTTTGGAAATAAAATCAGGTCAAGCTTACAGGGCTCACGTACTTTGTGCTGCCAGAAAGAAGATTTAGGTTTTACTACTGTTTAGCTTTTGGGAGCACTGGTGGAGCTCCGTGATTCCGAATTGAGAGCTTTCTGGGACAGCATGCAGATATCAGCAGAAAACCTGAACGTGCCGGTGCAAGGTCTGCCTGAGTCGGTGTGCTGGCTGCCCTGAGCTGCCTTCATCCACACTGCAGGACCCGCAGCCTGACATGGAAAGCAGAGCCCTGCGAAAGACCTGGGTTTGCGTCTTTCTTGGGAACCCATGGGATTCTCCTCAAGATTATTACTAGCACCTAGAGGAGCATTTTCCTCCTGCCAGCAATTAGTTAATACTGAGCGTCCCCCGTCCCATTTCCAAGAGTCTCATTCATGTGAGCCCCATTCAAGGGGACTGAGCTGGACGGTGGCCCAGCCAGTCTGCCCATGTTGTCCTGAGCTTCCCGCGGCCGCCTGGGCAGAGCCACAACTCCCTGGGAGATCTGAGCTGACAGAGATGGACGGTCCAAGCAACCTTCTCCCGGGAGCATCAGCCCCTCTGGGACAGAGCACGGGGCTGCTCATCTGGACAAACAGCAGCCACCAGCTCAGCTGCTAAAACGTGAGTAGAGAAGAAGGTTAAGGTGGGGACTTCTGGAGGTAGCAATACAGGCGGGCTGGAGGAAGGCTAGGGGTGGCACAGGACACACAAACTCATGAAGGGCGAGTGTAGGCCAAGCAGTGCTTGCTGTCACTGCGCTCAGGAAGGAGAAGGGAAGGAGGAAAACCACGTATGTTGTTCCTGTCTCTTGGAAGGAGTCAGCAAGATGCTTTGCAGAGACAGAAGTGCAGGCAGAAGGAGGGGAGTGACGGAGAAATAAGTTTTTAGGTGGTAAAAGTGTAGCAAGAATCAAGAGTGGAGATTCAATTAGATGAGAAAAATGAAGATTTTTTCAGCGCAAAAGATAATGAAGCCAAACAAGAAGAGGAAGAAGCTGACCCTGACAGTTAATCCTTTACACCCAAGGAGCTCTACGAGCTGCAGAAGCAGCAAGGCACGTCTTGCTGTTCAGGGAATGTGGTGAGGAGCACCACTAGAAACAGCTACAATGCACTTCTCACCATGCTGGGCTTTTGGGCTCTTCTTCCTTCATTTCTCCCTCTTGTTCTGAGCTCACCTCCTTTTCTCATAGTTTATCTCTTCCAAATACTTGCAGACAGCCACCTCATCTCCCCTCGCTTCACCTGCTACGGAACTTGGAGAGATAGTGAAATGCCAAAAATCTAAATGAACCAAGAGGGAATAAAACCACACAGGCATTTTGCTCTGCTTTGCAGGAAAGCACCACGACCTCTCTAGTTCTGCCACTGTTTGGTATTTAAGTCATCCCCACTTTCCGTGACAGGAAGTAACGTTGACACAGTTGCAGGCCTGTATGTGCTCTGAGTGTGTGTGAGCTCGCGTGCCTGGGGAAATCAGCAGGTTTGGAAAGCAGAGCTGAAGTTTCGGTCCCACGACAAGGTGGGCCTCCATATTCAGTAACAGGAGCCGTGTCCCTGTCATGGAGATATTGGTACAGGGATGGAGATGGTGCCTAGGGAAGGAGCAACGAGTCCCCAGGAAACCTGCAGCTTAAAGCCTTGGCCTCCCACTGCTTGATTGGGGTGAAATTTATCTAGGAGCTCCCCAATCCCAAGTCAAGCCGATGCCCAGCTGCAGAAGCCCCATTCCCTTCGGAAACCAGCCTGGAAAACCAACCACTGGAGAAATGGCATCACAGCCCGTTACTTGGGGATGAATAAACTGGCCCTTTCAAGGCCTCTATCTCAATTGAGAGCAAGAAAACACCTAGCTGGTTCCCTTCTCATAATTAAAGCTCATGAGTTAAATGCTCACAGTGCCCCGTTCCGTTGATCTGCAAAGCCACTTTAAAGGTTAAAACTAATTAGATGAGATTTTAATCAACTTAGATTTGTTGTGGCTACTGTTTTCAGCTAGAGGAAACAAGTTAACTGCCTCTTCCCTTTTTTCCTGTTTATATTTTAACAGGATTGTGCGAGAAAAATACGGCATCGTAATTCAGGGAGAATTAGTCATTCGCTTTATGTGGAAATCTTCGGCATGGAGCAATCTCACCCAGATTCAGCCAAGCAGGTAAGCACATGCTGAAGTCTACAATTAAAATCCTTAATTAAATCCTTAAATTAAGCACATACTTAAATGCTTTGCTAAAGAGGGATATAATCTCTAACATGCTTAAGATAAAGTGTGTGTTTAAGTGCTTTGCTGAACCAGTGCCTTTGCTACAATGCAAAATGTGTTTGATTGCGAAATGAAAGCGGTGAGAAGGGGAATCCCACAAAAAAAGAGCAGCTTCGCGGGGAGGCCTGGGGGGATTCATCACCGTGAACCACGTGCAGCCCGTTTGCTGCAGCAATTTTAGATGCATAAGGATCCGTTCTGCACGGGGTGCACAGGGGCCGTGACTCGCGACAGGCAGAGCCCGGCTCCGTGTCCCGGCCCAGCTCGTCTCCAGAGGCTCCTTGTCCTCGGTGGGGAAGGGAGCGCACCCCAACGTGCCGCCGTGCTTACCAGGCAGCTCCCGCGACGCTCTCGCCAAGCTCCGGCCCTCCTGTGGCTCCCAGCGATCCGGCACCTGACCGATAAAGGGCATTTGGGACCAGCTGTGGGAAACAGGGAATCCCGGAGCCCCTCGTGTGGAAAGGCCGGTCCCTCCAAGCAGCCCGTGTCCTGCCTCGTGCACCTCATCCGCCAGATGTCTCGGCCTCATCCCGCTGCAAACTCAGCGCTAAGGGAAGAACGAAACGATTATTTTTGAGCCATTTTCTCCCACGGGCTCCACAGCCGCTTCCCAAAAGCCCAGCTGGAAGCAGGAGCGGGGAAGGGAAGAGGAAGGGGAGAGGGAGCAGGAGGAACCTTCACCTCTCCTTGCTGAGTGCAATGGGTCGTGCAAAGAAACAACATCTAATACTCAATAAAGGGCAGTTTGAATCGCTTCTTCATATATGATCTTAAAATGAGATTTTTAATTTTTTTTATTTATTCCATAAACAATATAACAAAACTCAGCAAGTTAACAATATGACATTTTCACCATACAGAGTCAGTCACAAATATTTAAAACCTTTGCAACAAGAACAACAAAACCAAAAATATTACAAGAATAATTTACAAGAGGATCTATAAAACAGCAAAGCGCTCACAAATTTTCCAGTTTCCTTTACACAATATCACTACACTCTTTCACAACATTTCTTTTTATTACAAAATTCCCAACAAAAGTTTAATTTTTTTCTTTGTATTTTGGTTTTTAAAACCAGAAACTTTTAAGTATACATCCTTTTATTAACACCCGAAGGTGCAAAAAAAGGAAAAACCTCACACATACAAACACTTCACAGCACTTTTCTAAGAAAAATATACACTTACAAAATATTTTACAAATTGGCACACTTAAAAATATACAAGATTTTGTAGGCGTCTTAGAGTGATCCTTAAGAATTATACTTCAATTGACTCTACAGAATATTTATAAAGCTTATTCTAAAAGAAAAAAGGCAAATCATTTCCAAACATGTTAAAATTGCAGTGTAAAATGTTAAACAGAACTGGATATGTTACATTCATAAAAAGGGCCATTTTGTATTCCTTAAATGCTCAAGGGGGGATAAAAGTTTCCTTTAGCACCATAAACCAGTAGCAACTTAGTAAGGAGGTGCCTCTGGAAGTTAACTTAAGGAGCGGTACATTCAAATCTCTGTAGGCAGCAGTCGAGGGGTCCGCAGCCGGCGCTGCAGGCAACGAAACAGAGCATCTCCTTAGCTTCCTACCCTGCTTCCCACGGGGAGTAAAAGACCAAAGGAGTTTACTGGTATCTCGCTTGGGTTTTTTGTTTCGGTTTATTTTAAAGTCTTCCCTTTGTGCTTTTGAAAGTGTTTTTGTGGTTTTTTTGTGTGTTTTTTTCCCTATCTACCGAAGGGCAGCGGTGATCGCAATGGTGTTTCTTGCCTCCTTCCGCCCGCGTGGCGGCGGGGGCGCCCGCCTCCCTCTACATCCAGGTTCCCTTCCATGGCTGTTACTCCACTGTCAATAGTATCACTTGTTTACCTGAGAAACGGATTTGAAAAGCCTTGCGTCTACCACAGACATTGTACTTTGCTTTTTGTCTACTATTATTCGTGATTTCTTCCTTTTTTTTTGCATTATTTTGCACGCTGAAGAGCTGCAGAGGCACGTTCTCCCAGAGGCGTCGGGGGCTGCGCAAGCGCAGTCCCACGCAGCGAGGTGACAAGCGAGGACTCGAGTCCTCGCTCCTCGTCCTCTTCTCCCGACCCTCGCTCCCGTGGAGTGTTTTTTGCTTTTCCTCCCGCGATTCAGGCGCTCCAGGAAAGCACCCGAGCGGGCAAGAGCCTCAGGGTCCCGGCGCGCTGCCCAAGCGCTCTGCTAGGTTGGACCCTCACGGAAAGAACGTGGTGGCCCAGGCGGCATCACATGGAAATGCTTCCAACGTTTCTTTTGGTTCTCGGTTGATTTGAGCTGTAATGCCAAAAATCAACAGCAATCTCGATGAAAGTAAAGTATAAACAAGGACGAAGGGGCCGCGCAGCACTGGCTTCCCAGGGGCCCGGGCTGAGCCCGTCTCCGGCGCCTCCCCTCCACGCAGAGCCGGGCGCTGAGGGACAGCGAAGGCCGTGGGGATGGAAAGCGGCCCCGGCGCCCCCACGCCAAACCCGGCCTGGTCCCGTCTCCAATTCATCGCTCGTGACTCACCTTCCAAAAACTACTCATGCTTTAAAAAATACACGGCCAAAACGTAAACCCGATGAAGCCGGGGTTTGAGGTTTCGCTTGGATTCCCTATTTCTGGTGTTTCCCTCTTTGCAAAACTTCCCTATGCAAGTGCCAGCGGTTGGGCCAACCTGCTGCTTTAGCTGACGACCGTGACCCAACAGAAGGGACACAGGGACACCTGGCAATTCCAGCGGGCTCTTCCGCACAGAGAGCTGGGAAACACCTCTACGGTGGGAGCTGAATGCGACAAAGCAGAGAGGGCATTTCTGCAGAATAAACAGCTTTTAGAGGCTTCAATTCCTCCCCCCACATAGCCAGAACCCAACTAAAAGAAGAGAGAGGAGACTGGACAAGACAATGCCTTTGGAGACGGGAAAGGGCCACAGGAAGCCGGGATCATCTCAGGGTACAGATGGAGGCCGAAGGCGGCCGAGGAAGGATGGGGCCCTACGGACCAGGCCCTGCCTGCACCAAGGGCCACGCAGGACTGGAAGTCAACCAGATACCCGGGGAACAACCACGTCTACACGGCCAAGAATGAGGCAAAGGCGGGAGGCGATGAAATCCTCGAGGTAGCGATACACGAGCGACCATCAAAACGAAAAGGGAGGAGGACAAAAGTTTGGCTCAAGGCAGGTTCAGAAATTACTGTTTTGGTAGACGGGTTTTGGAGCGAATTGGTGAATGACATTTCTGGGCACAGCGCAGGGCCAGCGGGACCTGGGCTCTTGCAAACCACGGTCAGGGCTTTGGGGGAGGCAGCGGGACGACGGCCAAAGAGGGCCACGAGCCGGGAGAGGCAGCAGGGCCGAAGGGGAGCTCCCCAAGGCAGCCGGTGTTCGTGATTCACACCACCCTGAAACACCCGGCAGCTGAATATTCACGGGTTTGTCCATGTGTGATAAAGCGCTCGGTACGTTTTACGCCTTCTCTTCATGCCCTATCGCACCTTTCTCAAACGCAGTGAGCATTGCCGCGTGCTGGGTCTCGCGTCGCCGCGGTCAGCGCGGGGGACGCGGCGCTGGGACGGCTGCCATCCCGATGCCACCTCCAGGTCAAGAAGAAGCCAAAGGCCCGTGGGCCTCGGCAGGTCCCAGCCCCACGAAGACACAGATTCCTATCACTGCTTTGCAACTCCAAGTGCTCCATCAGAAACACCCGCTTTCTTGATAAATCAACCTAAAAGCCAGCGCCTCAACCGCTCCGGAGGCTGCCCTGACATCTCCTGCTCCCACGCAAACCAGGCTGAGCTCTGTCCTCTGCCAAGAGCTGCCTCTGGGCTCCCGCCCGTGGTGAGAAAGTGTTCGATTGGACTGGTATTAAGGCTCCCCTTCCTCACCATTCCCTATTGCATAAGCGCGCGCCGGCCTGAAGCCCTCGGCGCCCGACAGCTCCCTGCCAGCAGGTCTCTTGCATATCCAGGTTCCATAGTAAACGAGCAGCAAAACGCACAGGCTCTCCGTTGCGCAAGGGAAAACCCGGATTTTCTCTGTTTCTGCGATTTCCTCGGCGGGCGAGGGTGCGGCGAGGAGGGTTACGAGTAAGGCCTTTTGATAAGAGTTAGCATTCAATCCTTAATGCTGTCTTAATAAAGTCCAGGTATGATCCGGCCCTGATTGGTGAGATCACAAATAGTTCCTTTTTTTTTTTTTTTTCCCTTATGATATGGACTCAGTTAACGTAAAGGTTCGGAGTTGTACTCAAAACGAATGATTTTGCTCTCAAAATTTCAAACTATATTGGCATCGCAAGGTTAGACATTTAGGAAACACCAAAGCTATGACGTGAGAGCGCTTTCGACAGGCTCTGCATCAAAAATATTTAAGAAACGACTTAAAAGAAAAGTAAATAGCAATAAATGTATGAAACATCAGCTTTGCTTTTTTTTTTTTTATAACCATTTTAGAATTTATCCCAGGTTATTATAAAATATATAAAACTGAGATACAAAGAATTAGCAATGTAACTTTGCATTTCAAATGATCTTCAGCTACAGGTTTTGCTTTAAGAAAACAGACACTCGAAAAGCAGCTGTTTCGTAGTCTCTAGATGCAGACACTTGAGTTCCTGTCCAACTTACCTTGAGGGATTCTCTGAATTCCTCCAGCATTTCCACTCTCTCCTATAACGAAACTCAAAATTTCACCGTTATGTTTTTCTGCTCATGATTTTAAAGAGAGGACATTACGATTTCCCAGTTTCAAAGTTCCTTTTTTTTCCTATTTTTTTCCTGTTTTGTTTTTCCTTTTTTTTTTTCTTTTTTTTTTCTTTTTCCTTTATGAGCTTTAAACCACAGGGTGAATCCATGAAATGAGGTAAGTAAATTTGGCACACTTTTAGTCATGTCCATAAGACTTTTGGTAAGTTGTCGAAGTGAGCAATATCGTTTTCATTGTGAGTTACAGGTGCTTTCAAAAGGGGTGGTTAGTACAGAATAACTGGAATGTTGATAGTAAAATCAAAAGGCATAGCTGCAGAAAACACTCACAACCCAATGTCGATAGAGAAGTAAAAATATGTACAATACAGTCACTTGTTCATAGTTTGGCACAATTTGTTTTTGTTGTTGCTGTGGGTAATAGTGCATAAACTACTGTACAACAGTATGCTTTTTTTTTTTCCAACAGTCTTTCACAGAGAATACCAGATTAGGTTCGCTTTCAAAGAATAAAACCCCACAATTTCAAACTCTTCATCTCAGCACTTACATGTCGACATACCACAAGGCATATTTTGAACGGAACAAACGGACGGACGGAAAAAAAGCGGGAAAAAAAAAGAAAAAAAAAGAAAAAAGAAAAAAGAGAAAAAAAAAAGGAGAGAAACAAACATCAAACGTCTTTCTAGAAAAGGGAGTCTCTTCTTCAAATACAGGTAAAACCAAAAATGTTGTTTCTGCTTTAAGAAGAATGGAGTCTGATTCCCTGCAGAAAAACCAAACATTTTATGCCATCTTAGTTAGCTCAGGTGGAGTCACCACGACAGGATCATACGCTCTAAGCTCTGCTAAGAGCAGATGCAGCTTTTATGATGCAGGTTAGGATACAAACAGCAGAGGGGGCCCGAAAGCGCTCAAAATTGCCGCGTGAAGCTCAATTATGAATGAGTTTCTCATTTTGCAAACTAAAGAGCCTTTAGTTTAGGTATCTTGGCTTTTGGATGCATAACCTCTTTTTTGTGTTTTATTTTTTACAAAATGTTCAAAAAAAAGTCTTTCCTTTGCAAAACCATTAAAAAGAGCGTGTAATTGTTTTTTTTTTCCCCAATAAATAAGTAATTAAAAACTGAAGAAGCCAAACAGCAGAAAAGAGTAGCCTTGTTAGTTTTTTTAACCCCAGCCAAGCCAGAAAATTGGTCATTCTTTTAGGTAGCTTGCAAGTAATAAGTATATTCATGCATTAAAAAAAAAACCAAAACCAAAACCAAAAAAACAAAAACAAAACCAAAACTGTAAAAGGGGAATGTCTTTTTTTTTTTTTTTTTCATGCAACTTTTGCTTTCAGGAAGGAAAAAATGAGGAACAGCAGGCTTAGCAGGTAGTAGGAAAGTTAAAGGGGCATTCCAGCCAGTTTGGTGCAGCATTACCTCAGTTTTTCAAAAGAAGCTGTCACAGATGGGTCCTTATGGGTCTGTTCACGGTCTGTTCGCTTTATTTTACAGTTCTCATCCCTCAGTGATTTAGAACTTGATTTATGACGGTACAGTTTTTTATGGGTAGGTCCATTATTGCCTAAAGTGCTCAGGTTACTATAGTTTTTATCAAAAAAGGGAGAGTGAATGTCTGTGCTGTACCCGGGCGAGCAGTTGGGGCGGCCGGGGTCGCTCGTTGCGGCTTTGCCGTTTTTGCTGGAGCCCTTGTTTGACTTGTGGTTCTTGGCCGCCGCCGGAGAGCCGCTGTTGGCCTTTTTCTTCGACTCTTGTGACGTCCCTGCCAAAATTTTTAGCGTTTTCAATTTCAGGCTGTTCGATTCAGGTGACCGGAAGATATCTGGCACGCTGTTATGACCAACGGGTCCCCACAGGGGTTCGATGGAGGCCATCATGAACCTCTGAACGTCTGCCATTCCCGACGCAATGTTGGAGAGGATGTTGGAGGGCTCCTCAAACTCCCTCTGATCGTCATCCAGGAGACTGTTGGTGCTTCCCAGGCTGGGCTCCGACCAGCCGGTGCCGGGGTCCTTCCCCAGGGACCACTCCCCGGAGAGCCCGTTATGCTTCCCTATTTTCACCGTGGCTGGGCTGCAGTGCTGAACGCTCTCGGCGAGGCCCTTGGTGCCGGAGGCCACGTTACCCAACTGATTGACTGCTCTGCTGCCAACCGCTTGGGCCTTTTCACCGCTGGCTCCAGCAGTGTTTTTCCCTTTCCGGGTGGTTTTGGGGGTCTGCCTGGAATTTTTAGCTTGCGGCTTATCAGTTCCTTTGTTGGTTTTGGGAGATTTTTTCCTAGTGGTTTTCTGGGAAGAGCTTTGGTTTGTACCCGCATTCTTGCTGGATGAACTTTTCCTCTTAGATTTTGACACTTTGCTATTGGTGCTAATTTGACCAGATGGCTCATTAAATGTTGACAAGCACGGACTCTTTTCGAGGAGGCTGACAGAATCTTCATCGTTGAACATATGGAACTGAAACTGATGATTATTTAAAGTAAACCCATTATCTGCCTGCTCCTCGGTCTGAAGGACCCCACAGTTCCACTTGACCTTCTCAGAATTGTTGAGAACGGCCTGGGTGCTCTCCTGGAAGCCTTTGAGGGTGCCCAGGGGTTTGGCATCGGAGCCGGCTATCTGCGGGGAGAGGTTGGGAGTATCCGGAGGAGACATCTCCGACAGGGAGGACTGACGGAACTTATCGGGAGTGAAGTTGGAGATGTCTAAAAGGTCCGTGGACTCCTTCAAGGGGGTTATTTCATCTATGCTTTGTTGGATCACTAGCTTAGGACTGCAATGGGCCAAGAAGTCATCGTTAATATCATCCTCGCCGTCCTTCTCGCAAGACTTTAAACTTAAAGAACTGTAATTGCTCGAACTAACTGACAATGAGCCCACTGAATCAAAACTAATGAGCCTGCCATCATCCGTGCTCAGCGTGCCTCGCTGGAAATGAAAGCGCCCCTCTCCATTAGCGAAATGACATGACTGATAAGAATCATCAGACTGCACTTGTTGGCTATCCGGCATGTAATTTTTTTGGTAGAGCAATTTGCCGCTATTCAGGTTGACTTGAGCGTACGGGGCGGCCGGGAGGGCGTCCGCGCCCGCGGCGCCCCCGAATTCGCTGGGCAGCCCCGCGGCCTCCCGCAGGTCACCGGGGAACTCCTGGGGGCTGCTGCCAGGTGCTTTGCCGTCCGGCCAGGCACTGCCAAAGCTGCTCGGCTCCAGGTCCAGGTGGCCGGGCGAGTGCTGCAGCTCCGACTCGGAGGGCGGCGAGAGCACGCAGCTCTGCGCGGGCTGCAGCGCCGCGAACGGCTTCTCGGGCGGCGTGAGGCTCGGCAGCGCGGGCTGCTGCTCGCCGGGGTGCTGGCTGAAGTAGGAGATCCCCGTGCTGCTCGACAAGTCAGAAGCGTCCAACAACGTCTGCAGATACCCTCCGGGGAGCAGGGGGACGTTGGTGGCCATGTTAGCAGATGGTAGAGCCTTATCTGACGAGGAGCTGGATGGGAGGAAAGGAGCGTTCTTAGCAACCTTATCCTCGGGGCACTCGGGGAGATGGGAGCTGTCCGCAGCACCAGGAATGTCTTCGTCCTTCAAACGAGCTGCAGGATCCGGGTTTTCCAGCGCCGGGGAGCCCTCCGCCATACTGGCGGCCGCTTTGATTTTCTTGCATTTCAACCTGGCTTCGCTTTTGAACTTGATGCGGCGGAGCACCTTCCTCTCCGTCCCCTTCAAGTCCCGCTCCTGCGCCTTGCACTTCACGGCGGCGAGGCTGGGGATGTCGCTCACGTGCAGCCCGTTGGCGCAGCCGGGGGCGGCGATGGCCAGCGCCTGCAGCCCTTTCAGGCCCGCGTCCTCCTTACTGCTGCAAGGCTGCTTGAGATCCACGGAGCAGGAGCCCAGCTTGCTCACCGACTGCTCGATGGCTTTAATCCTCTGGATCCTGTGCCTGTTCGCTAGCTTGCATTTTCGCTTCCGTGGGTGAGGGAGGAACGAAGCATCTGAGCCGTTAAGATAGAAATTCTGCTTGTGGTAGAGAGACGATCGGAGCAAATCCATGCGGCTCTGCTGCCTCTCCTGCCAGAAGCCCTTCAGCGGGGCCAGCTTCTCGTATTTGCTGAGCAGCTCCTCATTCAGGGTGACCGTCGTCTCATTGGCGTCCACTTTGCTCAGCTTCACCAGCATATGCTTCTCCCCCTTAAACCTGTTGATGATGATGTACTTGATGATAACGGGGGGCTCCTTGCGTGACACTTTTCGCCTTTTCTTCGGGCACCACTCGTCGTCGTCCTCTTCCTTGGGCCCGTCCGGGAGCCACTCCTTCTTGTCCAGGATCTTCTCGTTCTCGATGGAGTCCACGTCGTACAGGTAGTCGTCGCTGTATCGCACTTTCCTCTTGGCCCGCAAGCCGTAGTTCTGCTGGATGAAGGAGGTGGAGTGTTCCCTGGACAGGTAGCGGCTGCAGTCCTTGATATCCCGCAGCACGTCGTAGGAGGACTCGGTGCAGGTGCTGTCATCACTGAACTCCCCGGAGTCCTCAGTGGAATTCACCGAGTCCAAGAAGTGGCTCCGCTTGGAGCCCACGTACTGCACCATCTCCGCACTGTTGCACGATTTATTTAAGGCAGCTTTCTCCTCCTCCTCGCCCTCCTCTTCCTCCCCGTCCTCCTCCTCCTCCCCCCAGATGATGCCTTCTTCAGACTTGAACTGAGAAGGGTCCGTGGCCCCCCCCGGCCCCCTTTTCAGGCTGCTCCTGCTGTCCCTCTTAGTGCAGTTGCCGAACACGCTGGGGAAGAAGTTGAACTGGGCGTCCTCTTGCAGGGCCGTGGTCTTGTCGCGCACGTTGTCCTGGAAGGACTCGTATCTAATCTTTAAGGAGCAGACGTCGCTTCCCAAGGTTGAATCGTCATCATCAAACATGTAATTATCCACATCCTCCTCCGAAAACAGATTTACAGAAAGCTCATTTTTGGAGCAAAGGTCAAGCAGCTCAATTTTACTTTCACTAATGAAAGATTCAAAATAGCCCCATTCCTGGTTGGGATTTGTTAGTAAAGGTTCCTCACCATTGCATTTGTCTAGTAGTAATCCCTCGTAATAATTTTTCTGAGTGGGGTCCTCTGAATCACTGTCAGATTTTTCTGCATCCCTTTTGTCTGCTGCCCTCGATTTATGCATAGGGAAGCTTAAAAGCTGGTCTGAAAGCAGTTGATCCCCGTATCTCATGGTTTCTCCTGTGCTCATGCAGTGAATCCCTATATCAGAGACCGAACAGGTGTCATAATCCCTATTTATATCACCCACTTTCAGGCTTATTCCCGGCTCCGCATCAATGCCGTCCTTTGATTCAATAAAGCAGCCCAGGCAGGTCCGGCTCGGCTGCATCAAGCAGTCGCCGGTGAGCGCCGACATGCCCCCGGGCTCCATCATGGTGAAAGGAGCCTTCTCGCAGTCGCCCGGCAGCGACCACGAGCTCATGCCCTTGGTCACGCACGACGTGAGGGAGATGGCGTGCGCCGAGGAGTCGTCCGAGGCGTGCTCGGGCGCATCGGTGAGCCGCAGCGGCGACGGCGGGCTCAGCACGCACGCCTTCTTGGGCGCTGGGGCCGGCGGCGCGCGCTGGAGCGCTTGGCTCTCCTTCGGAGCCGTCGTCAAGGCCGGGAACGTCGCGGCGGCGTCCGCGGCAGCGCAAGGCCTCTCGTCGGCGGCCGCCTCGTGCGGTTCTGCGGGATTTAAGGAGAGGGAGGGAGGTTGAGAGAGGGAAGGAAGGGCAGTGCTCACCGCCCGGCGCTCCAGCTCTCTCCCCTCTGCCCTTTTCCACGGGCCGGCGAGTGACTTTTCCCAATGCCTCCTCAGGAGGCAGCAGGCTCTTCCCCGCCAGGTTGCAGCCGCTCGTTTGCCTATCTAATTAATCTCTCGATGCACAAAGCCCGGAGAGGTAAACACGCCGCCCCCCCGGAGCCAGCTGGAGCAGGTACAAGATTACGGTTAAAAAAACCCAAACCAGCCGCTCTTCCTCTCTCATATACATACCGTTACCTGGATACTGCCGCTCAAATCTGACAAGGTTATTAAAAACCAAAACAAGCCTAACAAAAATGTTCCCATTAACGTTTAAAAAATTAATAGAAAAATAAGATCCTTAAAGAAACAAAACGTCCTTCTGCAGTGTGTGCAGCCGAAGCATACCTGGACTTCTCTACTGCTCGGGCACCAAGTTTTCTGTAATTTTAATAAAAGTAGTTGTTTTGTTACTGTCTGAACTGACAGAAATGCAGAGGGTAGGGCAGCACAGAGAGTTTAAAACATTTTGTTCTGTAATTGTTATTAATTTGCAATTCTTTCAATCTTTCCTAATCTGGAGAATGCCTTTTTAAGATGCAGATTTCTTTTATCTAAGGATTTTTTTTCTTTCCTTTTTATTTTTTAACCTTATGGCACTATTTTATAGCACAGCAAAATTATGAATATACTTTTATCTGACTTCTGGCTCAAAGGATGATATGACCCTTGAAATTTAAATACAATGTCTTTTCATCCATGAACACGCTCTGATATCTCTGTATTAAAGAAAAATATACAAATGCATGCATTTGTAATATGCAAAGACCTCTGCCGACCTAGAGCTGCATCCTGATGCTTTTATACTGGCACACATGTAACCTTTTGGATAATTTCACTGAAATCAGCAGGGCTGGCAGAGCGCTGCCCTTCCACTCACGCGGTGGAACTGCCTGATGTGGATGCAGCAAATACAGAAAGGAGCTGCCACCAGCACTGCCATGAGCACCTCGCAAGCCCTGCGGATGTAACAGGCACTTCTGGACATGGGATGACCACTTTCAAACGCAGCCACCTCACAAGCAGAGGGCAGATGGAAAGATCGGCGGCACCTCCGGCGTTACTGGGATTGCCTGTGACAAGTGCTTTTATCCCAAACTGATCAGAATGAGGGATTTCAATCTCAGCTGCCGCATTCAATACCCAGAGATACTATTCTATACATTAAACTCTCTGTTTTTTACGGTTTGTACCATATGCATGAAAGTATCTCCTGTGAAGCACCAATGCCCACACCTGACTTCCTAGTGACTGCACTGTCCTAAAATCAAGAGCGTGTTGCATGATCGCTCTAAAGCAACTGATACTCCACAACAACTGCAGCCAAAAGTTAAATCAGCCAGTGAGAACCAGAAAAGGCTTTTCAGTTTTACCTCAGCTACGGCTCAGGAGTATTTGGGGCGTTGCAGAGGGAGCGCACTGGCCACGCTGCTGGGAAGGGCGCGCTGTATCCCAGACCATGCGGGACAGCAGCTAAGGGCTGCTCAAGACCAGCCAGTGCAGCAAAGTTCAGCTGGCAGTACAGGCACAAAGGTGCAAAAAGCAGCAGCCAAAATGCAGCAACACGCTGGCAATGGCGTAAGAGCTGCCTGCCAGGCACTGCAACCTCCCAAAAGGAGAGCAGGGTCAACCTGACCCTACACAAGCATTTACTTAGATATTTTTATATATCACAATCTTTATAGGATAATACAAAGTCTGAAAAACCCCAGAGAATTTACCAAACAGCTCCACAGAAACACTGTGAAGAACAAAAACGCCAAGCTCTGCCTCGACACCAGAAAGCTGATGCTTAACGCAGCTCGCAACAGCAAGGCCGAGTGCTTCGAGAACATGTTCCAAGGAATTTTTATTTCAATCAGGTTTTCAGGCGAGCAGGACACTATTATTCCTAATTAGCTATTGCTTTTGAAAGCAAGTATGGAATAGATTAGATTGAATAAGAAAAAGTTAGCTACTTCAGGCAGGCTCCTCCAAGAGGCTGATCATCCTCCACCGATGTCAATGAAAGCTGAAATGACTTAGTAGTTCACAGGATCATGACTGTGAATAGCAGTGTGTGTTTATAGAGCAAAGAGGTGTCCAGAATCCTAATGGGATCTTCAGCTGGAGAATTGAAAAGGTCTGCGCTGCTGGAAAGATCACAACAGCACGTGCAGCCTCAGGAAGGTCCTGAAAGCAGCAGAACTAATGAACCCTGCTTTCCTGGCGCATCTGTCCCCGAGGACCCACGTGGCACAGAGATCATCGGCTCACAGGTCAGACCTTCCCTTCCTGGGGGTGCAAAGTCAGGTCTGTTTCTTCTACCCAATCTCTGCTTTTCCCCAGATTTGTAGGACTGAGCGTCTTTCACTGAAATTTGGCTGAGAGCAGCTAACGGCGTCATAAAGAATCGTGAAGAGACGAAAAGGATCCCAGCAGACAGAGGGGCAATGTGATCTCATGTGAGTTGTTTCCCTGAGAAACCAAGCAAAAATCCATAATTCAAACTGCATGTGCACATAAACATTTCCAACCATGCATATGCATGGGCGAAAGCGGGACTCGTTAGACTTAAAAAGCTGTGGATTCATAGCTGGAGTGACATCTTTGCAGAAAACACCCATTTACCCTACTGCTCCACATTTTAGAGATACCTGCACACCACTAACATTAAATACATGAAAGGAAGGAGGAAAATAAGTTGGCTTGCAAGTAGTTGCTGCTCCCTCATGTAGCGTAATTAGGTTCCTTACCATTTTCTTTCACCCCATTAATCAGGATAGTTTCTTGGTCTTCTGAGGCACAATCCTGCTCTTGTTGGTCATCCATCAATTTAACCTCTTTCTGTTCATTCCATGCCCCACTGCATCTGGCCAACCTGTGCATTTCCAGAAACATAACCACAGTCAGTACAATTCCCAAAATCAGCTCAAGGAAGCGTGAATAAAAAATAACTGCAATAAAAATAAATAAAAAAGCACACACATACACACAACACCACACAGTGCCCCTCGCCTGCTTACGAGGACGAATACTATTTATTAAGGCTACCATAGCTTCACTTACCCACTCCAAGAGCTAAGCCCAGCGCATTTCAGCAGGGTTAAGATGATATATATCACTGTTTTCTTCCCCAAAGGCCTTCCTCAGACCTGTGAGCAGGGCTCTTCACCTCAGCAAAGCCCTTCACATCATGTGAGATTGCTTTACAGACACGGGAGGGCATCACCGTCTCTGTCCAGCGGAGGGGTGAGCAGGGACGCACACAGAGGAGGGCACTCGCCCCGGGAAAAGAGGGAGGAGAAGGACTCGCCCTCAGACTTCTAGGTATCCGTAACTTCATTTTTCATTTTAGACACTTCATTCTCCTCCGTCCTCTGGAATCTGGCCTCATCCACATGCCACCTACTGCTGCCCTCACCCGTCTCCGTTAATTGAAATTTTATCTCAGTTGCATGAGCACCAGTCGAGACCGAGGCCCCTGAACTTGCTGGTGTTTCCTCAACAAAACAGAGATCAGAAGCAGACCTGTGTTTTCTCCCTTTCTCCTCTAAAGATGGAGAAATCCACCCAGCTCTTGCATGAAGTCAACTGATTGTCCAAGGAGCGCAAGACCCCGCAATGAGAGACGTGTCCATGTCCGTATCCTCACAGCGAGGACCTGGCCCCAATGCAGCCACACGCGAAACCCCGCCAGGTGACCCGAGCATCACAACTTCACTTCTTTGGCTGCAAATTAAACACAGAATCTGTTCTTTCCTTCTGGCAACTCAAACTTGACTCTTTCTCTCATGGAGCAGGTGCTAAGCTGAAGCACAGGTTTTGGTTTAGGGTATTTTTTTCCCCCTAAATCAACATTTGTCAATGCTTGCTCTTCCCCCAGCCTTCACTGCCCTGGGTTCAGCAGAGGAGCTTCATTCATATTCAGATTTTCAGTGGAGTCCTCTTAATTAATATGAAATCTTTACAACCATCTTACCAAGTGAAGCCTTCACTGAACTTAAAGATGGTGTGACACCAGGAGTAGGGTAAGAATAACAAGCATCACTAACTCAATTCCTTTGCATATTTCAGAGGAATATTTAACTAACCCTGAGAGTTTCACTCCGATGCAAACCCGCGTTGCTGCGAAGCGGTGCCGCCACGTCGGGCTCCTCGCTCTCACCAGCATCCACACTCTTTGCAACACGCCGGTCTCCCACTGTGGTTGACGAGAGCTTTCCTTCTGGAGGCAACGCCATCAGCGGCAGAATTGCTGACATGTTTCAGCAGAAGCGACTCCGAGCGTATCTAGCAAGCCTCCAAATCACAGCTCTTGCATCGTTTTGAGTGTTTACATGCGACTTGCGGAAGATTAACTTTTAAGTGCGAAAGCTGCTCTGCTTTTTCCAGGAACAGTCTGCAACATCATGCCTCCTTACTAATATCTCCTGCCTATAAACATATGTTCAGGAGAATCAGAGGCTAAAGGACTAAATGAGCCAGCTCGGCTTCTTGGGAGTGGGCTGCATGAGGAAGCAAAGCTGAACTAAGAAAGGAGCTCAAATATATTGTGATTTGATAAGCACGGTGGTTTTCCTGGTGGAAGATAGATGTGCCAAGACCTTTCATTTCAATTAACTACAGGCAGGTAGGGTTGGGAGAGAGGATATTTGGCTGTGCACATTTACAGGGCTGAACTCTGCTCATGTGCTCGCTTCCAAAAGCACTCCTAAGAGCATTTGTGGATAATCTGGCTGTCAGGCGACATCTTCCAAGCACAGAAGGTTATAATCAACGTTCCTGTTCACTCTGATCCCCACCGTCATTCTGGAGTGCAGAGGTGACGCTCCAATAGCGGCTCATCCGGGCAGGACCAAGCAGGGGCACCACCTCCTTGCCTTGAAGGAGCAGGACGTGATGCGGAGCAGAGACCAGCCCTGCAGCTGCTGCTCCTGCCACGCTGACCCTCGGACTCGAAGCACGTCGCCATCATGCACAGGTAGATGCAGAGCGAAAGCCCTGCTCCACCACCTCAGCTTGCAACCCCTTATACCAAGGGCTTCTGCACTTCATTCATCTGCCTAACCACTTTCTACGCCATTTCTACCCCTTCCACAACACCTCGCGCTAAGGCCTCTGCCCCTTTACATGCCGTGTAAGAAGAGATCTGCTTTTCTCTGCCTTGAACCTGCTTTTCCCCAAAGGATGCGCAACGCTTTCTCATTTTGCAGCTCCAGCAGAAATATTGCCTCAATCCTGGAGAGGCCTTGGAGTATGACCATCATATAAATATTTAATAGTAATATTTATATTCATAGGGAGAATCATAGCAATATTTCAAGTTATCCAAGTATATAAGCCAAATCAGGATAGTACTTAGCTTTTTCGCACTGTTCCATATAACACCTAACCCACAGGAAGCAGCTTAGGGCGTTAGAGATGATCCAGAGCCGCTGCAGAGAGCTCAGCTCTGCAGTGGCCACGTCGGGGCTTTATCAGCAGCAGGAGCTGAGAGCCAGGCTGCAGCTTCTGGCATCACGCGGGAGCACAAGCACCGTGTCGGTGCCGGCTGCTGTTTGCTGGGATACACCCAGCCTGGGGGTAAAAAATGCCACAGGTGGCCTGGTTGCAACGAGCAACGTAACTGCAGCCCGACTAAAACAATGGCTTACAATGAATAGAACGTAAAACAAAAGTGGAAACTGCAATTCTCCAACAATGTAAAGTTGTCACTCGCAGGGCACAGAGCAGCTCCAAAGAGAAAGTAATAACGCGGACAGGGCATTTCTGAGGAAGCCCACAGAGACCCAGGATTTGGTGGGTGCTATCCAAGGACAGGGAAAGATGACAAAATGTAGGAGTTAAGCGGATGCGCCAGTGCATAACTATTTACACAGAGATCACGGACTGAGGTAACACGCGAGGAAAAACCTGAGCTCGAGAAACGAGATGGAAAGAACGAGGGATCAGCAGGGGAGCTTTGGATGCGGCTGAAGGGAGATGAAAGCGGCACTCCAGTTTGCAGGGACCTGCGGCACGAGGAGACCTGCAGGAGCAGCGCGACCAAGAGAGGTCGGATCCCACCGGGAACAGAGGGAACAGGAACCAGGGGGCGAGAAAAGCTACAGCGGGGCTCAGTGCAACAGGTCACAAGGAGAAACAGGGGACGGGAGCGACAGAAGAGCTGCTGGCTCCATGAAGCAGAAAACAAAATGAAAGTGGAGAAGGACCCATGGCACGGGGTGTAAAGGCTGCTGGCAGCGCCTGCGCGAGGGGTAGCGAGTGCGCAGTGACCACAAACCAGCTGCAGGCAGCAGCAGGGGAGGGAGAGGGTCGCACCACGCCAGGCCGCTGGAGATACTTCTGCCCGAGGTCAGGCTGCTGTGAAGAAGCGTCAGGAGGAAATTCCGACACCAGCGGGAATTTTAATGACTTGACGGGAGGCGGAGTGGACTGAGGAAGATGACGGCAGGCCAAAGCAGATGGTCCCAGACGCGGCGCTGGGTGAAATCCACTCCATTCCCCAGGTCTCAGGAGGAGGAGGAGGAGAGCAGAAACTTCAGGAGAGCTCCAGGCAGTTCACTCACAGGGAAGACATCTCTCGACTGCCCCATGGGCTTCAGGGTCTGCTAAGGGCACAGCGGCCAGAAACGAAGGTGACATTGGGTAAGAAAGGAGTCACAGATAGGAAGCAGTGGGGCCGTGACCGCCACGGAGTCAGCTCTTGGCTGCTTATCTACATACCCATGGCTAGTTGAACATCTCCTTGCTCAGGTTTGAACATCTAGTTGAACATCTCCTGAGCCCCAGCATTATACTGCTGTGGCTTAAAACATTCCCAAGCGGAGAAAAAGGATCCACCAGGTAAAATAAACAGCCTACCAGCCTGCCTGAAAAGCCACCTACACATAGAGAAATTACATGCAACGGACTGATTATGGGTTAGTGATTGCGGTGCTGTAATTAAGGCTGCAATGGTGTTGCAGCTTAAAGCTGAACACCCAAGAGGCCACCAGCACCTGGACAAAAGCCAGGGAGCCAGCGTTCACTCACCTTCCACATAGCAAGGGCTTTTATTTGCTAGAGATGATGAGGGAGAGGGAGCACCCAAAGCAAAGGAAAATCTTTTTCTGGAGAAGAGGAGGAAGAAGGCGGAGCAGAAGATGTGCCTTTCTCCCTGCAGAGTTGTGAATAAGCGCAGGTGTTAGAGTGAGTCCCATAGATGCAGTTCTATCTTTCAGAAAAAAAAAGAGGAGCTTTAGAGAAATTAATTACATGTCAGAGCCTCTGACAGGTCTTTCAAGAACTATGATACTTTTGAATGAAAACATTATATACTTAAAAAGAAATACCATGTAAATGTCTCTGAGATATTTACATTCAGCGGAGTAATAGTAGGAAAGGCTTCGGCTTCACCCACGGTGCGAACGGGAGCCGCGCGCGCCGCGCGCTCCTGCCAACAGCAACGTCCTCTGCCCTCGCTGGGCTCCACCAACCCTCCGGCAGAACCAGAAAGCAGAGACCGGGGCCTCCAAAGCAAGGCCAGCAGGTCTCTGCAGAGAAAAACACGTACGGTTTTATTGTGCTTGGGTTCAGCCCTGCGAGAACCCGTGCAGACTGCAGGACAGGGAGTGTCTCCCGGAACGACTCCATTTCCCAACCAGATTCTGAAAATTCTCCAAATCCCTCTTAGCCTAAGGACTCCACTCAATCCTTGATATGTTCATTAACTAGATATCTAGTGGGTGAACCCACTCCATGGGTGGGCTTTTATTTGCTAGAGGAGGTAAGGTTTGACAGAAAGGAAGTTAACGGAGAAGAAGTTCAGCAACGCAACGTAGCTGTAAGTACGGATAAAACCCTCCAATTAGGAAGAAATTTGGGGAAAGAAAACAAAGTACCCAAAGATGATAAAAAGGAGCTTGAGGAGAATAGGGAGAACACAAAAAAAAAATCATGAAAAGAAAAAACAATTTAAGATCTATCGTGTTCCCAGAAGGTGTAAAGGACGGATGCCTTGTTAATATTCATAGCCAGCCCTCCACTTTTTTCACAGCTGAAAGCAGATGCAACAATTATCACCGAGTCCAAGCCCCAACTCCAGCAGACCCCGCGCCGCGACACCAGCAGCGCACTATTTTTGAGTGGGTTCTGAAATAAATGACAGTTTCTGACCTTACGCCGGCAGGACATGAGGTGCAAGTGTTTCAAGACCTGTCACAAACAACTTTAAGGAAAAAGGAAGGAAGAGAACAAAATTACAGCCTTCCTGACAAAGCACATGTAAAAGAGAGACGGCGCTTTCTCTATAAATGTATTCTCACACATCAAGAACAGCAGTATATCATAAAGGGAAAAGGGCGGCAATTAAAATCCTCGAGAAGCTGAAATGCGTGAAGGAATGTCTGAAATGCAGCTTATTTCAGCATAATGCTGTACCGTATTAGGGAGCAGATATCTGCTAAAACCCAAAGTACCAAAACGCAAAGGAAGAGAGCGGGCTCGAAAATCCCACCAGATGCTGGTTGTTCTGCAGGGCCGGCGTGAGATCGAACGACAAGGGGAAAATGGGAGAAAAATGATGCTGAGAACTGAAAGACTGAGAAAATGGAAGCAAAAGGGTATTTTGAGTCAAAAAGCAAATGGGTTTCCAGGATGGAAAGTGACCTGGGCTTGGAGGAATACAGCACAACGGCACGTATCCGAGGACCACAGAACAGTGGAGGTTGGAAGGGACCTCCAGACGATGGCCAAGGATCTGCTCAGAAGTCCATTTCCCAGGTAAGTACAAAGAAACCTCTCTCTCCATCATGCATGTGGTATGAAGTTGCACCTGGGGACAGGGGAGAAGGAGAAAGGCTGAAGTACAGGGAACAGGGACTGGTATCTCCCAGCAACAACCAGAGTCAGGGAATGCACAGATAGAGAATATATCCATAGGTTCACTGGAGTTTCAATAAGTACACTAAATTTTGGTGTCAAAATGGATTTGTGGACACTGAAATAAGATTGGTCTATTAAGAAGGATATCCAGGTTTCTTTGTGTGCATCCACTCCCACTCTGTAAGAGAGGAAGGAAAAGAAGGCCTGCACAGCTGGGGACACTCTGATGAGTTTCTACGAGTGCTGTCAAGCAGAGGGTTGATTCACATCCTGAACACGGCAAAAATGTAAGTGTTGCTGTATGTGTGATGGGCTGAAGGTAAAATATTTCTGTGATAATTGAGAGAGATGAATGGCCTTACCCAAAGAGAGAAGGTTTTACACCTGAAGCCAGACCAACCGAGTACTGCACAGTTGCTACAAGCTTATTAACAACTCAGTGATGAGACCTGTCCCAGGCACAGCTGCCCTATTGCTCCCCGGGACAGCTTGGTCATTTTTTGGGCTGAATACATCCTTATGAAGACTCTGATCAAAGGTCACCTCAAAAGACTATTAGCAGCTATGAAGCCAGGGTTAGCACGTTTCCTTTTACAGCTTTTCAGGATTGCATTTAGAGAAGCAGAAAAGTTATCTTTGGGGTGGGATGGGGTAGATTGCAGTGATTTTCTGAAGGTAGGAGTTCAGTGTTAAGAAATGAGGAAAAATGAGTATTTTAGGAAATGAGTATTTTAGGAAACCTGTTAAAAGAGCAAGATCAGAAGGCATCTCAAAGAAGAATAACTCCAAGCTCCCTTTTCCATAGTATAGGCACATATTTTAGGGCTGATTTGTTCCACAGCTCCATCATAGGCATAAATCAGTTGGTCTCATTATTTTCTAGCAGATCTGATTTTAATAGACAGGAAATCAAAATATAATCAGTATTCAAGAATACAAATCTACTCTATGCTGCCCTCTAAGCAAAAGATCTATACAAAGATTTTCAGAAATGTCTAAGAGCAAATTGATAAGAAATTATCATGGAAGGCTGGCAAGGTCCCGATGAGAGTAAGTAGCTTATTAGCAAAGCTTATTAATAAACACAAACCATCCCTACCATTAGTAAAGAGAAAGCAAAACAAGAGCCAAAAGGGAGGAGAGCAGGACTGCAGCCTCTTCCGACCTGGCAGTGAAAAACAAGCAGACCGGTCCCCAGATTTTATCCGATACTGGAAATTAGACGTAACCTGACTATGGGGGAAAAATAGAACAGGAAAACAACTCTAAGGTCTTAAAAAAAAAAAAAAAACTTACACGACCCAAACAGAAGCAAAAATGGGAATCAATCCTATTCATTAAGGGGACAAATGCTTAGTTTAAGAGAGGGAATGGACACTCTGGACAACCTCAGAAAGGAGCACCCATCTCGCTGCCTCTGTTTCATCCTACAGATAAACCCCGGCCTCAGCCACAAACAGAAAAGAAAATCCCTGAACAGCCCCACTACAAAGGAGGAGGGAAGAGGATCATTCAAAAATGCAAGATCAATAACCTAGCAGATCCAAATGGGTTTACAGCTGAATTTTAAACGCTCTAAAATGTTTTAACGACTCCACTTAGTGCGATTTTGCACAGAGGAGATAGTCCCTCCCACTGGAAGCAGCCGAAGATAGCGGCAGTAAGGATAGAGGTGACAGATTGTCCCAACTTTGTGTCCTATAGACTCACTTCATTAATAACTGCTAGTGCCGAGCTCCTTGCCAGCACGCTGGCAGGCAGCCACGCAGCGTCTGCGCTAGGTGTGGGAATCCAGACCGCCAGCATTTATTGTAGGCACACAAACCGCACATAACATTGAGAGGGCACTTAATGCACTACATGATATTTATAAAAATAACGTTCAAGACTGTGCACTCCGTCCTGATGTGCAAATGTAACGTGCAAAAACGATCGCAGATGGAGCGCGGATGCTGCATGGGGAACGTTTTGCAGTGGAGGTGACTTGGGAATCTGCCTTGTGACCAAGAGGCAGCACGGGGTTCCTGCTCTGCCTCCTTTGAAGTCCATTCCAAACATGCAGCCTTCACTCAGTTGCTGGGTCTAAAGTTAAAACAAATCTGAAATGTTCAGGGTCTGCATTTCTGAGCAAATTAGGCTGGAGTGATTAAACCCCCCAAACCTCACAAATCTGAGAAGGTTCAAAAATTCAGTGAGATTCAAACCTCACAAAAACACAAGGACCTCTCCAAAGCTAATTACATATCAGTCGAGTCTAAAATAACAAAAGCTATTAAAGAAGAGTTCAGGATGGAGATTTTTTGATGGGCAGAATAACTCCACTTAAATGAACTTACCACCCAAATTCTCTTTCTATTTCAGTATTTACGTTTAGGTCTACAAGATGGTATCTTAAAAGCTTAGCAAACTCTTCCTGTGAACCTAATCGGGAAATATGAGCGACCAAGGTCAAGTACATTAATATTGCAGAAGCTTCCTAAGAAAGGGGATGTTTCACAGTCCCTCGCACACTGGATATTATCAAATAACTCAGCTGAAGGATGGCGTGTCAAATTTTCTTTAGAGATACGGATTAATACAAAGCCAGAGCAGCAGGAGGATTGTGGCAAGGGATTTTTAAGAGGTACGTTGAAGAGACTGAGTCCGAGACTTTTAAGATCACTACTTTGTTTATGGTTTGCTAACATGCCCTATGTACAAATATTTACTTCTCATCCTGCTAATCGCTGTGCTTAATGAAAGAAGAGAAAAAAAAAAAAGAATTCATCTTTAACAATCTGTAATACAGAGAAGTTTGGACAAAAGAGGGTAATTAAGCTTACTGGTATTGGAGGAGGGTATGAAAGCTCATCAAGATATTTGCTGTAACTCTAGTGGGACAAACATTTCTCCTTTCTAATATGTTAAAATTAGACTTTTTAATAAAAGGGAACATTTGTTTCTTATTAGCAATTAGCAGAACTCATTGTTTTATGTTATAGATCACGCTACTTTCTAGGAGTTTGCCTACAAGTACAGGAAGGCAAATCAGGCAGGGGAAGGCTCGCACTAGCCCTAGGAAGGCACGAAGCTGGAGCAACAGCAGCAGAGGGTTATCCACACAAGCACCCGCCCACGGGGCTCCTGCCAGACGAGACCTATGGGCAGCAAACCCGCCCGCTGGCCCGAGACCCCAAAGCGCCGGCTCTCGAGCTGCCCCTGAGCTGAGCAACGCACCCAATTATCCACCCTGAATTACAGTCACCTTGCACACACTGATAACCCCAGCAAGCAGGAGGGCCGTTTGCCTGTGTGCTTATATCAGTTAATTTCATCCAGCCTTTAATTACCCAACCAGGTTCTTACATAAAACATCACTGTGCAGTTTTTCCCAGATGCAGTCTCGGTGTACTGGGTATTCTCCGGGCACGAAGAACCTAAAACAGACGTATAATCCAGACTACCCATGACCTCGCGACTCGAGCGTGTTTGCATAATATAGTAGCAGTTCCATATAGCTGGCATAGCTGTCTGGACACACTGCCAAGTTTTACACTTCAAATAGCTTTGCAGCCTCATCCCATGATGCGCATCTAAAGGAGCTAATGCTTCCGACTAAAAAGGGAATAAGGGTAGGTAGGGAAAGCAAATGATCAAAACAGTTATCACACAGAGAACAGAATTTATTAGGCCTGATAAGGAGTCTGAACTGACGACAATTATATGATACTATCCATTTTTAGCTAGTAATTCAGAAAAAGGATGAATTATTTGAAAAATAATATGTGATCATTTATTTAAAGGCTTATTATAAGGCATATGCTCAAGAAGGCTGAGTTAAGGTTGTGTGAACATTTTAATACTTGCATTTCTGGGCTGTTACGAGTTTAACCATTTGAAGGGGGAGACGCAATGGCTCTAAAACACAGGCTGGCTGGTTTACTTTATAGGGCTGCTACAAAGCGAGTGATTTTACAGGGCTGTTTTATACTTTTCTTGCGTTATTCTATTGATGTTTAATAAATCTGCCAACATTTGCCTTTGAGACTTGCTTCATTTATTTAAAATCCCCAAACAGCCCTATCCAGGGCTCTGCATGCCCTAGCAATTCACCCAATTAGATGGAAGTGTCAATTAAACAGAGAGATGGATCTCTTAATTTTCACTTAGCCATATTCCGGGCTCAGCCAAACACTGAAGGCCGTTTCCGAAGGCAAAATCCCACCCTAAGGGAGATTGCAGGCCTGTAAAGTACCAGTCCAAATCTCCATCTGTATCCAGGTAACAATCTGGAATGCTGATATTTAAGAGGAAAACTATCTGGACAGCTGCCCCGGCTCCCTAGGAAGCAGTGTTTAGTTAAAGTCTTGGATATCGCTCAAAGAAGATGTGGGGATGTCACACTGCGGCTGCAGCATTTTTTCGAGTGTTGAATTATTCACCCGTGAACCTCAGATGTGGAATCCAAGCGCTCCGGTGCTGCCCTGGCTTTAGACAATGTCTAATTCCTCTCCGCGGCGCGGCAGGGCCCCTTCATCAGCCGCCCTTCATCTCTAATCACAGCGAGGTCAGGCACCATTAGTCATACCCAGCGCTACAGCCGTCAGCGAGCCCGGGGCTCTCGAAACGCCCCCTCGTCCCAATAGCCCAGCTTGTCCTGTGGCCCCCAGGAACGGGAATGCTCCCACGGCTACTCCCGCATGGAAAGCAAGGCACGATGAGGAAGGGATGGCAGCTGTGATCCACCTGGGATGCAGACGCCGCTCTCCTCCACGAGGTATCCCGAACAATCCCTCTCCCGTGTTCCTCCTCCCTGGCCGATTAGCAGGAACTCGGGGACCGCAGGGGCCACGTGCTGCTGCACGTGCTTGCACACCCAGCTGCAGCCAAGTGGGGCAGTGCAGCTCCTCTTTACATGGACAATCGCAGAATCATGTTTGGAAAAGACCTTCAAGATCATCACGTCCAACTGTAAGCCCACCACCACCACCACCACCACCACCATGCCTGCTGAGACCTTCTCCACCATCTAAACTCCTTCAGTGTATGTCAAGACAAGACACGAGACGCTTTAGGCTCATCACCGTGGTGCTCTGGCTATGGAGCGCGTTGCTCATCTTAGCCCAGCATTTTCACCGTTGCGTTGACAGAGTAGAAGACCTCTGAGTAACAAGGCAGATGGCCCTGGCCATTGAGCATCAACTCTCCTTCCTCTGCTCCAGCTTTTACTAAACCAAGGAAGCCAACACGAGCCATAAAACCAGTGCATGGAAAACTACCACTAAGGCGGGCACTGGTCACGTATCAAGCCATGCCGCTGAAACGAGGACTTTGGTTCGGGTGGCAACATCAACACAACACCCCACAGGCAACACGGCAGCAAAGACGAATAGGTAAACACGAGCCGCCTGACATTAGCTAATGCATCGCCGCTTTACTCACTTAAGGCAGCCACGAAATCAATTCCTCAGTTAAAATAAAAAATTTGTATCCCAATACGGCCCCACGCTAGTAGTGAGGCAAGAAGTGATGCAAGAGAGAAAATGAAACACCCGTGTCTATGCGGTGTGGTTGAAGGCTGCCAATTTGTCATTGCTTGATGCAAAACCCTTGTGAAGACTTTGTTTTCCACAAATCGCCTTTTTTTTTTTTTTAAATTTGTCTCAAAACTCAATAATTTGCCTCTTTTAAACCTTGCCAGAAACCAGCAGAGGTGTATTCTCAGCCTTGCAAGGACATTTTGGGTTGTGGCTATAAAAGCATCCCTGGCAAATCAGTAACAATACTGGAATCCACAGGAATTGCTAAAAATAATAATAATAAAAAAGCCTTTCTTTTTGGAAAAGCTAAAAATACAGATTTTTAAAGCAGTCAAAATCCCTTCTTACCTCTGGATCTCTCCCGAGCCTCCCATCACAGAGGATGAGGCCGAGTCAAAACCAAACTGAGTGCAGTAAGTGCCTCAGGGCACGAACCACAGCACAGAACCTGAAGCTCCATCCCGATTCCTCTGGCAAAACAAGGGCAGGTCTCGGCTGCCTCCTCGCTTGCAAAGCAGAGAAGTCATCTGGGAGGCCTGGTGTCACCACGGGTCTGCATGGGGCCATCTGGTCCCTGGGCTGCTTCATCCAGGCAAAAATCCAACCTCTAAACTGCCAAGAAATGGTGATTTTAAGGCCCATGCAGATGTTGGATGGGTGAGGGAGGACCAAGTAGGTCCCTACTAAGAGGTTCCTTTGCTGTGGGGCAAAGAGGACATGGGACAGGAGCTGCCCAGGTGGCTGGTGGCCCCTTTAGGCTCGCAGGCTCCCTCTCCTCACCACAATCAGGAGGCCCCGCAGCAGGACCCGGGGCTGCGAGGGCCACAGCTGCACTCTGGACAGGCCCCGGGCAAACATCTCGAAGCTCTTTGCACGTCTGCAAGGCTGTTCAGCTGCTCTGGGCAGCCTGTGTGGGGCTTTCATCTATTTTGAGCTAAAATTGATTGGCAATTTTGAAGAATGCACTGCAAATTGCTCCACTAATCACAGCAGCTCGAGCCGTGTAACTATATTAAAACAACATCAGTTCTGAGGCAGAAGGCGAGAGCGGCAGGGAAACGCCGAGTCCAGAGCTGCTGCCCTGGGCTCCGCGTCTTGCCCGCTTGCCCGCGGCTCCCGCGGCCTCCGTGTTATTTTTGCGCTGCATTTTGCGCGTTGTCGGAGTTGCCAGACGGCTGCTCACCAATCCCCGGCGGTGACGCTGCCCATTCCAGCGGCGCTCTCTGTTCCTAGGAGGATGGGCTGGTCCCGCGGCCGCCCCGCTCCAGCGGTGGCTCTTCCCAGAGCCGCTGCCCTCTGCTTTTTCCTAACAACTGTACCTGGAAAAGGCCCTTCCTACAGCTGAAAAACAACGTATCCCTCCAAGGAAACCCTGACAGATGCAGAGTAAGGAGAAGATTTACAATCCCTCTTATGCCAAGTTCTCTCTAAATCCTTGTGCTGGAGACGGGGAGAGGCAGGGCTTACCGACAAGGCAGGCAAGCTGGCAACCCGCTAGAAACACACGGATACCCGGATCTACTCGCGAGCCCCTGCGGAGCGTGCAGGCTCCAGCTGCCCCTGCTCCTGCCTTCGAGAAAGTCACTGCGGTTCTAAGTGCAGGAGCCATCGGCAGCAATGGCTTTTGTTCCATCTCCTAACTGCCCGCGAGGAGGGACAAGCTCCCTCCTGCCCTCCCAGCCCCCGAGGAGGCAGCCGGCTCCCTCCTGTCCATAGGGAGGGGGATCAGGTCACCTCTTACGAAGGTCTGGAGGACTTGAGGCATTACTTCATTTCCAGCGCCAGGTGAGTGCAGGCACAGGGATGCCGGGACACACACCAGAAGCTGCAAAGGCAGAAGTTACCAAAACAGGCAAAGTAGAAGGTCCAAGGTACAACCTTCACCATCCTCCAGGGTTGAAGCAGGACCAGAGACCCACGCGGGTCCTGGCCTGGGTCACATCTGAGCAGGCCCGGACAAGCTGCCTCTCCCTTGGCTCACTGGGATGGGTGCAACACAAGAAACCTCTGCCAAAGCCACTGGGGACGGTTCTCGTGAGGATTAAAACCCTTCAAGGAGAAGAACCTGCCTCCCGTGTCCTCATGAGTGTCCCCATTACGGAGTGGCCTCAACAATGGATGAAAGAGGCAGGGGAACAATAGTGTCACCAGCAGGTGACACACACAGAAGCTGAAACAGAAGAACAAATCACCCAGTCCTCCCTTCCATGCATTTTAGCTACATCCTCCACAATGGAAGAAATCCAAGTCCACAGGCAAGTTCAAGAACACGCTCAAAGAGGATCCATTCGTTTCAACGAGCACCAGCACAATGTACAGCTTTCCTCTTAAAAAATTTATTCAAAACGGCTGTCTATCTTAACATTTAAAAAGGGAGCACAGTGTGTTTGTAGCCGCAGAAACACACTGTACAAGCCGTAGGCTGCTGCAAGAAGTGCATTTCACAAAGACTTTGTGTGGTGCAGGGACAAGGACCACTTGTTGATAAATTACTTTTACTGGGAGAGAGGGGAAGGACGGATCCGTGCGAGCGAGAAGCGATGCTATTGTTGAGCGATTCGTCCAGGAAACCGCACCGGGCAGGTACGACTTAACCCCATTTATATGAGATTAATGGAGAGGAATGGTGACCAGGGACAAAACATATATGCACCAAAACACATCTTTTTGATTCGGGAACATACAGATCGACTTGGGCATTTAATTCTGCCTTTCCCCTCCTAGATATTCCCTGCTAGAATAAAGAGGGATCGCAGAGCTCCATCGCACAGCTTCAGTTCTGCGCAGGTTTTAATGTCACACGAGAAATCTGCGGCTAGGGACGCAGCGTAAACCGCCCCCGTCTGCTTGGGATCTCTTTGCGAAGCCTTTGGGATCTCCCACAAAAGCAGAAGCCCGAGACAACCGTAATCTCCACCCGCGACTCAGCAGAGGCGGGAGATTTGCGGGTGCGCGCCGAGCCAGGGAAACACCACAACCACCACCAAGACAACCCGGACACGGGACCGCAGGCCCAGGGGGCGGCCAAAAGATGCAGGGTGCTCTGGAAAACAAAGATACAGGTCAAGAAACGTTTTGGTTACATGCCAGCTGGGAAATCTGGGAGGAGAAACTATTTTTAGTGCCTTGATTTTTTCCTGTGTTTCAGAGGAAATAAACTCTGTACTTGTAGCTGGGAAATGTGTAACTGCCCCTAGATCAGAAAAGTCAGTTCTGAAGATTTAGACTGCTGAAAATTAGGGAAGACCTTGGCTCACAAAGCTGCCAGGGGAGCTACAAATGACCTGGGGTTTCACTGTGGCTGATAACCATAGGGAAAAAGTGCTCCCAGATGGGCATCACAAATGCAATCTGCAGCAATCCCTCCCAAGGTATTTCATGTGAAGCAAACGACGCGCGGGCATTTGTAGCGCAGCAAAACCAGCAGTCCTGCCTCCGAGAGTGGACACGGGAGGAGCTGGTGGGGACGTGGATGCTGGAAAATGGGGAGCGAAGGGTGGAAGCAGCTCTGATCTTCGCTGTGTGGCCCAGGACCTTGGGCACTTACGAAGGCAAAGCAGGAACCAATGGAGACCACGTCCTTGCAGAGCTGCACAGCAAGAAGCACTTGCAAAACCAGAGCTCAACAAATACTAGTCCAGGTGAAAACCTTGAGGAGGGGAGGGAGAATTCACCAAAATTCTGAGCATTTGGCCTCAGACCAGCCCAGCGTTATGAACTTAAATACAAAATCCAGCACAGTTCTGCTTCCCAAATCAAGGCACTTTGCCCAGCCAGGATGGGGAGAGGTTCTCCCGCATGGTCTAGCGGGAAGGAGCTGACAAAACCAGCCTACATTTCAGTGGGAGGGAAGCAAAGCGACAGCAACACATGAATTGAGTTTAAACCAGCCCTAGCTCTCGGTAAGACAGAGACGTTAGCACAACAGCTTCCAGCCACTTAGAGCATCCCTGTCCCCTGCCATGGAGAGATGACAACCCGAGCGCCCCAGCAGGCACAGCCTGCTTCTTCACACCGGATCCGAAAGCCTGGGATCGCCGTGGGAAGCACAGCCGAGGAAGGGGGAAGCGGCGCTCGGAGCAGGACCAGCCCGCAGCGCTTCAGCGCGAAGGCTTCCGCCTTGCCCCGCTGCAGACTTTAATGGAGACGGCACCGGGGTCGCGTCTCCCGGCCCCCCTGCGGAACCTCCGCAGCATCCCACCGCACTCTGAGCAGGAACCGACAAACAGCCTCCAGCGAGGGGACGGCGGCAGCTCTGGAAGCGACCCAGGGAAATGTGAGCTGCTTCACAAGGAGCCAATTTACCTTTGGCGCAGATACAAACGACTACATCGGTGGAGCGAGATACAAACAAGGACGGCACTCGATGGGGCGCGCTGGGTTGGGGGGCTCCAGGTTGAATGGGTTCAGTCGTGTCAGCCACTGCCTGCCTGCCCAGGGCTTCTTGCCTGGCTCACTCCATCTTTCCTGGCATTGGTTGGAGCCCAATGGAGGCCTTTTTCCAACCTGTTTTTAAAAGACGTGTGATTTGGGCCATTTGTGACTTCTGCATACGTAAGGGCTGGCTCTGTTGCTACTGATCTCTTGCTGCTTATCTAGTTTGTTCCCATTTCACTCTGTGCACCCAAAAAGCACCTTGCTGAAATCCACCCCTACATATCCTTATTTCAGCACCTCATGGAGGATGTAAAGCAGCAGCTGAACCCACAGAGATCAGCAAAAGCACGTGAGGGTTGCGGTCACTCCTCGACATGGGACACTTAGTTCTGGAAGGCCTTGAACTCCAGTGCTAACACTAACAACCCTTCAAAGCCCGAGTTTCTGTATCCTGGGGCAGTGGTGATGCTGGTGCCCTGCTCGTACAGAGAACAGGAGAGGCTGCAGGAATTCAGCTCACTGCATGGTCTCTCTAAGCACCAATTAATTGCTATGGCTTAGATTACAGCAACGTTGCTGTAGCTGCTGCAAAGAGACAGCGAGGCAGGTGCTTTAGCTGCAGCTTTCCTCAGTAACACCAGCGTGGCAAAACCCTACGCAGGGTCCTAATTTGCAAGTTGGACTACTATTTTGTTTAAAGCTGACACTCGTCTCATCGTGTTCACCACGGATCCTAGGGTACCAATACATAAGGTAACATTTCTTTGGTGTATTACTCCTAAACCACTCCGAATTCACCGACGGCAGTAGTATTCGATACAGAACAATAACACTTGAATTGCACTCTGAGGGACGTGGCTGTGCAAGATGGAAATGCTCTTCCTGTTGCACTGTGCGTTGCAGGGAGCAAAACTCAAATATAAGTAGTAATAATGTTTTAAAGGCTGCATGGATCCAGATTCAGGCTTAATAAAAGCACTGTTTTCACAGCTATGATCCAGATTTTTCTTATCATCGTCACTTAAAATGGTTATTTTGTTTGAATCTCCCTCCTCTATGCCAAAGTCAAATCAAACCTTACAGGAATCTCTAAGAACCAACAAGAGATGTCAACAGCAATGTATCAGACCTCTCAAGGGCAACGACAGGGCTTGCGTGATGGGGAATCGCTATGGATAGGGACATGGCACAGGCGGGAGGCCAGCGGTGAATCCTGGGATGCAGCAGGCTTGCTCCTCAGCGCTGCAGGTAGCCAAGCTGCACTCAATTCCCCCAGGGGGAGAAAAATAAGCAGAATAATGACAAAATGTAATTAAGGAGCTGTCTCGGAGCCTCCTGCACTGGCTTACCTGGCGAGGGGGCCGGCGGCAGCCGCCCACGCTGTCTGCCACAGCAGATGCTCGGCAGTACGTGCCGGGGAGCGGCTCGGCAGTGCCGGAGACGCCTCGGTGCTGCCGGTGCACAACGGCCCCCAGCGGGAGCGAGGAGCGGGGACGACAAACGGGAAGCAAAGGGCTCCCGACGGAGCGGTGCCGTGACGCCGCTCTGCAGCCGCTGTCACAAAGGTTCTGGATTCTGCGTTGGTCCTTAATGCACTTCCCATCCGCGTGGCAGCTGTCCGGCCCACACGGAGCTCGGCTGCAAAACAGGGCTGTGAATCAGGAGCTGAATTCCTCACTCGTTTATACGGTGCAAGCTCAGGGCAGAGTAACGGAGCTTTCTCTGTTAAAAAGACCTTTCTGAAAGGATTTGAGTCTCTTGCACAACATGGCTATAAACTGGTACACCAAGAACCCGTATCTACGTATCAAGCAATTACACTAGTGCCTTGCAAGCTTGGGCTCCAGGCTGTTTGGGAGCAATCTGGGGATTCCTCACGAGACTTGGGAGGCTGACAGAGAGAAGGGCCAGGGTTGGAGGTCTGGATGCCCTAGTTTGCAGTCCCCTACCTAAGGGAGAGATTTCCTTAGAGTTTCACAGCTATCCAGACATGACTGGGGAGAAGCAGGAGACATTTCTGCCCTTTCCTAGCAGCTTATGTATTAGTCCTTAAAAGTAGGAAAAAAAGAAAAGACAAGAAAAATACTTTCAGAGAAATGTGGTGCCTTTGTTCCCCAGTGTTGTTTAAGCCCTTTTTTCCCAACTCCACACAATGAGCTTTCAGTGGGAGCAGAACAGGAGCTTTTCCTAAGACCACAGTGAAGCAGTCACAGCTTCAGTGGATTGGTGGAAATAGGAAAAAACATAAAAGAAACAAAAAAAAAAAAAAGAAAAAGAAACCAAAAGAGAGTGAATGAATGAGGACACAATAAAAAAGCATGAATTGCTGAAGGGGAGAAAAGAAAAAAAAATTAAAAAAGAAAATGTAAAAAAAAAGAGAAAAAAGAAAAAGGAAAGTGGAAAAAAAGAAAAAAAAAGAAAGCAAAAAAGCAAAAATCAAGGGTAGGTATAATTGCAAAGCACCAGCACATTGCTGGCACTGGGAAAAGAAAAAAACCGTAGATGATTCAAGAGGATGACAAAGACTCCTTTCAACAAGTTGTCTTTTATCACAACTTTGCTGCTACACAGTTATGCTGCAGCGGGGAGAAATTGCATCATGTCAACAGCGAGCTGATAAAGATAAACTGACTCCGAAGACAGTGGGAATATGCTGGCACTTACTTGGTGTTTTGCTTATCACGCTGCAATAAATTCCCCCAAAGAGCATAAACGGAGGATCAGAAACCAGAGCTCGCTAGAGCTCCAAGGGCAGCGCGAAGCAGCGAGGTGCCAAACCCGCCCGATCCGACCGGCGCCGCTCGGGGGCTTGTCCGGATCGAGGCACCCGGAGAGCCACGGAGAACTCCAGTTTAGGCTCCTGAATGTGGTGCCGACTGCTTGGGAAGCGTTGGACATCTCCCTGCGCAATCAGGATTGATGCCTCCCCACGCGAAGGGCAACATCTCTGTTTACAGCTAAAATACTGACTGTGAGCGGGGCACCAAGTGTCACCTCCTGGTTTTGGCCCAGCAAAGTGACAGGAAACCAAAACCTGCAGCAGGAACCTTCCTGCAGATTGAAGATGCTCCACGTAGCACCCAAAAGGCGCTACGTACTTAAGACCATGTCTGCAGGGAGCAGGAAAACCTCAGCCAAGCACCTACCCCAGGAAGATGGCAGCTTTGCGCCCGCAAACACTAAAGCAGAACCGGGTTTTAGGCTCCAGAATGAGCCACGTTCCCTTGCAAACGCTCAGCAGTCACAAAGGCAGCGCTCCGAAACCAAAGGGCTTTTCCAGCTCCCCATTGTAGGGCCCTTGGCCCTCCCCTTCCCTCGGCTCCGGCCCCGGGAACGGCTGCTGGTTTAAATGCAAATAGTGAGCAGGCAGGCGCAGGATCTTTTTTTAAATGCTGAAAGCTGAGACTTCTAAGTTTATCTCAGAAGGACACTGGAAAGATGAATAGAGAGAAAATTATGCAGAGAAAGAGAAAATATTCAAAGCGTGGAATTATGTATGCATAATTGCCTGGCTCCCTGGGGTGCATGGGCGAGTACACCAAGTCACTTTGTGAAATCATTCCCCACAACTCCTGGATCCTAATTATAGTGCTCTAAGTGGGGAGAAGCTAATTTTTAAACAGTCCTGATGGGGAAACGGGAAGAGCCACAAGGATGCTTTTAACCCCTTGCCTACAGGAGGCCTCCGAGCAAAGCTGCAAATGTAGAAGGAGGAAAGGAAATGCCAGGAAGCCAACGCGTCCTCTGCTGGCTCTGGGTCTTGACGGAAGATGAGGACTGAGCAAGCTGGTGCAGACACAGAAATGGGTCAGAATGAGAGCAAACATGACCTCTACCTGGTCTTCAAATAAGTCCAGAGTCCGTGACACAGTCAGTGCTCTTGCTTCCCTTCACTCCTCACAACATGTTTTCAACCATATGATTTCCAAAAACTAGGTGTCCATGTCAGAACCACCTCAGGCACCATGCAAAGGCAATCAGCTCTAGTGCCTGCCAGGCACGTGCAATATGAAAACTTGGGGCAGAAAGAAGGTGATTTGGTGTTTCTTGCAACTCAAGAGCTGGCTCACTCTGACGTTCACCAACATCCACCCAACTGGCAGCCCTGCTCTGCTGCCCATGGGCACCTTCCTGCTCTTCATGTCAAAATCCTGCCTGCGTGATGGCCATTTTATTAGAAAGCTCCCCAAATCAGCTACTTTAGATTCAATTAACAATACTACACTCAAATCCAATTAGTTTTTTACCCAGTAAAGAGCTGAAAGAAAACTTGCTTACCTTCAAACACAAGCTCCTCACTCTGCCTTGCAATTCCAGCTACCTCGGAAACCAGTCACGAACTGCCTTGTATTATTACCAAACTCAACAAATTCAGGCTAACTGAAAACACTTCTCCAAGTCCCCAAACTCTTGTATTTTGACTAAAACTGTCACTAATATTTTGACCAAGTTCTTTAAAGTTTTCAGTAAAGCTTGTTCTTGTCTACTACAACCCCCCTGAAAATGCTGCAGTTGGGAATGTGTTTCCATACTGGGATGGATGCAGATACACAACGTCATAAAGAAAAAAAAAATACTCTGCTTTGTATCTTAAGCTGGAAAAGCCATTTTTTTCCTCAGCTGTTCCCTATGCAATATACCTAAAAGCAAGTAAATGTCAGCTGGGGTTTTCTCGAATGGAACCCAGTGTACGGAAGAGACTGCAGTCGCTTCAACCTATGCTCTAGAACACCTGGGTTCCCACATCTGTCTCCGAGAGGCAGAGAATCGCACACTTTTGCTTCAGAATTCCTTCTGTGGAGTCCTTCCCCTGGGTGCTGGCTCTCGGCACGCGCATCGCGCCCGCTCGGGGAGCTCTCCCGGAGCCTCCTGGCAGAAGGTCGCCCGTGCAGAGCGGTCTCCACCAAGGTATCAGGTTGGGTAGTGGCAGTCAAATACTGTGACCTGCAGCAACCCCTTCCCGCTTCAAGACAAAATCACCTCCTGAACAGAGTTATCCCTGGGATGTAAGACCAGGCAGGACCACCAGACCATTTAAGAGGGCCTCCTGCAATAGCAAGCAATTAAATTTTTACTCAGTCACCTCTTCATTGAGACCAATTATCTGCTGGGAGCAGGATTTCAAGAGCCGCGAGTCATTGATCTCAGCATGCCCAAGAACGCATGTAAGTGCATTCGTACAAGTGATGAACCCTCTTCCAAACCCATATTAATATCTAACCCTTAAATTTCCAAAAATTAAATATTCGAGTCAAATTGAACAGAATTTTTCTTTTTGGCCAAAGTAATAGACACCATTTTAGTGCTTAATCCTCTCACATTGTCTCAAGCTCCTCAAATTACAGTCATTTGAACTGCGATCGGAGCTTCCCTGTGCTTAACGAACTAATTAGACCAAGGACAGCCAAGCTTCCTGATTTTCCTGAATACTGAAATCTCCATCTGGCCAAGGGCCACAGGACCAGCACCACACCGTGTGTGAGGAGGAGAAGAGCCCGGCGCACAAGCGGCTCGCGGGTGGGGTGCCCCGTCCCCAAGGCAGGGCCAATAACTCCAGCTGCACGGCCACTGCTGAACTATCGTTCGGGATGATGACGGGGTTTCTAGTCTCTTCTGTTGACGCCACTTGTTGTTGTATAACTCAATTAAAAGTGCTCACACTTTGCCAGTGTTCAGCTGCCCTTACTCCGGCTTTCCAATGGCATCTCGGTGCGGCACGCGAGGTTGGCACAGGGAAATACAGATATATGGCACTGTCTGGTCAAGCTTACTTCTCTCATAGGAGCGAAGAAAGAGATGAGGAGCAGGGCTGAGACTAAAACTCCTTTTGTCTCTTGAATGTGGTCCTGCCTGAACAAAATTCATGAGTAAGTGTGCACCAACTCAATGGCTTCTCTGGGTAAGCTGCAGGGTTGTCACTAGAGGATCCATTAACCACATAATAACCACATACATAATAATTACAATAATTGTTATAATCCTAAAGTGTCCCAAAATATTATGATGGATAAAAAAACAAACAAAAAAAACCCCAGGTGCAGGTACCAGGATAATGTAATCTAGACTCCATCTGATGCAGCGTCCCTGCGTTTGCCATCAGCAGACAGGACACAACAGAAAGGTTACAAGGACGGAGTCACAGGCTTATTCAGCAAGACTTGAACGTAGCTCTGCGAGTGGGTTTATTGCCTTTTTATGCCACTGTTTCTTGCAGACAAGATGTTAAAGATGAGTTTAAGAAGGATCTGAGGGCACGCAAGATACCCGTGCAGGAGCCTGTTCAAACCATTTTGAATGTGCACAGAAACGTCAGAGTCAATCAGGGAATGCACCAGGAAATGCTCTACTGCAGCATAAGGAGAAATGAAAAGTGGCTACATAGGCAAACAGTGCAGGCTGCAGGGAGCATCAGGTAAGGATGGGAGGGAAGAGCTCGCAGCGAGCAACTCAGCGTTACAACTGCAGTGTGCTGCAGAAGTGGGAAAAAAAAAACATTTAAAAATAAAAACCTTTAAAAAAGGGCAGATTTCCACATAGATTTGCAAAGTTGCTAAAAGGATATAAGGAAACAATGGCCAATCTCCACCTATTGCTTAGCTGGGCCCTTAGCATCTCCAGGAGACAAATCACAGGGTCAAATCGTGCTGTACCTTGGTGTGGAGGTCCTCAGACGGGTCATCTGGCAAAGCAAGGTCAAACCAACTGTTATCACAGAGTCGGTCTCTCCGCAATATCAAAGAACAGGCCTGCAGGAACAGAGTGTACGTGCCACTCTTCAACCCGTAGCGTCTCAATTAGGTGTGGATGATATTATGACAAGATCAATGAATCCTGATATAGCAGCACTCGAGATAAATGTCACTTCAGAAGGGTTCTTATATTAGTATTTGGTTTGAAGAAGAGTTTAGGAGGGAGGAGAAAGGAAGAGAAACAAAGGAACATCACCAACTGTTGGCATAGCACCTTGTGTAGAAACATACCTTCCTCGGGGTGAGGCCTACAGCTCCCCACAAAAGGATTTGCTTTTCCCCAATCACCTGCTTTTTTCTTCTTCCCTGCAGCGGGGCAGAAGCCCCCATACCAAGGGTCTTTTCATGTATGTATACACATACATGGATGTCTGCACAGACACGCTCCAAAACTCTGGACGTCAGGAGCCTCAGGCTGCTGCTGACCTGCAGTGGGATATTGCAAGAGTTCAACATAGAGCTGTTGCCCCATCCCTCCAAAAGGACCATCTCTAAAATGCCTCTAGTTAAAGCACAGCCACACGAGTAGAAAAACACCCTTCCTACCGCATGTGAGGCTCCCATCTGGGAGGGGGTTGCTCAGCTGCACCCGGAGCAAAGGGGGAACCCAAACCCCACAGAAGCCAAGGGCGTGCGAGAAGAAGCTGAGGTCCAGAGCTCATCGGGGGAGGTGGCTACGCAATCTAGGGCTCCGAATCACACACAGCAGCTCTTGCAGACACCACACGACTCTTCATTTCCCACGTTGGCTTTAATTAAAAACACAAATTGAAAAATCTTCCCCCTTTCCTCTGGCCAGGTAGAATTATCTCAAAGCACCCAGCATTGGCCGGCACGACGGCCAGCGGGACCAAGGGGAGGGAATGTTTATAAAATGTTTCTAAACAATTCAATTTTCAGGCAATTTATGCGCAGCGGCACGAGGCATTCTTGCCTGCAGAAAAGAGACAGCAGGGCTGGATCAATCGTGGGGCGGAGGTGGGTGCAGAAAAGCAGGAGCAGCAGACTGTGGCATTGAGGCTAATAGCTTTGTAGCAATTTATTCAGCGAGAAATACTGCGCGGAGCGACACGGGGGCCTGCGCACAGTCGCGGAGGGGCCTGCGAGGGAGACGGTCCCCGATGCCAGAGCGGTGCAGAGCAGGGAGAATCAATAGCAAACACGCCGGGAAAAGCAGGAAACTCTTCTTCTCTTACCCAACTGAAGAAATGACAATTAATGGAGTCGATTGAGCCACCGGCACAAAAAAAGGGTCATTGAAGAAACATTATGTGAAAAATACTGCAGAGAGATAAAAGCTTCTGTGCTGCCACAGGATCGCTTTGGGGAGAGGGTTAAGCAGAGTCCTTGCAGCTCTGCCACCTCACTCTAGTCACCAGGACGCCAAAAAGGAGCAGGGCTCCATTTCCCATACAAAGTACGTGGGAACACCATGGACTAACCTGCAATCCCTGCCACGGCTCAGCCCTACATCTCCAGGCTTTACCTGGACACTTGCTGCAACCTCTCCCTCTCCCTCATGGCCTTGCCCATGCTTTGCTGTAAGGCTGAAGGCACCCATGGGGAGAGCTACTTTTGTGATGGGACAAAGAGAAAAGGCTTCCTGGAACCTGGGTTGGACAAAGCCCCTCCAAAAACCACATCTGATCGTCAAGAACGTGATGTAAGTTCAGGAAGCTCTGGATCTCCTCGCAGACAGAATTCGCTCTGAAATCGCTCCTGCTGCTGCTTCCAGTGCAAGGCTGGAGCGATGCTCTTTCCGCATCGCACCATCTCCATGCCCAGGCACATATGGTCCCGCGAAATAAGAAGCCCTAGAAAAGGCTGTCAACAAGACTAGAGGAAGGTGTGCATCTGTGCAGAAACATATGCCCCAGCCTTGCACAGTGAGCTGTAAAAAGGACGGTCATGCCCAGAATCCCACCCAAATTGGCCCAGGCGCAACCGAACTGCCACTCGGGACCTGTGACACGGCGGTTTGCCACGTGAACCAACCCTTCCCCTGCTCCCTTGGTCCTGCACACCCAGAAACGCCTCGCTGAGCTGCCCAGGGGCCTAGTGCAATGAGCTGAAGATGCCTCTCCCGACCGGCACGGTTTCCATCGCAGTGTTGCAGGTGCCCTCAGCTCCAGGCCCACCTATGGCTTCAGTTGAAACAATGTGTTTTATGCTCCTCTATGAAAATCTCCCCCGTGGTACTAAAAGCAATGGAATAATCTACTATTTCCACGCTCATCCCTTAGAGAATTCTGCAGTAAAAAAAAAAAGAAAAAAAAAAGAAAAAAAAAGTGGTTGAATTTGATTAAACCTTTGGACTCTCTCCAATATTTCCAGTTATTCCATCTGTAGAAACACTCTACTGGCACTTGGCACATTTATAGCATTAACTGCCTTCTAAATCAGCAGCAGTTCTGCCTAACAATTTGGCATTTGCACACTGCCTTGTAAATTATACACCTTACATCTTTGGGCACAAGGACCGGCCCCTCCAAAAAGCCTATTAGTGCCTTGGAGCAATTCTGAAGGAAGAAAATATCTTCTTATGGGCACGCCTTTCGACAAAACGGGGAAAACGCCATTCAGTGGGTCTATAGTATTAACACTACGGCTCATAATGTTACTCTGGCAATAAAATGAAACCCAGTGCAACCAGCTGGCTGCTCTATTGCTATTAGATCCCTCTTTTTCTGTTTCTGACCTTTGCAGAACGCTCAGAAATGCATTAATCTATTCAAAGCCCGTCCAGGATCCAAAGCACCGTGAGCGGCGAGGCTGCTGATGAGAACGTCCTCCTCCCGGGCAGGCTCGGGAGCAGATCTGCGATTCCCCCCGACGCGGCTCGCTCGCTGCTCTGCGCGACTGCGACGCTAAGCGAGGAAGCAGGCGAGGAGCAGATCCAAATCAAGCCGCAGAACAGCAGGAAACCACTCAGCGATATCAGCAGTGATTTGTGCACTTCTTGCTTGAAAACAAAGAGCAGAGGTCTGCGTTTACCTCCCCATTTCCAAGTAGCCTTCTCGCTTTTGTCTGCCTAAATCATCGGAGGCAAAAAAAAAAAAAAAAAAAAACCCTTCCTCAAACAGCTCTCAGCCTCCAGCTCCTCTGAAAACCCTTTTCGCTTATCTTTATTCACCGATCCAGGCTCCCCATTGACAAAGTGTAGGAAAATCACCAAATTAAGCGCCCAGCTCATGCCCCGCTGCAGAACAGCCTTCTCCCTCACCTGAACTCAGACCTTGTTTACTGTCAGTGAGCTCTGCTCTGCTTAGCCCGGCCTTCCCAGCACTGATTTAATCCACAGACCTCGTGTTTTTGACCAAAAAAAGAGAAAAGACAAGAAACACATTGAAGAATCTCCCCTCCTGCCTTTTCCTCCTAAAATATGCTTTATTGATTTCGATGCATATTACAATCCTGAGGGGAAAAAGCAGTGTTAGAAATGGAGGGTCACCTAAGGACTCCCGGGCTGTCACTCTGCTGTGCATCATGGCCATTTGGAGCTTGACAGCAGCACTGAGACAGAATTCAGCTCTTTCTGCTTCAAAAGCACAGGCCGCTATTGTTGGGGCTGAAGAGGAATTTTCTGCTTCTTGTTTTTCAGGCTAAACTCCAACACACAGAGCTGAACAACTCTGATCCTGCCCAGAAAGAAAAGTAGTGACTCAAAGTAGCTTACTCATTGCCACCCTTTGGAACCAGTGGCTTTGTTAACACTCCCCAGGCTAACATTAAAACCCCCTGCATTTTCCCCTTTTGTTGGCATTCCAGACTCTTCCTCCTATTGGCGTGCTTTTAATTGCAGGCAAGGATGATCCTCCAGCTTTGCGGGGCTGGAGCAAGAGCCAGGATTCGTGTCCCGAGGCTTCGAGAGGGAGAGACGAGCTGACCTGAACGCTTCGGTGAACTGCAGGAGCACAGCGGGCACGTCCCTCCTCGGAGACCACGGCCCCGCTTGCTCCTGCAGGGAAGGGGCCAGTCTCCCACCTGCACGGTGATGGAAACGTCTGCTCTCTCGCAAAAAAAAACCCAAATAAAGCCCTCCCTGCAGCCAGCAGCCAGCGATGCATATGAGATGACTGCCTTCTCAACACGAGAGCAAAAGGGCAAATGAATCACATTACACTCCATGAATAAAACCAGAGTCTTAATGCAACAGCTACTTAATGATTTCATTTTCAATACACTAGACAGTTTGGCCTCATTTGCAAAGGTGCTGAGCACCCCTGAGTCTCACTTAAGTTAATGGGAACCGGGACACTCTGCACCTCGGGACTCTCCAGCGGGCCCCTTATGTCCTTAGGAAAATTCCCTCACTGGGGGGGCGGGAGGCAGGGAGATTTCTCTGTGATTTGCAGAAGCAAAAGGTGGGAGCAGAGAGGAGCCTGCGCCAGAGACTTCCCACCCACAGCCACACCTCAGCGCTGGGACCACCCAGCCCTGGATCCTCTTCCAGCTACTCTGCTGAAACGGGGAATTGCGCCCGGAACGGAGGAAACAGCATTTTCAAGCAATGCACAGTTCCCTGAGCAGGCTGTTTGGAGGCTTCTCAGGAAAACACACTTAGGGGAGGACCAGCAGCACAAACACTGTCTGATCGGCGTTTAACTAACGGTTTGGGGCGTCTAAGAACAGACCAAAGCCGTCCGAGCAGCGAGCTTGGCACACGCAGCTGGAGAACAGACCCTTCTCGGACCACATCTGGGTGCCCGACACGCGGTCCCTGTGCCTGGGAACGACTCCTGGCCTGGCAGCTCCTTTTCCCGTCGGAACGCGGGCCTCATTCCTGGCACCGGCCTCCTCCGGAGGGAAAGAGCCCTTCCAAACATCCCTGCGTCTGTTTGGAAAATACAGCACGGGATCACCTCTCCAACACAATATCAGTCCTTTGGCACACGGAAAGAAGTCAAATGCAAAGCAACTATTGCCAAAACCTCTTCCTTCATTGTAAAGCACTGTTTAATTTTATCCCTCAGGCATCTATTATCTCATAGCCCATATTATTTTTCCAGCTATTACTGCTTAATTTTCCCCATCTAAAAAAGTGCGTACAGACAGCAGCCAATTTCCGCCTTGGCATAACTGTTGATGAGAAACAAGCAGCTGTTTCGCCGGGGTCCCAGCAAACAGATCCCGGATCGCTGCCTCCCGGCTCCTCGCGGCGCTCCCGCAGGAAGCGGCTGCCGTCACGTGTCCCCTGCTCCGCGCGGGTGCCGGGCATCGCGCCGGGACCCCTCTCTTGTCAGCTGCTGCTTCCATGAAAACGGAGCCCAGAGCCGAGCTGCATGGGGCAAAACCACCTCTTTTTGTTTTATTTAATAAAGTAATAGTAAATGTAACTGGGGTGTGCATCCCCCCGAGCCTGGCAGCCCTTGGGGTGCAGCGTGGCGTGTGTTTCTGTGGCTTCTGCCGCTTTTCTAACGCTTTATTCCTGCTTTCTCCAGGAGCCAAAGGCACCCTCGTGTTTGCCTTTCTCTCTCCACCCTGACTCCAGATATTCAATTAAAAAAAAGAAGGACAAACCACGCTCGGAAAGCAGCTGCAAGCCTCAGCGCTTCGCACGCGCTCCCGTCTTGTCCAGGGGGTGTTACTGCAGCAAATAGAAATTGCAAGCCGAGGCCGAACGGCAATGAGTCAGGGAGGCAGAAAGGCGTGAAAGCAAAATGAATGGAGAGGCAATAAAGCCGCAATATTTCACCGCCGCGCCCGCGCTCCAGCATCGCCTCCATCCATCAGCGTTACCGGCGGCTGCTACCTGCCCGCAGCTGCAGCCACCGCGCGCTGGTGACGGGACGCTGGGTGCAGCTCCTCGGCCTCCGGGGTGCTCCTGCTGCCACGGAGCCTCCTGAGGAGCAACCAGGGAAGGTGCTCGTGCTTCTGCATGCGAGGAGCAGCGGAGGAACCCAAGGAGGCAACGCCAGGAGGCCCTCGGATGGGACGGCGAGTCCAGGAGGGAAGCTGCGTCCGTGTGGACCTGGCCGGGGCAGCCCGTGGTGGGGGCAAGAGAGGCACACGCAGGGCTTGACTCTGGCACCAGGAGTAAGTAAGATATAATATGAACGTGTGAGGCACAGGAATCTGAAAAATACATTTAAAAGGGAGTATTTTTTGCACACGTGAGGCGCTCGAGCTCCTCTTCAGGGTAATGGCAGGCAAATCCTATTTCTCACTGTATTTACAAAGAGATTATAAAAAAAATCCATGAGGAAACGGAGCCTGGGGAATACCTCAGCCCTCTCCTCTCTACAGCACCAAGCACAGAATGCACCAGCCTTTTGGAAACACCTCCTGACGTTTCCCTCCTGCCCAATACGATTCAGACACCAGCACTTGCAGGCCCTGCTTGTGGTCTGTGCCTGGGCCCACTCTGCTCCCCCCAAAACACAGCTAACTCCCTGTTAGCATTACAGAAAACTCAGGCAGCCAGCGAGAAGAAAGCTTTTTAAAGAGATATAAAAACAGGATTTTTGTATTGAAACACATGCCACAGATGGTGTAGCAGACGAGGATTAATTCATGAATCATATTTCTTAAATGATACAATCTCTCTTTTCACTTCCATCCTTTCCCTTTTTGACTCAGAAGCAGGGATTTAAGATGCCCTTCCCAGATATGAATTTTGCATGAACAAAAATTGCAGGAGAGAAGGGAAAAAAAAAAGGCAATAAGACAGATGTTTAAAGCTAAGTTTTCAAATGTAAGCAAATGCATATCCTGTCCGTCGACGAAAGAACACGTGTGGAAATACCATATTTGCAGGCACAGATAGGGTTGGCGGGTGAGCCAATGCCCTCCCTAACATCTGAGATTAATAATGCTTCCCAATAAGTGTGGTTCAAGGAGGGCTCTGAATTCACCTACTGCTGCTTTCATACCTTATTCCATTTTACTGACTGCTCTCATAGCAATAAAGAAAAGAGCCTTAAGTCACTAAGAGAAACATTTGGGCGGAGAGACCCTCTCCGTGCTGCTGCCCCCATCCTGCATCCCCAACCCGGGGTGCTGCTCCCCTGCTGCACGTCCTGGCACAGACACTCGCAGGTGGCTCTCTAGGAAAATCCACCCAAGCCTCGAAACCCAGAGGATCCCACAAGGCTCCAGCAAAGCCAAAACACTCTGCAGAGAGCAACCCTAGCATGCAGTTAGGACCCTATATCAGGAGCAGTGGCAGAAGCACCACGAGTCCCAGAGCTACCATCAGGGCCACTTTCTCACTGTCAGAAGATGCTTTCACACTTCCTTCCAGTACCAATCCAGCAGATCAGGCAATTTATTCCCTTCCCATATGCAGCAGCTGCCGTATAGGCTAAACAGCTGCTCCTGAACGCGGCCTTGCACCGACTGCTGCAGCTCCCATCCGCACACGAAGCTGCAAGCTCGAACAAGGGAAAATCACTTACCCTAAAAGTCCTTCACCCTTCCTCTGCTTTGTGTACGATGTGGGCTTCTCTTTTCGTTACTATTTCCAGATTTGGTCTTTGGGTAGGTGAATGGAAGAGGAGAATGAAAGGAGTTGTATTTGATGATGATGGAGACTGTAAAATAAAGAGAAGCACTTTAGTGCAGAACAGGCCTCTATATACATACATATCAGATTAAATTAAATTAGCAACACCTACATAAATGCTTCCTACTGTTTTTATGCACACATACAAATATCACAACTGTCAAGGAGAATGCAGCTGACAGCGATACAGGGATGGGGGGTTGGAAAGAGCAATCTTTAAAAGGAGGAAGAAAAAAACAGGCAAAAGAGGCAGCACTGAAGCCGCCAGCAGCAAAGAGGCTTCCACCAGGTACCCATAGGGTGCCAGCCAGGCCAGCAAGCAGGGGAGAGCTAAGGGCTTCAGGGAGCTTTCGCAAAACGGAAGACAGATCCAGACACGGTTCACCCCGACAGCCACAAACATCAAGCAAAAATTCACCCAGATTGTGTAGCTATGAAAGAAATAGGAGGCATGAACAACTTCCAGAGTTTGGTCATTGCACCAGCAAGTACTTCCCCAAAAAGCAGACTCATCTCCTAGCATTCCACTTAGGAAGTTTCCTCCCCAGCAGGCACAGAGCCAGGTATCCGAGCGGACCCACAGAGCAGCCACTTGGCTCTGTGTGGGCATGGGGCAAGCAGGGCCAGGGCTCGGTGCCCTCGGCACAGTCCCCAGGTTTCAAACCTTCCTGCCTTCCCATCTCACCTCGCCTGGCCACTCCGTGTTCGGCTCCAGCACACGCTCCTTAGGCTCTGCACCCATCGGGTGAAGTGCCTCAGGCTCCTTCCCTTGCACCTGCCTCCAAAAATCACTGTTCATTTAACACCGCACTTCGAGATCCTCCAAAGATAATTTCATTTGAGGTAACTTAAAGAAAGAACAAGGATAAAAAGGGGCTGACTTTCACATTACTGCTTTTTATCCAAGACCACGCTCCAGTCACCTCTATACTAATGCACCTCCAGCACAATTAGTGCCAGCCTTAATACTGAAAGAAGCCAAAAAAAGAATATTTACAAAATTGCTGGGAAGATGCTCTGCTGCTAGTAAAGAGCCTGAGTCAGGGACTGCCATTATTTGCCTTGGAAAGGTCACTGCGAGTAGTATATAAAAATACATGCGAGCGCTGGAGAAGCAGCACACAATACCAAGCAGCACAGGATTTAACACGTGGCCTACAATAAACCCTAAGTGTCCTAGGAAAGCGAGGGAGCTTCTCGTTTCTATTTAGCAGAATGGGGCAAGTAAAGCGCCAGGGGGTAGCACTGCCCTCCACAGCAAGGACCAAGTCCAGGAGAAAAACACAGGGGCCCTAATGCACCTCCCTGCACATCCTGCTATCTGGCTGTATTTAAATAGCAACACTATTGTTAGCAGTAAGCCGGGCACACTCATTACCGTTTGTTTTAGTGTTATAAAATATTATTTTCAAAATATCTGAAAAAAATTAAGCTGGGGGAGGTGCTAAAGCTCCGGGTGCTTTTTCAGCATGTCCCAGCTTTTCGGCTCTCCTGCAAGGAGGCAAAACGTCCTGGTGGCAACAAGGAGGTAGAAGGTGCACACATGCCCCCAGACACCCTAGCGAGGCAGCACGTTCACATCAGCTGCCCTTGTTCCTCCCTGCAAATCGCTCAGTAAGAGGGAAATTTAAAAACGCAGTCAACTGGAATCACCCACGGACAGCAGTAGCCTGAAACCATCACTTCCCACCTAGTTTTAATGTGCCTGGGTGTTTATATGTGAACACTGTTTGGAAACAGCCAAACCTGATGCCTGAAGAGCCATCTCCTCCCCAGGTATTCCAACCAAAACCGCACACACGACTCCTGCTCCACTGGCATCCACTCCTGCACCTCAGCCCAGCTTTGTGCCTTTAAACTGCATCTGTTGGATTGATCAGGAAGGCTTTCCACAAAGACTACATGTATATTTAAATATATGTAACTTCTTAACATCTGCTGTTCTACATGATAGGCCAGAACTTAGAGTCCTACAGGAAAACTGTGGGGGAGAATCACAGTACGGCTGAGGCTGGAAGGAGCCTCTGGAGATTATCCAGTCTCTACCATCCTGCTGCTCAAGCAGGTCACCTAGAGCATGTTGTCCAGATGTGTGTCTGGATGAAGATCTGCAGGGAAGGAGACCCCACAACCTCTCTGGGCTGCCTGTTCTAGTGCTCTGTCACCCTCACAGGCAAGAAGTTTTAACCTCATGTTCTGATGGACCTTCTCATGTTCTTGTTTGTGCCCACTGCCTCCAGTGCTGACACTGGCCACCACCAAGCAGAGTGGCCTCAATCCTCTCCCGCCAGGTACTTACACATGTTCATAAGATCCCTCTCAGGCTTCTCCAGGCAAAGAAGGCCCAGCTCTACATGCAAAAATGCTACTCGAAGCAAAAAGAGGCAGTGAACTACAAAGCACAATAACCTTCCTCTTTTCACCCGTGTATCTGTCTACCCAAAGCGAAACAGCGAGGAGAAGGAAGCTAGGCCATGGACACGCACTGTTTCCACGCAGAGATGAGGCCCAAAGGCAGATCCTGCCACAGACAGGATGCACTTCCCCCTCCAGTACCAAACTGTTACCAAATCCAGGAATATCAAGAATGTGGAAAATGTGTTTGATCTTCTATACACAACTACAGCGTTCGATCTATCCTCAGGGCAGCCTGGGCTTCCTTGGACAAACCAGAGTAGGGGAAGCACGGTGGGTCAAGAAACACGGTTTTATAATCACCCCACAGGTTTGCTTACAGCTGGCATATGGTGGGCTCTCCACTAAAGATTTCAGCTTGGCCTTTCACCAGCGGTTTTAGTGGGAGAAAGGCAGCCCAAGGAAAACACCCAAGGCTTTGGAGCAAAGGCAGTCCTTTGGAGGAGGCCACTTCGGACACAGTGACCAGCTACCGAACTGGACCTGCTCCGCTGGCACTTGTCCCTGAGCGATGGGGGATGGACACAAGACACCGTGGATGGCGCAGGAGGTGCCGGCGGTCGGCGGGCAGACGGTAGCGATGCGGCTCCCCGGAGCACAGCGCAGCGTGCACCAACTTCAAAGTCAAAACGAACATTTGTCCTACAGCAAGACACCCTGCAAATGATCCTTAACAAATTTTAACTGTTGCTACAGCCAGATAAGAGCACAGGAGCATATATCATAGCCGGTTGTTACTGCAAGCTCAGGGCTGCTAAACATGTGAGTGGCAGTGCAGAGAGATCTATATTCTGTGTTTCGCTATAAATTATAGAGCAGCATAATAGAGCTGAGGAGGCAGCTCTGCTCTTCCCTGCATCAGTTCGCTCACATTTTTTAAGCCCATTAAATTCCTTGCCATTTACTTGCTTTATTTGGGTTCCTTGCTGCATAAAATTGTTCCCCGTTCGCCAAGCACTGAAACCAGCTAAATAGTCACTGGCGTCCACACAAAACCTCCAAGAGCCGCTCCGAGCAGAAGAGAGGGCATCAGCAGATAGAGACAACTCGGAGGCAACCTGAGGTTTAGTATTCTGTGTCAGCTTGACACACAGGGGAAATAACCCTTTAATCCAGTGCAGTGTATTTCATTTACTGTAGTGTTATCCAGTTCGAAGATGTTATGAAAGGAATCCCCAGAGAGACTTAAGACTTCAAACCCAGCCCGAGTTTGAACTTAATTCCGCCCTTGCGAGGGCTGCGGCGGTGGCAGGTGACCTTTCGGGCGGCCCGCGTGCCAGCAGCCATCCCGCGCCGAATGTCACGCCAAATTACAATATGCGCCTTTTGTTTCAGGCTGCATTTTGGTTTGCAGTTTGGGTTTTTTTTCCCCTCCTTTTAATTAAAAGCAGCTGTCGCTATTAATGAACTACCACCCCTCCTCCCTAAAAAATAATAATAAAGGAAAATCAATAACACAAACAGATTAAAAATGGTGACGTCAAAGGAGGGCGGGAGAGCCAAGGGGCTGGGTAATTAGACATGGGGACTTGCCCTCTGCCTTGGTTCACCTGCCGAGAGCCCGAGCCAGTAACGAAGGAGGCCGGTTGCCACCTAACGAAGGTTCATCGCTCTCCAGATGGAGCAGGCGGGTTCAGACCCGCTGGGAGAAGGAGGTGGTTGGAGCTGCTCCCTCTCTCCAAGCGTGGCCGTGGCCTTCGTTCTGCCGTCGAGGGCTGGTTTCCACTCCTCGTGCTGGGGCAGGCAGACTCTGAACGTGATTAAATGATCCCCTGTAAAATGCTACGTTACTTCCAAAAATCCTTCATAATGTGCAATTATTTCACCAGTTAAATGTAGTACAAATAGCCATATTCTATCACTACATAGCTAAAAGTGTTCAGTCAGCACAGCTGAAAAAAATATAAACTAAATATGTCAAGGCTACATTGCTTTCTATTCTTACTATTTTTTTAATGTCTTATTTCACGGTAGATAAGTAAAAAATCTTTTTACCTGACTTAGTGAGAGGCTCATTTACTCATGCAAATTTAAAACCAAGTGTCATAATACAATGAAATTATAAAAACATATCAAAAAGAAGTTAGCGAGTCCCTAAATTTAGCTCCTAATGGAGTTCAATCTGTCTTTTACAGTTGTATGTTAATGCGAACAGCTACGGTGCTCTGTAAACATCAGAGCGCAGCTTAGCAGTCATTACATGTGCAAGGAATTTTTGGAAAGAGCCTTTCAGGTTTACAGCCTTCCGCAGCTCAAGCTGAGCGAAACTTGGGTTTTGATCCTCGCCAAGATTATAAAAACGCCGGGTAAAGGTAAATTAAGAAGCACCGTAATTAGCTCCGTCCAAGCGCTTGGCTGTGCGTTTTCCATCCTCCAGACGTGATTTTCATTAACCTCTTTGCAAGCTCTGATTCCGGCGCAGGACTGGGATGATCTACAGGCCGGGCACTTGGCACATGGAGGGATTCGCTAAATCCCTGCAGGACAGCACGGCTCACGCGGCGAGGCTCGGACTGCGGGGCCTGGAAGGGTGGAAGGCCATGAGCAACAGGAAGGACCTGCCACCAAATCGCCTGCGCTCAATACCAAGAGACAAGTCCAAAAAAAGGTAACAAATTCCTGCAAAACCCCAGACACACCAAACGCCTGAAATAAGTGCAGCACACCAGGCCCTAAGGCACTATCGCAGCGCCCAGCAACAACTTGCTTTTGTGCCTGCCAATAACCCCATGATGGGCTCTGTATTTTCAGAAAACACCCGATATTCCAGGAGCTCACCACGGAGATGGAAAAAATCAGAAGAACGGAAGAACAGAGGGCTGATATTGAGCCAGGACCAGCCCGCTAGGTGCAGCTTCAGCTAACAGCCATCAAGAATGAAGTCCAACACGATGTCAGGCACTTCATAAAAATCACCACCGCGGCATCTGACCCGCTTGATGGCAGCTGAATCGCCAGGTTGTGGCCCAGTATCGCAGGTGAGGACAGTGCCACGATGCTCCACGCTTTTGGCCCTGGTGGAGAAGCGTGCGAATGAGCCCCTGTAATGAGGAGAGGCAAGGGAACTAATGGGGAAACATCACATTCCATTAAGGGCTGCGGTAAAGGTTTACAACATAGTCTCTAGGCAAGTCCAACGATACGCGCTGAAACCTTTATTGATCCACGGGTCAAACCAGAAACAAAAATACCTATTTTGGAAAATATCAGTTGTGATTTTTATGTGCAGGAAAAAAAAAGAAAGAAAAAGAAAAAAGAAAGAAAGAAAGAAGGTGAGTCCCTATGCACAGAAAACCTGCAGCTGCACTACTGTGCTGAAACTAAAATCTCCACCTTGTCCTTGTGCTGTAAAACACAGAGATTCATACCAGGAATGAGGGAAATGTTCTATATAAATGTTTTAATTAATCTGTGGTATTCTGCACACTACTCGGAGGCGGGTGACATGGCACTCACTGCATTTTGCTCTCTCTTATATTGCCACAGCTCTCAATTTTATTTTTATCCTGAGTTAGATATGAATCAGGATTTGCAAAAGACAAAACAACGCACTGTAATCATCCAGCGTGCCAATTAAGCTAAAAGATACCCTGGAAATTAAAATTAAATGCCATATCTATGAAAAGGAACAGACAGCTTCCTCAGAAACAACAACAAGAAAAACGTATTACAGGAACCTGTTTGTGGCAGTCCCAAAATGTATCCAAAGTGGTTATATAACTTACTCCCCTCTCTCACATCTGCATACTGTAGATCTTCATCAAATTGTGTATGTTTTTGCACATTTATCATCAAGATTTATTGAAGTTGATTCCATAAATTTCATTTAGTTGTTCACTGCTGCTATTTGTTTCCAAGGCAACAAATGCACTTTGCCCAAGCTGCGCAGTAAATCACGACTGTGCGGAATTTGGGGGTCTCTGCCCCTCGCGCGGCGCGGCGGCCGCGCGCACGGGAGCGAGCTGCGGCACCGGCTCCTCAGCCACGACAGTCACACTTGGTGGACATTAAAAAAAAGGACATATATACACATAAATATATATATATATATATAAATATATATATATAAAAATATATATATTTAGGTTATGGAAGAAAAATGCAAAATTAAGCAGCCGCTGGGCTGTCCACAGAAAGGCAGCTCCTCTGGGACGAGGATTCATGCAAAGCCCCCTCTCACGTCTAATTTACACCTAGGATGGCTAGAGGTTGAGAATTCCATTTGCAAGTTCAGGAGGAGCTGGACAGCTATTTCTGTTTAGAAAAAAAAGAATAATAACAATAATAATAATAATAAAAGAGCCGCCTTGTTGTAAGCATTGAAAAAGGGACAAGTGCATCAAGAAGAAACAGAGGAAAGCTGAGAACTTGGCAATGTGGCGCATGCAACAGACCCTCTCGCCCATTTATAGCACCAAGGTCGGCCACCTCCACCCCAGACGTGGCTGTGCAGGCACAAGGACCAAGTGCCAACATAGTGACAACTTTGAGGCAGAAAAGTCGCATTGTTGCTGCGATGGGAAACACAACCGCCTGCAAAATCAGGGTAAAAAAGCTGCAAGGCCAACACTGCTTCCTGCAGCGGGGGGCCGGGTCTAGTGCTCCCAAAGCAGTAAAATCACCCGACGCTGTCGCTGCTCAGTGAGGAACAGAGAGAAAACTGACCCTGGACGTGGCAAGCAAGGAGTGACGTTTCCATCGGCTGCCAAGCGGACAATCTGCACTAACCGTCCCGATTACAGAGCGCTGCGACGTTCCCATCTCGTAGTCTCACCCCCTCACTCAACGCTGCTTCCTGGGATGTCTATATGGGCATAAAGAATAACACGCTGCCATGGCAGTTTCCCCTTTTACACCAGGACAAATGAAAAGGTGTGTGAGGCGGAGATGAGAAATTCCTTAGAAAGACCTCGTTTTCCTCCACGGATATTTCTCAGCACCGCCAGGCGAGTGTGCCAGGACCAAGGGCGCTGCCCATGCTGGGGCTACCGCGTCCCTGTCGTGTCATGGGGCTCTCGGGGACGGGCTCTGTGAGGCCTCGTGCGCTGCCAGGCTCGGCTTTGCACCGGCAGGAGCCATGCAGGATGGGACCCCGTCCCTGCCACCCTTCAAACGAGTCATTGAGGCCCACGGGGAGGCCCACGGGATTCCGAGTCCTGGGTGTGCACGAGACGACCCGCTCGCGACGCGGCCCGTCTGGGCTGGCAGGACCACAGCAGTGCTATTGTGGGGCTCTGGCAAGCCGAAAAGGAAGACCTTATCTAAAACAAGTTTTAAAACCGATCGAGATTCTTCCCAATTAGCAGGAATCCTCAGACTACGCTCGGAATCTACTGCCGCTCTTTGGACGTGGAGGGCTTTGCACATAAGGCCCTTAACACGTCAAAATCTGTGCCAACCTAATAAAGTAAAACCAGGGAAAAAATTACATTTAGCACTAACTAAATTTTAGCAACTACAATTGCACAATCTCCTTGTGAAAACACAAATAACGCCTTCCGTCCACACCAACTTCCCTTGCCCACGCCAGTGCTGAGCACGGCCGCCCGCAAGGTGGCTCTTAAACCCGCTCAGGTGTCTCTTAAAGCAAAGCCACCCCCAGGAGGTGACACTCCATGGCATCTCCCCACGCCACGGGCGCCTTCTCGCCCCTGACACCCCCGCAGCAGGCAAGGCCACGGTGCTGGCGGCGGCGCCCACCAGGTGCCATGGGGCTGATACCGAGTTTTCTTGAAGAAAAAGAAGAACCCAATCAATTTCTGGGGAGGATAAACTTGCAGCTAAAGAGAAAAACTACAATTACACTTTTCAGCCATGAAAAGTAAATCAGATGGTGCTGAAATCCCAGCAGAAAACACAGATTAATTAAAGTCTGCACTTTCTAAATCTGTTATTCAACTAAACACAGCTGTTAAAAAAATGATGCCTTTGCTGTAATTTTCATGTACATTCATACCACCGAAATACAGTGAAAAACATTATTAAGTGCATTTGGTTAGCTGCTGAAGTTGTACAGCAAAAGGAAGCACACATATATGTTTAATTATGACAAGAATTGACTTATTTATTTATCCACTCGGCAGCAAGCATGAAAGGCTCCTTTCGCATACACCCCGAAAGGGGGATTCGAATCCGGCACGGAGACAATGATTGACTCTAACTGGCTCCGTGTGACAGGTTCGGCTCCTGTTTTCCCTTAGGGATTTGAGGCGGGTGGGATAGCTCCGTCGGATGCTGACAGCCCGCACCGCTGAGGCTGCTGTAGCACAATCATATGAACAGCCAAAAAGGCTGGGTTTTTTGTCTTTGGGAGCTGGGATGCTGTCTGCGAGAAATGGATCGGGGTTATTCGAAGGGGGCCACAGGGCACGTTGGCCACCGCGTGCTGCTCGCACAGGCTGCAGCGTCTACTCGGTGCGACACCGGCCCTTCCAGCACGGTGGCCATGGGGCCATTGAGACGGCGCTTCTCGGTGCTCCTCTCTGTTGCCCTATTAATGTGGGGGAGTAGGGGAGAACTGCTACGTTTCAGACTCTTAAACCAAAACCACCCCTAGATGTTCTAGAGGGCGTCACCTGAAACCCATCGAGGCTCCCGAGGCTCTTGTCGAACCCTCCTGGCTCTGGCTCAAGCCCAGCTCCACACGGAGCCTCAGCAGACGGCACAAGCTCCAACCAAGCACCTGGAGCCGGGGGGCCGGTGTGCGAGACGGGGCTGCGGCTCTGCGCGAGCCGCTCCGTCCCCTCTAACTGCCCTCCTGCTGCTGCTCCATGGGGATCTCGGGCCACGGTGCGGAGGAACGGTGGAGCACAGCTACCCCGCGACCCAGGTGCGCGCAGAAACACCCGACACGCCAGAAACAAAAGCTTCCCTTCTCTCGGCAGCCCCCTCTCCCCGAGTCTACATCAGCGATCAAAGTGGAGAGCTCCTTGCTCTGCCACCGAGGGAAGGGAAATTGCCATGATTTGAATGCAACCCAAAATGCGCTCTGCAATTCAACTCAATCATTAGAAAGTTACTTCAGAGCTGCGACACAGCTGTTCTTCCCTCCGGAGCCGAAAACACTACTTGAACCTTGCTTCCTCCTAAAGAGGGAGAAGGCATGGGAGAGCCCTCATTTCCTCTCAATCTTTCCGAAATCATTTTAGCTTCAAATATAATTAGCATGATCTAATGCAGTAATACATTAGTATTGGCAATAACTCCTCGCGGCGGCACGGCGCGGCGAAGCCTCTCGTTCGGCACCCTCGCGAGCACCGCGGGAGACGGCTTCACGCTGCAGGCTCCGCGGAGGAACCGAGCGGGCCGATGCCAACTTACGTTTGGGGGTGTCCACACCTGGAAAATCGGGGTCCAAAGAGCTTGATTCCATGACCTGCAAGTGGGGAAGAGCTGCCAAGCAAACCCCAACTGCTGGACCGCAGAGTTGGAGTCGCCGCCTTGCTCCGAAGCGCTCGCTGCAGCGGCCACCCGGCGCCCCAGCATGCAATAAATTACCACGTTTGCAACTGAAGATACAGGTGTGCTGAGTGTCTGTGAGAACTGAACCAGAAGTAAAAGCCAGCCTAATTTCCTCAAGAAAAGCACGTTTTCAGGGGAGCAAAATTTGACAGGAAAGAACACCCACGAATTTGGGGAGGTTGTAGAAAATGGTTTTTCAACCATTTCAACTCCAAGCAAGCAGGGCAGCCGAGTCCATCGCAATGCACTTCATGGTCAGCTAGGTCTAACAAGAAGTGGGTTACCCAGAGCGGTCTAAGAGACTATCCAAAACCTTTGTTGACTACGGCAGCGAGCCCTTCTCAGCAGGTTTTATTATAGCTGGCTTTTGAATAACACGCCTCACTGCATCCACTTATTACTGCTTCTCGAGCTAGCCCATCCGACCACGGCAAGCACGCACCTTCCTGCAAGTTCCTGAAACATGCTAAACCAGAAGAACAAACAATTAAAAGCAAACATGTACCAGCAGAGGGAAAGATCTGTATTTTTTTCCAGAGATGAGCAAGATGCACTGGTAGCAAAGTATGTCCTATAATCTCCTATTACAGGGTGAAAGTTTTAATAAAAAGAAATAAAAAGAGCTCACATTTTGATCTTTTCCCAGAGCTAGACATGGTTTAATTAGCTTGATCTCATTATGTAAACTGGAGAGGAAGAAAGAACACCATTAAAGCAATATCCCACTGGCAAATGAGACAACCTTGACATCAACTAAGATATTTTCTTGGAAAAGTTTCTGCTGCCTGTGATGCAGGTTCTGCACCTCGTCCTAGTCGTAACGTCTTCATAATGCCACCTGACGGCTCCTTTCGCTTGCTGCCTTTAACTCAACAGCATTCCTAGTTTTCTGCCTAAATAATACCAGTAGTGAAAATCAAGCTACATGTTGACTCGGTTCTATTGAGCCCAAGATCATTCAGCGCAGCCTTTGGAAAAGATCAACTTGAACTAAACATTGCCATAATATACTCCATCTGTTAAAGTACATACTTTTGTAATAATACATTTAGAATTCAATAAGAAAAGCGAGAATTACAAACAAGGTGTCCATAATGAGACTCAGCATAATTATTAAACCAGACAAAGTAGGCCTGGTTTTCAATACAAGAAAGTTATTTGTACCTTAATGATAATGAAATGTAAAAAGCATCTGTAATTTCCGCTGAAATGTATTGCAGAAAGTCAACTTAGTGCACGTCACTTTGTTAAGACTATTCTTATTATTGTGTTTGCAATGACAGCAAAATGCTTCTTAGTTCCAGCTCCTGGGATATATAAAAATATGATTAGAGCACTATAACAATACAACAATGGATTAATTTGCCCAACCACTGCATTTTGGATCTGACAGACTCTCACAATTTATTTTACCAAATGAAAGGTGGTTATTCTGGGAATGCGGTTCAAAACAAAGTAGTTAAGTGCAGCTTTTTGAAGTATTTTTTAATATTCCAGTACCAGCAATACTGCAAGGTTACAGTGATTCCAGTCTGTTTACCTTTCACGTAAGTTTTTATGCTCCCCTTATGCTCTGCATTACCCTATCATTTAGCTTAGGCTGCTCCAGAGCACTTGGGCTGCCTACCTGCCCATCCATAAGGGCACTGTATGTCCCAGAGCCTCCTAAACGACGAGCAGGAGGCAGTGGCTGGTTAGTGGGTAAAATAGTTTGGTTTTTATTTTCTTCTGGTCCTTAACAATACATAAGGAAACCTACATAAGGAAAGTGGAACATAAGGAAGCAGCCAGTGTTGAACAGCATGCCGATCCAGCAGACCAAAAGCAGTGGAGAAATTTGGCACGAAGAGCAGAGGTTATAAAAGAAAAGTAACTAATAACTCATCTGCTGAATGCCAATGACAATCAGCCTCTAAAACTGCAATGTTAGGAAAGAATAATCAGAGAATAAGAGAAAATGTAAGTGCTCACTCTTAAGCCTATGCGGCTTAAAACAGGACACAAGACGTTGTTTGTCTCAATTGAGGACCAGAACTAACTTTCTAACACACAGACCACACGAATAGGAACTCAGTTATGCTGCTATTTCAAATAGTGGAAACCTCCTTAGACAGATGGAGCGGGAGGAACAGTCCAACCACCACGAGATCCAGCTTACGCTGGACATGCCGAGCACTGCTGGGATACTGCAGACAGGTCGACTGAACGGAGCAGCCCACGTGCGCTCTCCTCTTCCCTGCAGTGCCACCACTGTCCACAGAAGCACTCTGCGCCCAAAAATCACTCGTTAAGGCAAGATCCCTTCCCAGACCATCATTCCCAGCCCAGCCATTCTTCTCACTTTTCCACCTATTCCACCACTATTTTCTTCCAGCTGCTGGAGCCCACCCCGTGGTAAGTGTCTCTCCTAGGACAACATCCTTGTGCTGCCTGGTACCTCCAGCCCCACAAGCCTCAGCATTTCCCTTTGGACGTAATACGACAGCTGGAAGGGCAGTACAAACTTACCTTGTGGATTTGGGTTTCTTTCCTTAACTAACAGGGTTTCTTCCTTTGAACTTTAACAAATACAACACCACAAAGCAGAAGTGTAACCATGAGGGCCTCGCTCATGCACAGCTGGGACCTACTCTTCTCAGTTCTGGCTCCACACATGGGCAAACATGGGCAAACGAGCATCCTTGTCACCAGCACATGTGGAGATACTAATACCTCTTCAGCCAAATCAAGAATTGTTGGCAAGACCTCACCCATGGATGTACTGAAGGGAAAGTATTGCAACCAGGCTTGAGGAGACAAGCCAGGCATTTTGGAAACCACCAGCACTGAATCATGCACCTACAATCAAAGTCAGCTGTGCTGCAGTCAGCCTGGATGCTCTCCTCGGAGACAGCAATTCCAACCCATCGAATGGCTTGTCCCACTGAAACCATACGGCAGCACAGACTGAGCCAACTGGCCCATGGCCCATGACAGAGGAGCCTCAACATTGTGGAGGAGCCCACATTCAGCAAGAACTACATGGTAGTTTAAGCTCATGTGTAAAGAAATATGAACAAGATGCCTCTATATTCTCATTTTTCTGCTCTTCCTTGGCCACCCTGAATGTGCCCCATGCGCGCCCAGGACGATGGCACCACCCAGGCTAGCGAGGAGAAAAATTAGCATCGTGTCCCTTTTAATTTCAGTGGTAAAGCAGAGAACAGCGAGAGCCGAGGGATGTTGTGTTTGTTCATTCCCTCCGCTTTTAGCCAATAGAGATTGTCATGCGGTAGCTCAAGAGGCACTGGCAGCGCAAAACCGAAAGCTCATGTTGGCAGCCCAAGGATTTAACCCATCACATACAGATAAAGCAGCTACTTCATTTCTGGATCATTGTTTCACTAATATCCTCAGCTTTTAGGCAATGAGACTTACTATGTTGCAAATTGCCTAAATGTTGCAATATAGGCATCTTTCTTCTGTCTAAAGAAGATTTTAAGGGAATAAGAATTTTATCCTCTCTTTATATCCCTGCATAATTCTATTTGTTGCGCAAGCAACTTCTATGGTTATCATCAGTCGTTACAGCAGACAATTCAGCCAAGAATAACATGCCATATACACCATTTTCCACTTGAGAACTGAGTAAAAAGAGGATCTAGAATCTTCCAGGTTATTTCCATTAAAACAAACAAACAAACCCCATAACGATGGAGACAAGCTCAGCAGTCTGGATGTTGCATGTTGCAAAGTACCAGGGAAATATGAAGAAAACCTCTGGAAGGATCCATTCCAGATGTGCTTCCCTAGAGTATCGAGGCCAGAGGAGGTGCTCCTGGGACACAAACACCAAGTAGATGCCAGAGTGGGTAAGAAGAGCGAGTCGAAACAAACAGCCCTGCAGAGATTCTGAGCAAGTCCAAAACGCTGCAGCTCAGCCCTGGTTTGAAGCATCTCGCAGGGCAGCGCGTCCCCTCCCACCCTGCAGTCAGACGGGTTTATTAGCTGAGTAGTGAGAGCCTGTGATTTGGGAAAGAAGGGGAGGGTAAAGGAGAAGTGGGGGCACACATATGCACGGCCTTGTCAAAACCATTCTCAGGAAACCACACGAGTTTCTCACTCATCACTACCAGTACCACGCTGGAGCTGTACAATCACCCAGCTGCTGCCCCAAAACATCAGAGGGGAGATTCATCCCCTGCTTTGACATAGGGAGAAAGGGGGGATAAGGGGGAAAGGGAAGCAGAAACGGGTCACCAAGTGCTCTCATGCCTACCTGGGCGCCACCCCTTTCAGCACCTTCGGGTGCCCGGTGCAGCATCTTGCCCACGCCAGGGCAGCCAGGGGCCCAGCCGAGCGATGCTGCGTTTCTGCGCCGGGAAGGCTCTGCCACGCAGACGCTGCTTCGCTCTTGTTTATGTGGTGCTCACTCATCCAAAGAGTTAGCAACTAGAGAACAAGAGGGGCTTTGTACCTCCATGCTCTGCTATGTTAAAAATTGATTTAGCATAATGGTTTCAAAGAGATTAAAATCCAATTTTGTAAATCAAAGCAGGAACTGCACTGACTCACTGCTGCAGAAGCAGAAAGGAACCTGCTGAATTCTAAAAACGACAGTCACAGGCCTGAGTCACTATTAATGCAGAGAAAGTAATTAACCAATCCAAAGCGCATCTCAGTAAGCTGCATTTTATTGTGTGCATCTGTTCCTTATCCGCCATCGATAACGAGACATGATTTTTATCCCAAGTGCAGAAGAGTTTGCAGAGAAAGAAAAGGCTGCACTTTGCACTGGCTCCCCGTGCCAGGGCTCCTTGCAGCCAAATCACCACATGATCCTATCTCCTCACAGTATTTATCATCATCAAGGATTAAGCTTTGTGTTATTGCAGTTCCATAAATCGGTTCCCAGCACTAAAATTCATTAAAAAATAATAATAACCCCCCCACACAACCTAACAGGTAAAACATGATAAAGATAAAATAAATGGATTCTGCAAATTTTCTAGGAAAAACTCCATTACACAGACATCTCCAAGAAAAACCAAAAGACAAACAGAAAACAAAACCAAAAACATATTCTTTAATATGCTGGACATGGAGATCCAGCTGAAGAAAAAAACCCGCACATTCGGAATCATTTACAGTAAGCATCTTTGATGGTTATGGCATCTTTTGAAGAAAAATGCAGACATACTTAACAAGGCCTGATACGCACCACACAGGATGGAGATGTTATGTGATGCAGACAACCCCAGACTCATTAGATCTTTTAAACAAATTTTGCATCATTTCTTACAGAAATCGTCTCAGTGGTTCGCATATGAAAAAGAAACCTGAGCATAAAAAAGAGCTCCTAAAGCTTTACAGAAAAATGTAAGAAAACACGGATATTCAAGCCCGTGCACATACATCAGACTGGCTGGGTATTTTGCACTTCCCACCCCCATTTTCTTTTCTTTTACAGATCGGGATATTGGCTGCCTTTTTAATGCAAGTTAGGGTTATCTCTGATACTTATTTCTCACCTAAGCTCACAAGGACCTCCGCACTACTCTATAGGAACGTTGTGTGTCTACCAGCACCCTTATGTTCTGCCACATCTATTCCATAACGGGAAGAACTTGTCCCAGGGACAAATTCAGGGAGGCCATGGAATTGGGAAGGAAGGCAGGGGTCATGTTGGAGCCTTCACAGGAAGAGACTTCTAGAGCTGTGAAGAGGAAGGAGCCAAGAAACTTCCCACTGGGAACAGTGAGATTAAAGATATTCATACACAGACCAACACACATGGTTGCTGGTGGGGAGGTAGGTCTACAGCTGCAGTTTTGACAGACTTTTTATTTAATCCATTAATTATGTGCAGTAAAGGAGGCCTCGTGGTGTCACTCAGATGATTAGCGACCAAGGTGGCTTTCGGTCAGCGCGCAGACACTCAGCACGCTCTGCCCTGCTGGGATGTCAGGAACCCAACCTGGCCACCCCTGCCTGGCCACAGAGCAGAGATGACCTCCCTCGGCTCCACGTTGTGAACGGTCTCCAGTCCAATTGCAGCGGTTTTTACCTCAAAGAGACTTGCATTTAATCGCGTTTGCGCAGTGAGCAGCAAGTCTCCCTCCCTCCCATTTTCCCCAGGAAGAACTGTGAGAAACACTTACAGCAGTCTCTCACTTTCGCCTTTCTATCATCATCATCAAGTACCTTCAGCTTACAGAGGCAGCTCTGCACCCTCCCAAGCTCCCAATCCTGTTGCTTGTATCTCAGATGAAGCCGTAAGAGAAATCACGTACTATTATTTCAAGGAGAAAACGATCTTTCACGGGGGACTCGATGGCTCTCGAGGCTCACACGCCTGCTGCAACGACAGCTTCAGCTGGGCATCTTGGCGGTCCTCACCCAACGCTACCCACAGATGAAGAGCCAGGGAAAAAGGTAACGCGGTGAGAAGCGGCCTGAAGCGAAAAACTTATGCAAATGAGAAAAATGAATATTTAAATAAAACATCTATTAAGAACAGATTAACTCTGTCAATCAACGCTCACTTTTGTTTTCTTGTGTGCAGTTTGGAGGGGTTGCACAATAATCAGTTTGGTTCTTTTATAGGGTATATTTAGTTCTGTATTTATTTCCTCCAAGAATTTTTTTTTTTTTAATAAATGAAGTGCATTTCCTCGTGCAAAGGAGAACAAATTGCTACTTAAACTTTCTTCTATTGTCTATTTGCCTGCAATTTCCACCTCATTTACAGCCTTTTTGTGTCTGCCCTTTTGTTTAGTTTTACCTTTGACACTCTCTTAATTTCTCTTCAGAGATACCTGACACCTTTACATTAAGCGCACAATGCGCCCGCATCCAGCTCCCGGGCACCCCGCTCCTGGGCACCCCGCTCCCGGGCACCCCGCTCCCGGGCGAGAGGAGGTGGCCTGCCTGGAGTTTCTTGGCACCTCTGTCCCTGAATGCCAAGACTCGGACAACATTTCCTTTCCTTTGAATTCCCAAATACCATGGGAATAGTCTTCTGCATGCCTGCGACTGCCCGGCGCCTGCCTCACCTGCTAGGATTTGGGAAGCTCCAGAACCGCCCAAGCAGCTCCCTCTTTCCCAAGGCTCTCGCAGACCACCTGGGCCATGGCCTGGAGCCTGCAGCTCAGCTGAACACGGGGCCACAACCCCAACTCGCCCCATGGACCTCGCACCTCATCTCCAGCCTCCACATGCCCAACGGGGAGATGGCCCGAGCCAAGAGCTCCCTTCACAGATAAGGCTCTGCACCAGGTCTTCTTCAACCCCAGAGTCCTTCACACCCCGACCATCCCATCCCCAAGCAAGCGCCCTAGCCCTGAACCATCACAGCCCTGACCTAGGAACCCCTCCCTTGGCCACATCTCCTCGCTTCCTCCAAAGAAAACCTACGGTTCCTCAGCCACGAGCGGGCATGAAGGTCCCTTCCCTGCTCAGTCTGCAGGGCTTTTAGCTCAGCTGTCCCCTACCTAGTTCTCCAGAAGATTTTCTGCTACGGCGCGGAGAGGAACGAACGCTGAGAGTGCCTAGATTTGATTTTCACCTACTTTGTTAAATTTCTGCTAATTGCTTTTAACACACTTCCTCCGCCAGAGTCTTTACGGCTTAATTCCTCATGGGCATTCTTTCGGGAGTTTTACTAAGTACAGCAGCAAAATGAAATCTAACTACATGCCAGGGAGGTAATTGCTAATGGCCTTGGTAACAAATGCTAGCAAGGGCGGGTTTTATGTGTGTGTGTGGAGGGGGGGTTCAGTATTTTTTTTCTGTTTGCTTTTTTTTGTCTTTTTTTGATTATTTTTTTGCCACTGACTGCCTTAATCATATTTTCCAAGTTGATGAAAACCAAGAAGAAGGTGCTGCCGTCCTACAAACACGAGCGAGCACTGAAGCTGACTTGATGCAATTCAACGCGGTATTTTATAATTAGCGCATTAGAAGGTACAGCGAAGAGACGCTGAACTGAAACACTGGAGCTCAAGTTTTAATAAAACACAGAGCTAACATCATGTTCTAAAGTGGGAGAGGCTGTCAGCACAAACTAAGAAACTTAAGATCATTTTCAGCCTTCAATGAGCTAGAGCTAATAGGACTTAATTCATTTATGCTCTTTTGCTCTCAGACAACAAAGATGTAGATCTATAGCACTAAAACAATATTATGCATAGGGCATACTTTTCATCATTAGACATTAATAGACTTGGGAGCGAAAGTTGGAGGGGTGGGGTTACACGTCAAAATTAATTACAGTGCCAATAAACTGAAATTCAACAGGGAAGATCAGGTTGACTAAATTATCCCATTGGGTTATCAGCCCTGAAAAACACAACTGCAAGAGTCTGCAGCCATTTGCTGGATACCCAAAGCCAGACTGGAAAACAAGAGGAATCAACAAGATCCACACAATCCACTGCAGAGAGGTTTCGGCGACAAAGGATGGCTCCAAATTATCCTAAATTATCCAGAATGTAATTTTGCATTCTGGCTCCTAGAGAATTATATATAATATATATTTTTAATCATGCCTTTACTAAGGTTTAGGACCAATAGTGTCAAGCTGCAGTATTCAGGTAAAACAGATTATTTGCTTCCTTTGCAATGCAAAGTCACAAAGGAAACAAACTGCATTTCTCTATGACTTTCTCAATGTCTTGCAGAATCTGGCATCTCCAGGGCCCACAATGCCAATGCAATAAATTAAATAAATTCTACTGCTGCTGAAAACAGCTGGCAGATTCTAAAAGAATATCACAATTAACACAACTTTCCTAAAAACAAACACAAAACCAAACCAGAAATCTCAAGCATTCGCCATGCTCTCATAAGAGCTGAAGCACTAAAAAGAAGAGCACTGTGAATAAAGATGGGAACAAACAAACAAGGAACTACGTGGACATTTAATTCATACAGAGTCAATTAAATGTTAACAATAAAATACACTATGAGTTAATACTAGGCAAAAGGATTAAGGAATGAAGGGCTTATTTATAAACATACAAAGGAAAACCTGGTTAAGAAGTAGGGGAATTAATAAAAGAATAGATAAAAGAAATCATTCAAATGTGGATGAGAAAGGGAATTCCGTTATTAAATTTGTCTTCAAAAGTAAATTAAGAAGAGATGCCTGCACTATCAGAGAGTGATGGTGAGTTTATAAAAATAGCTACGGCTGAAGGAGAGAGAAAGGGAGTATTTGGAAAATGCAGACATGTGCCAAATCCCTCAATCTGTGCAATTAACTGAAGAAATCAAGTGTTATTTGGGAAAAAAAATATTTTTTAAAAGAAGAATTTAGTAAATTCTGGCAAAACATAAGTCTAATACCTAATTCTGGAAATGATATAGCTGTATGGATGCAATTAGCTTCTATTTCTAGCAAAAGGATGGAAATAACATTAAATAAAATATTGACGGCAGACAGATCACCAAGCTATCAGAATGTAGGCAGCACCTCTTGCTAAGCACGTTTTGTTTGCTAGAGCAAATAATTTATTTACTAAAAAGAACGGAAATGCCACTTGGGTCATGGCAGCATTTGTGAGACTCCGTCCTGAAATGAAAAGCTGGACTTGAACGTGCAGCCGAGCAGCCCCAACCGTCCCCAGTTTCAATGGTTCAGCAGCAGGACTGACCTCAGCACGCTCAGATTGCAGCCACAGGACCCTGTCCATGCCCTCAGCTGGATTAAACACCAATTAGACCCCAAATGAATTCACAGTCATCCAAATCGCAGTGTATTTATATAACTGAAAACTGATTAAAGATCTGCAAAATAAAAGAGTTGGAAGAAACTGCCAAGATATCACATGTATCTGTGTTAGATTTAATCTAAACGGCTTTATTAGCAATCTGGAAGAGGAAAGAACATGGTTTATTAAATTTCACCTATTATGCACTGAAATCCATTGCAGTACTTGAGAGGAAAAATACATTCACCAAGAAAATACAGCTGTGGGTGTTTGGGAGTCTTCAGGAAGATGCCTACCTTCTATTTGGACCATTTATTGAGAGTAATCAAAGGAGACGTGTTCCTATTCCTCTTCACACGGAGCTTCCCAACCTGCTAGGTTTGAAAGCAGGTTGAGAAAGGAGAGAAAAAAAAAATGTTTGGAAAAATGAAAATTAATTTTGCAGAGCATATTCCCCAGAATAGAGCCCCACTGCGGGAAGGAGATGCTGGGAATGGAGCAGTCCAGACAGGGGCTAGCAAAGACTAAGACCACAAAACTTGGGATGACACCACACCACGACGTGGCAGCTAGAAGGACGGTCTAGCTCTGGCACCCTGAAACACGTGGCACAGAGCAGGACGTTACATCGCCGCTCTCCACAGATGTAATTAATCCATAGATGGAACAATGTATGCACTTCTGGACACCTCATTACCAGAAAGACATTGACAAATCGAGCAGAGTACAAAGAAAACAACAAAAATGTTTAAAATTCTGAAGGGAAAAAATTCTTAGGAAAGATCAAAAGATTTGACTGCATCCAGCTCTGCGCGAGAGCAGAGCAAGGCAGAAGCAGATAGAAATCTGAATGGGTTTGAAAGGTGCAAGTATCACAAAAAAAACAGCGTGGGGTCTATTAATAGGAGAAACTGCAATGAAATTACCAAAATAAAGAAAATTTAAGACGAAAACCTTCTCAGCTATATACAGTAAATTCTCAAGGGATGTGATAAACGTGCCAGCAGCAGCAAACTGAACGAGCCTGGCCAAAGCCTTCACAAAGGCACGAGAAAAACCACCCAACAGCCAGGACTGGGACAGACGACTCCAACCCCTGGTCCACCTCCTGCCCTCACTTCTCCACAACTCCAGCTGCTCTCTAATGGCAAGGCAAGCCACAAAGGAGGTCAAGGAAAGGGTCTTTGCGTCAACGAGAAGCGTGGCCCGAGGGACCCTGCTGGGTTATGCTCAGCCCTCACCTCAGGCAACGTGCACCCCAACTCCTGGCTACCCCTCTGCTCATCACCCCGTACACCCGCGTTGTGTCCAAAGAGGACTGCAAATGCTTCATATTGATAGGGGACCACACATTCAAACGAGGGGAGGCCCAAGACCACGCCATTCTTTAATGGCTGCTGCCCACGCTCAGTAGCTGCATTGTCCCAGAGGTTATCGTCTGAAGGACTGAAACGTGGAATTTTCTTCCTTAAGGACGACTTAAGCAGCAGAAAACCAGCTTGCTGGGAAGACCCATACCAAAACCCCCAGCTGCATTTGCACCCTGCTGTGCTGCAGGAGCAATGGCCCTTCAGGCAGCACTTCCCATCAGCGAACGGCACTGCTCTCCTTGGTGTGTGTTTCTGCAGGCAAGCGCAGTGACAACATGAGATATATTTGTCCCTCCTCAAGAACGGCCTTTTGTTTGGGAGCAACATCGAGGCAGGAACAGGCCCAACACAAACTGCAAACCTGAGAATCGGGATCCCCAGGTCGCCTCCTGAGATCCACACAGGAATAACCCACCTTCCCCTGCTCCCAGCCCTGCGCTATAAGACACCCTCCTCCATTTCCCTACAGGCTACTGCCTTTTTGTGTGTGTGTGTGTGTGTGTGTGTGTGTTCCTAGGATCTTCAATAAAAGATTAAACGTCAAAAAAAAAAAGGAAAAAAAATCTGCAAGAGGGGTCAGCTAATACAAAACCCTGTGCGCTCTGGGCTCGCTACAAAGCCGTGTTTATAGCTTATTGATGTGCTCCAGACTGCGTGCGCGGTCCGCGCGGCGGCCTCGCTCTGCCTTCCTCCAAACAGGCTCACTCGGAGCAGGAGAAGCAGCTGTCGGAGCTGCCAGCGCCGCTGCCCAGGCCCGGCCTCATTTCCATGACAAAGGGAGGTTTGAACATCCTTCAGCAAACACTGCGGCTCCCTCCGAGCATCCGACTGAAAAACCTGGCACTAAGTCTCCCGAGCTCCCCATATCCTATTTGCTCAGTCAGAGGAATATGATGAAATACGTTTGAGGGGCTTAGGCAGTTTTCCATGGAATTTCCTCCAGCTAATCTACATGATTCCTCCCAGGCTCGCACCACCGCTGAAGAATGGTCTGTCCTCGGTAGCCAGGACCGAAGAATCCCTTGGTGGGCTGCAATAAGGATGTGAACTTTTCAAGCAGTTCCCCTGCCAAAAACGCTACAAGGAGGGATAGAAAACTTTTACAATGTGAAAATGTCACTGTTTGTTGCTTGCCGAGGCCAGATTTCCAGCGAGCGTGAGCCAAGCAGCTTGTTTCACACCTTCAAATTCAAGGGGAACAGTGTTTTCCTCTGGAAAACGTGGCACAGAAGTTGCAATAAAGCAGACACAGATACGTCAATCACCACTGATGCAAAGCTGTGAAAGCTTCCCAGAGAAAGTATTTAGTACCCTATATAGAACGGTCAGCTGCAAACGCCGCTTCGCTTCTCGCTGCCGCACGCCGCGTTCTGGAGGACTGGCCCACATTCCTCCGTCTGGGAAGGGTACTGCTGGAAACTCGGTCTGCACGTGCGAGAGAACGAGACAGCCAGTAAGCGAGGCCTGACGGAAAAGGCTTGGATTTAGCAGCTACTTGCACACACCGTACTAGGTTCTTGTTTGCAGCGCAGATCCAAGAGCAATTCCCACGGCTTCCGTCGTCTGTCCTCCCGCTGCTACCCTGCGACTTGACAACAGTGCGTGGTGGCAGTGGTTACAACCAGGATGCTACTGGGCTAAAACGGCTTTTCCCCGCTACAGGATCCATTAAATCCTGAAGATGTGTCCTCGAGCGGCAGATTTTCCCTCCCTGCCTCTCCAAAACCTCGGCCTGGCCCTGCTTTCCATGTCAGGCTGATTGATCCTTCCCTGGATGGGTTCCCAAGGGATGCAGCGGAACGTCGCTGGCCCCGGGCCCCATTCCGAACTCTCCACAGCAGCCTGTGGTACTGCTGCCTTCCAGTCATCCCAGACCTGCCTCCCTGGACACTCCTGGATCCATCACAAATAAAGCCAGGATTTCCTGGACACCTGCAAATTCAGCCAAATTCAGAATTGCCTAATTTTTCATCATTTCCTGCTAAACGGAAAACTTAAAACAGCATACTATCAGGGATGGAGGACCATGCTAAAAAAAGTGGAAAAGGCACCAAAACAAGGAAAAAAAAAGACAAAAAGGAGCAGGAGTTTCTGTTTGATCAAGAACATTTTTGAAATATCTGAGTATTTCCTTTTGGAGTTCTTAATTTTTTCCAAATTCCTCATGGAGCTTCACCAGCTCTGCTCACAACAGCTCTCGTCACCCCATAGGGAAAAGACAGCAGGCAAGGATTAATTTTTGAGGAAAGCTGCTTTCATGCCAATGCGCTTGGCAATAAAGAATACAAGGAGAGCTATCCCAAAAATGCAGTATTTATGAGAGGAACGTTTCTAAAATGGTTTGCATGACGGATACCAGAGGCACCACCTGATTCCCGACTACTCGCCCGTGCTCTCGTCCTCGCACGATTATTTTTAAAGGTGACCGGAGCATCTGTTCCGCAGGGCTCTTATGGCAGAGCAAAGAGCTTCCAGCTGGACGTCGGGCACAACCCACTTTCCAATAGTGGCTGCAGAGAATTTGCAAATCAAAACCCGCTTTAAACCTCGAGCAAACCCGGAGCTCTGCCCGCAGAAGCGGCGAGATTCTCTCGGCGTGATTGTGAGCCGAAGATTTAATTATCTCCGCACAGAACTGCAGGTATCAATGCTTCAGAGATAAAGAACAAACAAGGCAATTATTCCCAGAAGTCCTCCTTTTTCCCGCTAATAATCACAAGGGTTACAAACATGCCAAGGTCAGAGAATGTGCAATAAAGAAATTTATTTCCAATTGGGATGCACAGAAACCTTGCACCGTAATGGTGGGAGAGCAGTGGTGTGAAACTCAGCGGAGCCAAGATTAATGCATGGCTAAAGATCATAAAGACTGGCACAGAGCCGTGTCTGAAATGACAAGGAATAAAATTAACAAGCAGCTTTCCAGCCAACTCCAACTCTTTCCCCCTGCGACTTCCCGCTGAGCTGCATCACACGCACGCAGCCCAGAGATTTTCCATCTATTAGGTGCAGAGCCAGCTCCCAGCTCCAAAGCGGAGCTCTGGATTTGAACTTCTCCGGCTTTGCCCTCTCTCAAATGACTGGATTGGAGGAGACGGCAGAGGAGAAAAGCCCTGTTCGACGGCAGCCCTAGAAGCTCCTGAAAGCTGCACAGAAGCGGATAAGCAGATTGTTACATTCCCTGGAATTCTTTTTCCACATTTTTTGGTAAGGCCCAAAGATAACGTGTGTAACACGTGGAGGGTTCAAACCCAAAGGGTTCTGCGTGGGAAACGCAGAGAGCAAGCGGTGGGAAAGCGGCCGCAGCAACCAAAGCCTCAGTGCAAGGACAGGGCGCAACGTCCCGACTGGTTTGCTCCTTTAAAGCTTTACTCTTCCTTTTGGAATTTGCTTTAAAAAAACACTTCCTCTTTAATGAAAAATAAAAAAGGCTGGATTATACACAACCACACCGTGCTGCAGCTTGCTGGGACTAAAAATACTCAGGGGAAAAAACAGGTTCACATGATTTCATTGCTCTGCAGAACCAGAACTTAATATGATCCTAGGAAAAAAGGACAAAAAAAGTCTAACTTTGTCCCCAAAAAGGAGAATCGGCCTCTGCAATCCAGCAGCCAAGAGCCCCGTGTCACATCACGGTATGTGCTATGGTAAATGGCACATGCTTTCACCCACCACTCACTCCAGCCTCCAAACACAAAGCGAACCGAAACGTGCTCTCCAGTGACGATAACGCTCTGAACAGTTGCAAGTTTTATACTTTTGATCAAAAAACCTGCAAAAATGTCATATTTTTCTATTACACAGAAAACCATGTTTTCCTACTATTCTATCTATCCTACTATAATCTCTCTATCCCACTATAATGACAATATTTTACTCAAACCTCTCAGCTGAAAGACCCAACAGAGAATGCTTGTGGCATCAAAGTAAAATATTTGAGGCGTTTATGAATGTAACGACAAACATAACAATAAAAGTGCAACACTTGACTCCCTGTACTGCATGTGGTTTTATGCAACGCCTGCGTATTCCCAACATCGGGCACGCATCTGCTACGCCGTATTCCCAGAACCTCTGAAGGTGAGGACCCCCGAATACGCTGTAAACATGACTTTAAACCTCCAGCCCCCAAATCAGATGAGTATTATTCTCTCCGCTCTGCAGATGGGAATTATGCAGTTTGCCAAAGCCGGCAGAAGAGCCGAGCGCGGAGTCGCAACGCAGATGTCCAAGCTCCAGCACGTGCCCTGTGATGATCATAAACAGGCACCATGTTATACAGAAGTCAAGAGGAGCTCCGCATGGAGAGCTCCAGGGTCTCTCACACAATCAGGGCATCCCATCTCCAGGATGCACGGTGGGGATGTCCTGCATCCTTTCTCAGACGGTGACTGAACCAGCAAGCCTGGGGTCTGTCACCTTTGTTGTATTGCAAGGGGTCCACAACCCCGCTGGCATCGAGAGCCCTGGCAGTGTGAGTCTAGAGCATGGGATCCCGCTGCACAGGGGAGGCCAAAACACAGCACAGGAAAGGAGAGGTGAAGGAGGATGGGAAAAGGGATTGAAAAGGATGAAGAAAGGTGAGAGGAGACCTGTGCCCAGCATGCGCTCCACCACGCAGTGACCCCCCGGCCACAACCCAGCCTGCTCGCCCTGCGCTGCACGGCCACCAAACGCTGGTGTAAATCACAGCAGAACAATTTCCAAGTGACCCACTGACCTACGAGTGGTGCTGCTGCTGCTAAGGAGCGTCCAGCTCCGTTACCTTCTCCACACCAGCACTGCCTGGCAGCAAGGGTGACCCTCAAGATGTCACCGTCACACTGAGCTGGGAACCACACGGGCTGCACCACGGCTTGTGTGGAGAGTCAGGAGCAATGAACGTTACTGCTGTGCACTGCTCCCCTACCTAGACCATGTCTGCTCCAGAGCTTCCCGGGGAGATACTTGCTCCGAACCAAGTCTCTCATCAGGAAAATCGTTGTGCAGCCCTCCCCGGGGACCCGCGCGTGCACACAGCTTCTCCAATGTCATCGCTGCTGCGTTAAACTGAGCTCACTGATCGACCCGTGTCTGCAAGAAACCTCCGAAAGCCCTTTCAGGAGGGAGGATCTTCTGCATCCTGCCAAGGAAAAGCACTTTTGATACTCGCTCTACACGTAGAGGAATTTGTTTGTGCAACCTGTGGGCCAGGGGAAAACGAAGGGAAAAGAACAAAGAGTGAAAATCCAAGTTCTCCCCCTTCTCCAGCTACAGCACTCCTGAGGCAAGGCTGCTTCTCGTGTGAAGCACGGGATGTGCAAGGCCTGGCTACTCAGGTGTGAGCACTTACTCTACATATACATTTTTTGCTTATTTCTGTCTTTATAAATAATAGAATAGAGGGACAGCAACATTTGGGCCACTGATCTTCAGATCTGAGCTTCCTAAGAGCGTTTTCCACTTGTCCAAAGGAGCCCGTTGTGGGGCACCAGCCCGCCCAGACCCGAGCACTGGCAAAGAGGAGCGAGGAGGCGCCGCGGCAGAGAGCACTCAGGCTGCTCCGCTCGACTCCGAGAGGAACAAAATGGCAAAATCACTGCCTTGATTAACACGAGCCGCAGCGAGAGTCAAGAATAGCAGAAATCACAGCACATTTTTAGAGCTATGCTTAAGTTTGTCTGAGACACAACCCCCCACATAATGCAGAAAAACAAGCGTATTTCAACTAGGAAGGCGTTAAAAAAAAAAAACAAAAAAACCAAAAGCCAGGTCTGGAAAAGTCACAGCTCCCAGGGCTACAGCACTGCCTTGCTGGCTGAACCCAGCCCTTCGCCTCGAGCTTGGCGTGAATCCTGACCTCGGGTCTGGGGATGATCCACCGCAGTGGGACCCGGCGCCAGCGCGGGCTGCGGTGCAGACAGGGTCCGAGGGTCTCGCTTCGTCCCCGAGCGCAGCAGCCCTGTCGCTTCCATTTCGACTTAGAGACAGCTCCAAATTCACTAAAAATAGGCAGACTTTGCATGCGTTAATGCTGACAGACACTGATCTATAACACTGTTCCTGGCACTTTCCAAGGGGCCCTTGGCACCCGCGACTCCAGCAGTGCAATGTTTTCTCCAGCTGCTGCCTTAAATGGCAGCGGTTTCCCCGGTTTATGCAGCTTTTAAAGCAGACAGGTGAAAATTCCTGCCTCAAGTCTCCCCCCTTGGACAAACCACCTGCTCTGGAGCTGACCATGGGTCTCCTGGAGCAGACAAACGTGACGTTTTCCCCATTTTGGGCAAGACTGTGTGGTCGAACCCCCATGAGTGCACAAAGGAGGGAGGAGGCACGCGGAGGCTTCGCAAAGAGAGCAGCGACTTCCTGAGCTCTGAAACAGCGTTGCTCAAAGGTCACCCAATTACCGCAGCGCTGGTGGCCAGTCGAGAACAGCGACGGGTTAAAAACGAATTGGGAAAAATAAAACACATTTCCCGAATCCTTCTCGTTCTGTATGAAAATGTAAATTGGGCGCAAAAAAATAAAACAAACAGAAGAGGCCTAATTATTTATACTGGCATTTTAATCAAACAATGAGGAGCGCGCAGCAACCTTCTACATCAATTAATAAAGCTGCCTCTTGCAAAACAAAAGAGTTGCGCCCTAATTACAAAACGCAGCCTGGTGCTGCCTTCAACCCCGCCGCTCCCCGCACACCTGGAGAAGCCCCCGCGCCGCGGCCCGCGGTCCCAAGGCTTCGGCCTCACCTCGGGCTCGGCTTCATGGAGCATCCTTCACCACGCAACGCGTGTGACCACGCTGGCCCACAACGGGCTGCCACCTTCCCCATGAAGCCACAACGGCGCCTTCTGAAAGCGGAGCTGGCACGAGCGGCTCCGGAGCCAAGCGGCTCCGTGCAAGGTTGGGCACCGTGGGCTCCGTGCTGCCTCTGCAGGAGGCTAGGGAGCTAAAGACACTGCCCCCCAATTCCCCTACTTTTACATGTCTGGAGATTACTTTCTAACCTGGAACACATGTTTACAGCTTACAGCCCGTTCCTCAACGGGCAGGTAGGTTTCAAAGGGGCAACAAGAATTCTACACTTCACTGCTGATTCACAAACATCACCCATATTTATTTGGCGCATTTAGAACTGCTTAATCCAGAAATCAAACCCTGATGTTCAAAACAATTAGATGGCGCTTTGCACAAAGCCCAAAGAGACAAACATATAAACACAATTGCAATTTAAGTCTGAGAGAAAATTTGATTTAACTTAAACCAGAGGTAATCAGATACTACTGAAGGTCGGTTATTCTTTACTACACTTTAAAAATGTTTTTAATGTGTACTTAATTTTAATAAAAGAAAAATCACTCAGTTACAAAGCTCTCCAAATTTCAGACCCGATGCCTATGTGTAGCCAGAATAAACGTTCAAAACTGCACTTGTCAGCTTGTGTTGCATAATAGCCCATGCTTCAAAGCAGAGCATGTTGCACGCTCAGTGCCTGCAGTTAGAAATTACCTATGAGTCATGTTTTGGGCTCGATCGTGTGTAGGTGCTTTGTGCCCTACATCTGAGCTGCCAGAGTTTAAACAATAGAGTTTTCCCCATCGCTTACAACTCCAGCAGCAGCCAAGCACCAACAGCGTCTCCGAGAAGGGCTCTGAAACAGAAAATACCCACTTCTCCCTATTACCTTAACATCACAGCTCCAAGAAACAGCAGGAAGACAGCAGGGCGTGTGGGTGACTTGCTTCCGACCCCAACACGGGGAGCGCTCGGCACGGCCCTGCGGATCCCGCCAGCGCGGGGTCCTCTCAGCACCCGCCCTCCCAACAGGCACACGGGTGCCACGATGGACATACACTCTATACTAAACCAGACAGCAGTAACAATGAGCACCACATCTATTCTAAAGGAGCTCAGTGATCTCCAATTGTGAACGTCTGAATTTCGTTATTCAGCAAGGATAAGCCTTTCTTCTCCCTTCCCATCCCCTTGCCTTACTTAGAAGGACAAGACACTACCACAGAGGAGCCTCCTTGGCAGCCACAAAAACAGTAAGAGACAGTAAGACACCTTGGGTGGGAAGGGACAGGATTAATGGGAAGCAAGATGCACATCAGGAGGGAAAACAGGTAGAATTCTCCTTGGGGCTTTGCTGGGGGCGGTCGGGACTTGCAGCTTCCCTCTCCACTACAAACATCAGCCACTCCACAGTTTTGTACTAGTATGGAAATACAAAATGTAGACATTTCTGGCTGCCAGCTAGAAGATTTTACCAATCACACTGGAAAAAAACCCATGAGACTGAACGGGAAAGATGGAACCTTTGGAGAGGTTTGTAAGAAGAGAAACGTTGCTTTTTTAAAAAGCAGTGATTTTTTTTTGCCTCCGATACAGTCAAGTTGAGAGGTGATCTGAATTGCATGACGTCTGTTTAGAGCAGCGAGATGCTATTAGAGGTCTCACTGCAGTCCTTAGTGAACAAATGATTATATAAAAATAGCTGTCACCTAAGACAAGCATTTTCCTTCGAGGACAAAAGAACACCAGAGGGGAAAGGGCAGAATTGCTCCCGTCAGACTGTGACACCCCCATGTCCTGTGTTTAGATGGCAGAGCCAGAATCTCACGGTGATGCCCGAGGACGCAGGGCCCATGAGGAGAATTTGCTCCAATATAACAAGTGCTGCCAAAACAAAGGCCACGATTGAAATTCAGGCCATGGGATATCAGGCAACACCTCACAGAGGGATGCTCGCTTTTCCATTTTCTTCTGTGCACCAAAACTCGTCTCACTTGTAGCAGCAAAATCCTGTCTTTCCAAATCGAGACACAGAGATGGCATGAAAACCCCAGGCAATTAATAAATCTTTTAAAAACCAGCACTATGGAAGGGCAATTTGTACAAAGGGAGCATTTTATTTGCTGCAATATTATTAAAAGAAGCAGTAGATTAGCACAAGGTTAGCATCAAATGCGCCAGCTCATTTAGAGCGACTACCCAGGGCAAATGGGGACAACACTTTTAATGAAGCAAGGAAGCCTGCAACTTAAGCCGAATTCTCAACAATAATACCATCAAGGGCGAAGCCGCCGAGCCGAGCGCGAGCTGTGATCGTAATGACAGAACCAGTTGCTTTCTCATGGCTGCCATGCTCCATCTAATGAAACATGCCCCGAGTGAAGCCGACATCAAGGCCCCTGCTCCCACCGCGTGGCTCTGCTGCCACTTCTCCAGAGCTGGTGAGACCCCGCGCCTTTCCCTTCCCTTTCTGCTGCCCCAGCAACCCATAACTCAAATTATTGCAGGCTGGGGATGGAAGGAAGCTTTAGGGACCAGATTCCTTGGGGCTCCTAGGCAGGTCTGAGAGCAGCGCCTGCACCTCATAACACCATCCCCGACGTTCCTCTCAACAGGTTCCTCAGCTACAAGAGGAAAGCAGTGTTCGCTCGATGCTCAGTGTCCAGCTGCAAAGAGCATTTGGATCAGAGAAGATTTCCAACGCCCAAAGAGCAACTGCCAAAAGAAATAAGGAAATGAATCAAAACAGAAGTGACTGATGAGGATTTTGTCTCAAAAACACAGGCAAATCTCTGATTTTGGCAAGTTTCAGTTCACGTGATGAACACGGCAACCAGGAGCTGCTACTGCTGAGCCGCCTTCAAACCATCCTGGTATAAAAGCGCACTTAGAGGAGCGAGGGCGGACCTGAGGAAGGACGTTTGGGGCACAGCGAGGCCGCCGGGCTCTCCCATGGCCACGCACAAGCCACGGCGTCGGAGCAGGTGCGGCGGCCGCATCCCGGCCGGCCTCGGTGCCGTGCAAATGCAGAACGCCCTCCGCAACCACACGGTCCGCTTTGTCTCCGATGTAAGCGCTTCTTGGTCACAATGACAGCGAGGAGATTTGTCATCTTGTCGGGAGGTTCAGCAGGTCACTGGCATTACCCACACTGGATTTTCCATGATCCTTATTGCCCTGTTTTACCCCTACAAACAACAAGCAACACAACGCCGTTCCCAACTCCACACTCTCCTCCTTTGTGGTCGGCACGTTCTGACCCTTGGGGAGATCTCAGGGATGCGTTTAGCCCCATACCAGAGCTTGGCAAAAGGGCACATTTAATCGGCTCACCCTTGATTTATACAGCTGCTTCTTATGAGGCCCAATTTCCGACACTGAAATTCTGATTTGCTATCGCAACCTTTAGACCTACAGCCAAAGAATGTCATTTTTAATGCTGGTCATTTGGCAAAGCACAAAGAAAGCTCACAAATCCAATAAAAGAGGGTTTTTAAAAAAAGAAAAAAAAACATAAAACCCACACAACAGCTCGGGCCTGCTGCATAGCAATGGGGAAAGGCACATAGTAAATCACCCGCCCGAGCACTGGGCCGGGGCCAGCGGTCGCTGAGAACCTGGCCAGCGGCAGCCCCTTTGCAGAGCCCTCACAAAGGGCCGCTTGAATTCGCTTTTTTTTACACGCACCAAGGGCTGACATCAGCCTGTGCTGGTAACACGGGCTCCAAAACCCGCCCGCGTACCTGGGGTGCTGCAGCTGCTCAGGCGCAAACGCGTGGAGCCGGCGTTCGGACACAGAGCTCTGCTACAGATTGGCCATTGAGTAGAAAAAGACACAGGTTTATTCAGAAACAAGGAGGAATGAGCAAGGAAAAATGCCTCTGGCATCCCCAAAACAGCTTCTTGCCCAAAATTAGCTTGAAAAAGCCCTCGCGAAGCAGAAAAGAGATAGGCAGTAGTTAGAAGACGCAGCCATGTTGGTTACAAAGGCACTCAATGCCAATCCAGTATTTCATTTGTGTCCAAAAATAGCCCAGTGCCAAAAGGACACATGGGAACTGCCACCACAACTCGACATTTACAGCACCTACACGTGCTTTTCCAGGAGCCACCTGCAAAGCTCTACCTCCATCGAGAGGCTGGGGCTCATTCGCACCGCAGGACCAGGCCATAGCACTGAGCGATTTAATTTCCGCCCGTATTTCCCTCAAATCCCTGTTTCCCACTAACTCACTAGAAGGCAGTAGTAGAGAAAAACTGCTCACACGTAAGCTGAAAACCAAACACCGAAACCAGAGATGGCCTCGTGCTGTGGAGGCAGCGCAGCCAAGTGATGCTGCTGCGGTTGCTCCCCACATTCACACGGCTGCTTTGCTTTCACTGCAAAGGGGGCAAGGAACATGAGGGCTACGCAGCTCTGCTCGTGCATCCCCAGTATTTCAAGGACGCCTTTTGGACTCTAAGGGTCCTAAGGAAATGCTGGGCTAAGAGAATTGGGTTAAAAAGGTAGAGAGGGTCAGAAAGGCTTGCAGCCCCCTTCGAGCAGGACATCAGCCCCTGTGTAACACCAGGCGAGCACGGAACACACAGCACGAGTCTCCCCTCGTTTCTCCCCGTGTCCCTCCCAAGCCTGATTCGATCTCCTACACATAAAGTCAAAATCATATCAATCTGTGGAGGGAAAAAAAAAAAAAAAACCCACAGCAGAGCTCCTCAGAAGGCTTGCATCTGATCCCAAACTTCCTTCACACCCAGCACATGCATTTTACAGATCTCTACCATAGCCTGACTTTCATCCCTCCCTCCGCTCAGCACCTCCGTGTCTTGCGGCGCGAGATTGGAGTAGACAAGTGTGAAAGAATCACATAGGGCTCAACATCATTAGGCTCCCTCTGAAGGCACAGGAGCTGACAGGTCTGGGGAAGCAACTTCCCCGCGTCCCCTGCGGCGTGGATTTGGGGGCACAGGGGCTGGGGAGGCGAAGGAAGATGGTTTGCAAAATAAACCAGGCAGGCTACGTGTTTGCCTTCTCCTCTGCAGTCTCGAGGCGGTTGTAAGGCTACCAGGCAGCCAAAATTATAAAGAATTAAATAACTTTGAAAGCCTCGAGTTAAACATAAACCTAAACTGCGAAAACACAATGCAAGTTCAGCCTGTTAGAAATAATGTGCTGGGCAAAACATTAACACATTTGCACTTGAAAGTTGCAAAAGAGGAGAATCATCCTGTTTAAAATGTATCAGCTAGATGTGATCTGATTTCAGGGCAGAGCATCCTGTGGATATGTAGAGAAAGTGCTTGTATAGCCATCATAACACAAACACCCATTTATTTTCTGCCAAATAAGATCAATGTTCTCTCTCCACAAAATAATGCCCCCTGCAAAGTGCTCAAGTTCAGCTTGTTCACAGTAAAAGAGGTCACAAAAATCAAATAACCCAAAATGCTTCATTTCTTAAACAGGCTCCATTGCAAAATTCCCAGTATTTGTCCTTAACTCAGACTACAGTATTTGTACCCAAAGTAAGAAAAAACCACCCTCGCATACCCTCACCTTCAAGTGCAGCAGGACAGCTTGGTCTGAAGGGCACTTTCCACAACCGACTCCATCGCTGAAGTCAAGATTTCACCTACTTGTCCAGTTGTCCAAAGCTTGTGACACAACCGTTATATCCGTAACTGTGACCCACAGCAGCTAAACCCATGGAAGGAAAGTGGCACCTCTCTAATTTGAAATGAGCAACTTATGGTAATAACTGCATCTTTTCTGAAAGAGTTTCCATCTGCCTGCGGAAAGGAAGAGCACCCTGCTGACCAAGCCAAGTCTTGGATTGGGAGGAACAAGTGGCACCTCCCAGCCTTGGGAACGGAGCACTACCCGCTTCAGAAGCTGATGTTTAAGCTCAGAAGATGCTCCGCTTCCCAGCTCCCAGCCCTCTCCCACCCCATCCCAGCTCTCTGAGGATGTGCTCGTCTGGGCTCTGTCCTCACAGGCTCTCAAGTCATCTCAGTTCGAGTCCTAGATGGCTTAAAACAAAAAAAGCTAAAGCAACAGAGCATCACCGACAGCACCAAATAGTGCTACGTATTCATCACACACCCGAGATACTACACAAGCAAAGGCAACTGCTACGCTGTTTGGTATAGAATCACTGCGACGATAGTTCCTGTCATTTGCTCTTCTTCTTAACACATCAGTTCACAAATTCATTAGAATGCATTAAAAAAAAATATTGCTCTAAACTAGATTTCTCATTCTTGTGGCTCCAAATAAAAGACTGAAAAAAATAACAAAACTGCATGCAAAGGATCAGAACCTAGAAAAGAAACAAAAAGCACACTGAAGTTATCACATGTGTTAATAAAAAGAAAACAAAAATCCACACCACTCCTGACTGGGAGGGCAATGTTTTTTTCACGATTTTTAAAAATAAATACACCTGACAAGTCTGGTTACAACGGGAACATATATTCATTCTCTTCCAGACCCCTGTCAGCCTTCTCGACAATCCCCAGACGACGACTGCAGCAGAATACAGACGCTCCAGACCATCGTTATGCCCGGTATCAAACAGCATCGATGAATAAGAGCAGGAATAAATATTTTAAGGGGATCGACGTAGCAGGTCTAATAGATGGTGACTGAATCTCCACAATTCCCCACCTGACTGATCCTAAGGGATGGAGCACAGTGATGTGCAAAAGCCACATCAGGACAAAATTTCCCAAAGTGAGACGAGATGCGTGGCGCTCCTACATGAGATGTCCTAGTCGTGGGGCTTCCAGAGCACGCGTCCCCACGCTTCCCAAAACCACCCTTCCCATCACACACCAACAGTGCTGATGCTGAAAATTTGGATCATCTTTGTACCTCAGTTCCTCAGTGACAACACGGAGGTGTTTCCTCACCTCGAGTTTTGCAGGGCCTGAGGTTGCTGAGAGCGGTGGATTAATCAGTATTCCGAGTGTTTCTTGAAAAGGAAGCAAATGATGCAGGGAAAGTCTCCTGTTTGTCGTTTACTGATCTCTGATACGTGGCAACCTGATTCTGGAGAAGTCCTGCCTGTTAAAATTAAAAGCTGACAACAAGAAACCCTTCCTGTTATGAAGGTGCTTGCCAGAAAACTCAATCGCTAATACAGCCGTGCAGTACGGAAAGCCACCACCGAAACCTTTCATGTGTCTCTCTACCCGTCAAACTCCCTTTTTCCTTCCTTTTATCTTCATCTTCAGATAATTCTCACTAAAAGCAAGGTGGTCGTTCTGGTAAAATTACCATAGTGTCTCTTGATGGACTTTTAAGATACCTCCTGTTTGTTACACAGTACTTTGAATGTGTTTTGCCAAGAAATGAAACCTTGTTTATTCTCGTATTAGGAAGACAAAGCGCTTCCCACTTAAGGGCTTCATCTCTCTCAGGACGCGCTGTAGCAGAAAGCAGGCGGCGCAAGCAAAAGGAAGAGACTCCCAACTGCAATTGAATTTCAATGTCATTGATTAGCGGTATAGGCAGCATAAGGAGATTTAATGCCCGGCCTAGTGTAAATTGGATTCCAATTGCTATCTCGGTGTAAAAGGGGGCTCACAGAAAGGATTAAGTACAGGCCAAGGCTTCACAATGAGCCCACTGGCTCATTCACAAGCAGCTTTGTGTACTCATTAGAAAAGGGAGCTAATCACCCCGGTTTGTGCTGGTCTTGGAGCTGCGGGCACAAAAGACCCTGACCTCCCACTGCGAGTCCAGCACAAAACACCCCCTTTTCTCCCATGCATGAAAACCCCTCATTCTGCGTCTCCAAAATTCAACCTTCTAATGGGCCCATGATAAAAAAAATAGCTACGCTGAGCAAGCAACAGGGCTACCCCTTCTCCTCCTAGCAAAGCATCAAGCCTGAAACCCCAAGCAAGCCCCGAAGATGGGACCGAGGAACCCGACAGGCTCCTTGTACACAGCTGCCATGGCAAAGCCAAAGGAGCAGCAACCCCCTCTCCCTCGAGAAAGGGGGCTAATTTAGAGGGATATTTAATGAGTTGGAGGAAATTGGTGGATCTCTATGGAGAAAAAAAGTCCAAAGTTGGACAATCTCAGCACGGGCTGAGGGAATGGTCGGGCAAATAAAACCTTTGTCAGCAGCTGGACCCAAAATCTCCACTGCAGGAGGAGAAATCTGGCTGTGTGGACAACTGAGGAGATTCATCTGATTGCTATTGATCGATGCATAATGCAGGCACTAAAAACCCACCAACCTAAAATCTCATCTTTCTTTCAAAAAAAATACACATACACATATATGGACACAGGCCTACGGCACCTACTCTACCCCAGATTAATTTCCCTGCCAATTCTCCCACAAATGAAAAATGTTCCATTAAATGATACCTAATGACAATAAGGAAGACAAGTGCCTCATTTCAGCCTTTAGTACATTTCAGCCTCGCCAATTTCAAGTTTGTTTGTTTGTTTTAAATATAAGGTAGAAAAAAACACGAATGACAGAAAAAAATAAAGTCACAGGGCATTAAAATTACTTCTGACATTTCAGATAGAATCATTCCCAACATTTAGGGGAAAAAACAAAAATGTGTGCTTCTTTTTAGGTCCCTTCTGCAAAACAGCTTAGCTGTGGAGTTGCACAAACAGGCCAGCTTCAAATTACTGCATCATTTAACAGTCTGAAACCCTAATTTATCATCCCAGAAAGTCACTGCTTAGCTTGAGGTTTCCAGAACATGAAGCCTTTGCAACATATTAAAGCACTACTTTAAAAATTTCCCCTCGCATTTACCCAGCTCCACTAGCACTCTGCAACGCCCAAGTGAACCTCTTCACTTCTCCATCAATATATTCACGAGATTCTCCCACCAAGATGATAATTCTCAATCTGCACTTATTTTCCAGATCATCAACTGGACTTCTGCACGGCTTACAACCTGGTCTTTGGCATTCTCAGCAAGAACAGCATTAGGTCCAATGATCGTTATCTCCATGACTTCAATTTTCCTCTCAGCCTCTTGCAATCTTAAACCAATGCTTTCCAACTCCTTATCCACTGCAGCATGAATAGCATCTCGCTTTTCTATAATGTCTGCCAACCACTTAGCAAGTCCAGCATTGCTTGATAAGCCAAATCCGTGCCTCCTGACGGCATGAAACTGGAAGCACTGAAGCCTGACCCACCCTGCTAGAAGGAAGTTTGGAAGTGAAATATCACATCTTCGGCGCGTCCCGTCTTACTCATTTTTCCCCCATGGCTATTATTACTGAAAACAAACAGTACCTAACACCACATTTCCAGCATTAAAACTCAACAGCGACGATGGCAAGCTCCGAGAAGGTGCCCACCTTCGCCATACATCCATCAGCCTCCTTGAAGATGCTCGCTTAGGTTAATCGCGGGCAAGCCAGATTAATAACCTTTTCCGTTCTACTGGACTGCAAATGCCATGTATTATATTCCAATTGCCGAGGTAATATGGCAAGACAAACTGTGGGAACTATATAATTTGTCTTGCAGAAGTAGCCGAGGTAAGAAAGGAGCCTGCTGCTCCGAGGCTGCTTCCTGGGGTGCAGCCGGTTGTTACGAGAAGCAAAGCGTTGCGGGTGTCTCCTTGCCACCGCTGTCATGTAAATCCATGGGACACAAAATGCAGTTTTCATCCATGCAAGTGCCATCATAAATCATGCTGAGCTAGAAAAAATAACCTGCACGGGTATGAGAACATGGGTATAAAAACATAGGTATAAAAACATAGGTCCTAACAGTAATATGCTCATTGACTTCCCTATTAGAAGACAATTCTGACCCATCACACTAGGTTTTCGCAACTACTACCTTCAGGCTCAAGGAGAAGCTCATCTCTTATGTTAAATATACCCAACTTCTTGCCAGGAAACGCCAAGGAATCAGTCATGGGCTAAGGAGAGAAATTCTTTAAAATGAAGGTACTTTGTTTGGGGAAGAGCATGGGAGAACGCAAAAGACATCGGCAGTCTTGAAAACTCAATGGCCAAAACATGTTTCTTCCCCTGAAGAACACAAACAGCCCAGAATCATATGCACTCTGGATATCCAGTATCGGGGGAATATACTGGGTGATGCACATTGCATCATCCCCTAGACAGCTTCTGAAAACAGCCTCTTTCCTGCCCAACCAAAGGGGCAGCTGGGAGCAGTCCCAGGATGGAGCGGCTTCGGACTACAATGAAACGTGACTTCACTCAGCAGACGAGTGTCTTTCTAGAGCTATGTACTTGTTATGACTAGTAATAACAGGTCAATTTTTAATAATAAAAATTGAAGTTATCTAGTGCCTTGGTCAGAGACCACGGGGCCCAATTCCATGGCAGCATCAGGATTCAACACATATATTCAAACACCTGCGTGAATTCTGCTCGTGTCCCAAGGCCTATTTCAGGCTTGAGTCACACAGTTGGATCACAGCAGAAAGAGAGATCCACCGGGGGCAAGGAGGAAACCTTCCCCCACCAGAGCTCACTGGGAAGCGGCCGAGAACACCGGGCAAGGGAGACCCGGCGGGTCACATCCCGAGGCAGCAAAAGACCCACCGCTGGTGTCACCTACCATGGCCCCCGGTACTCGGTGCATGCTCAGGTACCGACGTGGCATGGGAGGGAATTGGGGTCAGACAGAACCAATTAGGCTCCAAGAGTCCGATCTCAAATTCTCCCCCGAAGGACTCCAAAGCATTTGTTGCCAGAGCTAGTGGATGTCTCATCCTATTTACATAATATATGACCTAATTTTGTGTTCACTGAGTATTTAATTACAGCCAATTGAATGCAAAAATGACTCAAAACACTCTCAGCACTAATAATTAATGTTTTAATTGTGATTTTTTTTTTCCTACATGCAACATTAGGCTTAAATATTTTGGGCATTTAAAAAAAAGAAGAAGCAATGAAAGTGCGAAGCCTTCTGTGGAATGGGCTCTGAGGACGGGCGCTCGCCCAGCCCAGTGGCCGCTGCTTCCTCCCCTGCTGCAGCAGCCGGGAATTTGGTATTTTGCACTCCCACAAAATTAGTAATTCCAGTCCATTTTGTGAACTAGAGCCTCTGTCAGTTCACTTCTACAACTGCGTCCCTCTGGGACGGGGCCTTGTCAAGCCGCGGAGCATCATCCGCTTGCCTGAGGCGCAACCGAGAAACAACTGTGTTGGGCAGGACGGGAGCGCAGCTGCTCAGCAATTACTCCTGCAGCACCAGACAAAGTGTCTGTACGAGTAGCAGCTAACTATTCATCAGGGTTTGTAGGATGCTTAATGGGAACCTCCTTAATAAGTGTATCTTCCCAGCCTACATGGGGCTGCATCACCAAGCTGTTCGCGGGCAACGCCGTCATTAATCCTGACCGTTCCTGGCGGAGGAGCACGGAGCGTCGCAGCTCATCAAAAGACTTTGCAAAGGGAAAGATATTTCATCAAGGTCCTTCAAAATGCTTCCAAAACTGGCTCATCCTTCAGAGATGGTGAATGGATGAAAAAGAAAAAAAGGAATAAAAAAATAGGAAGGGGGCTAATAACCGCAGGACCATTCACGTAGCTTGAACTGAACGGGTTTGCGTGTTCCAATATATCAGGAGCAAACTCTTGGAGGTGTCACAACCGCAACGCAACAGAGAAGCATGAGCCTTCCTGCAGCATTCCTAGCAGAAACACTCCGGGTGTTTCCTTCCCCAGGCGTGACTCACATGATGACAGCAAGTAACAAATTAAATCATACCAGCACTATTTGAAGGCTGCAATCCTTTATAATTAGGGGAGATGGGTGTTTGCTTAGGGGGAAGAAAAAAATATTACATTTAAAGAAGGCTTATTTCAAGCACAAATGCCTGTTGTTTTTATACTCTTTTTTAAATAATGTCAGCTTTAAAAAGAAATTCTAAAAGGCCTCCTAAGCAGAGGTTTCTCAAATAAAACAAAGCATTAGCCCATAAACTACTGCTCCAGCAGGGCCAGCGAGTGCTCAGATCCTACGCGCTGTGCTAATCCCACCCAAAGCCCTCCGCCATTTGCTTGCACTTTAAACCAAGCAACTGGAAGATATGAACTATTATTTCAGGAATTACACTGATTTATTGAAACGATAATCTTCTCTTCCCAATTCTGCCCCTGCAAATCTAACTGCACTATTATTTGGATGTAGATGAGTAATCAGATAAAAAAAACTCCCACAAGTTGCAAAAGGGTCTTTTAGCTTTAAGGTCAATAAAAATTATGACGTTCAGCATTTCTCTCTCTCAAGGTATTTATACCATGCTCATCACCTTACTATCCAAGTTCAATATATGAAAAGCGGAAACTTTTTCCACATATGGCATATTTAATCTTGAAATGCTTGAAAACCAGCAGCCAATATTCATAACTCCCCTGTGACATCTCAGAACGAGCAACTTAAGCACACAGGTTAAAAGGCCATATACAGAAGAGGACTTATGTGCCTAGAATGGCACTTAGAGTTCAGGCATATCAGACAAAACAATGTGCTCCAAAATAGCCCATAACATTGGTAGCCTAGCTGGGGTCATATTCAGAGATGCAAATATGAGTAAGATGTTGCTGCTGCCAAGATTTCTATGGAGTTTCATCCTAAGTGGCCCCTGTCTTCAGAGCCACAAGAAGCAACCAAGCACTTACCAGCTAATGCCTTTTGGCAACACTGAGTTCTATCATGAGGAAAAAACAGAGCAGAGGCAAACTCTGCATTTTTGCTGCTTCAGAACTATGGTCCAAGGTCACCTGCTTGGCTCCTTGGAGGCATGAGATAGGTTCAGCAGACCAGCACCATTGCAACAGCGACACCGCCCCGGAAAGAGTGGCAAAATTGCCAAATGTGAAACAAGGGTCTGTTTCTGCTGTCACCTGATGAGATCCAAGACAGGTCCTCTCATGTGGAGACCTGGAAGATTTCAGTGCAGAAGAAACATGAATGTTGTCTATAAATATGCTCTAACGCATTAGGTTTATTGCTTCTAATTCCTCAGATTTGATTTGGTTTCGTTTTTAAACAGAAGTTAGATTTTCCCCAACTCTGAGTGCTCATTTTTCCTCTGCCAGTTATAAACACTGTTCTGGTCAGAGTTTAGAAAATTGCTTGAATCTCTCTTAAAAATGAACACTATTTTGTAATTACTAGTCTTGATTAATCAACACATCTTAAACCCAATATGTTATTTGACATCTAGCTACAGAGCACCTAAATAAACTTACATACATGGGAAAAAGGATCAGGGAAAACAACTCTAAGGACTCACTTATTTACTACTTAGTATTATTCACTTAATCAGCATTTTTCTTTGAAGTTTTGGTTCATTTTAACAGAACATGACCTCACACACTAATGTGTTTTAGTAATCGGCTCCTAGAGAACTCATTGCTTCCAACCGGAGCTCAGCAGATCAGCATGAAGCTCCCCAGCCTCTTGGGCTTACAAGGTCTAGAAACATTTTTGGGCAAGGAATACATGTGATACTAAAGATGGTGGTTAATAAGTAATGAGAAAGAGCTAATCTCTGACTTGACTGTCTCTCCAGTGGCTCCATGAGTTCCCCTATGCCAAGGTTCTGCACTTCGGATGCCAGGGGGGGGAAAAAAAAAAAAAAAAAGAAAAGAAAAAAGAGGAAAAAAAAAAAGAAAAAACATGAAGCTTCCTTTGTCTTCAACACCTTCTGTAGTTTCTGTTTAGTATTTTAATGAAATATTTACTGTACTCATATTTTATGCTTTAATTATTTATTATTAAAGTCAGTTTAAAGAGCAGCTACACTCTGAGAGCAGTTCTAAAAATGGTACCTCGGGGCTCCACATTTATTGTAGTTTAGAGACTTTCATCTCCAGGCGGCTCCGTTTGCAAGGCGGGAGACACTCGCGCTGCGGGAAGACTTGACAAACTCAGCCCCGACGCTAACAGGCAGCATGAGCTTCTCCTTGTCCCCACATCACTCCTGTCAACGCGACAGCAACAATTAGTTATGAATCAAGCTCTGCAGCGGCGGCAAATACGGCAGACAGCTGGTTCTAACTCGGAACGACCAAGAAAAGCTACGATGGCTACGGTGCTGGCTGGGCTCCGCCACACAAGCCAAAGGGATGAGTGCCAAATGGAGAACTTCGGAAAGAGAAGACAGGAAAGAGGGGAGGGAAAACTGACGCGGTTTCCCAGGAAAACAACTGGGAACAGACCCCAAAATGTCCAAGTTTCCAGCCCACGGCAGCTTCTTCTGCTAACAGTCCTTCCATTGGAGTTTGGCAGCTCTGCGTGGCCTCTGCACTTCAGTTCTATAGCACATTAAGGACCTCACGTGGGTCTGCTGGATGCCTTGCAGATGCACCGTCCTTCCACTCAACGCGCAGAAGACAACAGCAAAACAAAGCTATCGGAAATGCAAGTTTAAAGGTTAATCTTGCTTGTTTTCTCAGTAGCCCATCGATATAAAAACCTACTGTATCGGCAGGGCCTTACAAAAACATCCTTGCTCTGAAACCTCCTGGATTGTCCTCACAAGGTAAAACAGGGCTCAAGATCTCCCCTCAGCTAACACAGAACATTCAAAGAGCAACGTCCTAACAAAGCTGCTGGTTTTTGACAAATTACCATGGTCAGGCAAGCCTGAGGGTCCCTCTCGCCTGCCAACAAGGCTGAAAACACGTTCCTCAGTCTTCACTGGAAATACAGCTTGTGGCAGCGGTGACTCTGCTACTGCCGACTCCGCGAGTCTCGGCTGCTGGTGCTGCTTGAGCACAGATTGAGATGATTTCAAACAGCTCCCCGTCCAACTCGATAGCTGCCCTTAAAAGAGAGGAGAACAGAAACAAACAGACTACACTGGTCAATACGACAGTCACTTGTCACCAGCTGAAGTGTTGTCAGGTTTCGGGCGCTGCGTTTTTCCTCCTCGCTCTCAGCATCGTGGCGAAGGGGACGGTTAAGCAAGACCCTGCAGCAGCATTCTGCACTCTCCCCACGAGAGCAACTGGCTCAGGCGAGTACCTGGCCAAGACTCAGTGGAGGTTGGCAGCACCAGGCCAAGCAAGGCTCTTCTCTCAAAGGGGATGGGCAACATGAGACTTGGCCGCCAGAGTGCAGAGGATCGAGTCGTGTCCAAAGAGAGGGCAAAAGGGCTGGGGGATAGAGGGGCTGACCTGCTCAATACTGTAGTTTCCTGTTTCCAGCTTCCCAAAGCCAAAGCATCAATTTGCTCTCCCGGGGAAGGCGGATACCTGATGCCTCCCTGCAATAAGCAGCTTGGATGTCTCTGGATGCCACAGGAAGTGGAGCCTTCTCCCCAGTTGTCTGCAGGCACCTTTCTATCCATTTGCTTTGTTACGCAAACTAGGATTTATTAGCAGTTGGAAAGAGTGGATGCAGGACAGCTCAGGCATCCAGTGGCACAGAGATAAGAGCAATAAAAGGCTCTGAAAGGTTTAGCTATGCAGAGCCCAGAAGAGCCTGTTTTCCATGTGCAAATCCCATGCATCTGTTGTTTTAAACTCCGGTCTTCCGGGTGAAAAGAAAGGAGAGGGAGGAGACAAGGTGTGGGAAGTACAAAAGGTGAAGAAAGACCCTCTAGCCCTCTCTAAAGGCATTGTTTGAGTTAAATAATATTTGCTGCTGCTGCTGCACACGTATCCATCTAAATACCTAAATAATCATTTGCTGAAAAATACACTGTTATTATTTATTGAACATTGGATACAATGTAAAATTGGACCCTGAGAGTAATTACGAGGTTCGGGATAATGCTACTATTATTTCTGGTACTCAGTTTCTGTAAATAGTGTCTAATGCATCTCAGAAGCTCACTATTAATCACAAAAAAAAATGCGTGTCTCTAATTCATAAACTGTGAATCTCAAATACATGCACAGTGATTTTAAGAACTCCAGGTTTCCACAGATTCTTGGGGGCTCCAAGGAAGAGCATAAAAGAGATACTTGGCATTTACAGATTTAGAATTCTGGAGGAAGCTCTAGGCCTAACACCAGACATTTATGAAACTCAAGTTTCAACCATCTTAGCATCCTTAATCTTTATAATGTTTAGTACATCACATCTCTTTGACAACTAATCAATCAAAGGCACTGTGCCTTCTGTAAAGCTGCCAATTCAGGCTTGCTTTGCCCTCCCTCAATAATGATTTAATTTCTAACAAAACTTCCCTGTTTATAATACTTACATATATAAAATACATAGAGTGGAATGGATAGGAAAATAACAAAAGAAGAAAAGTCACCAATATATTACTGTATTATATAAGAATATTACCAAGAAATCCGTGCCTTCCATGGCCTCTAGACAGGCAAGTACCAACGATGCAGCACCCAACAAGGGGAGGAACTTGGCTTTCCCTTGGCTCTAGGAGGGCTAGAACTGCAACGAGGCAACCAAAGCCCTGCCAGCAGCAACAGGCTGTCCTGAACCAACGAAGATGAGCAGTTAGCATTGCTGGCAGAGAAAAAGCAGCAAGCAGCTTTGAAATATAGTCTGTTGGTAACGCTCAGCAATCCTAAGGATAACGCTCCCAAAAATAAAGCCACCAAGGATGTAACTATTCGTCCATGACCCAGCATATATGCGATAAAAGGAGGAGGAAGAGTGGTATGAGTTCAGCATTAAGGAGTTCAACATTAAAAACCAGCAAAAGCTAGAGCAGGAAGCTACTCTAGGAAATGCCAGTTGCACAAACCACAGCGAAGTCCTCCCAGATGTGAAACTGAACCTCAAGAGATGCCCGCCAAGAGCAGGTATGTCCAGGGGAATTCTGCCTAGCAGAAAGGTAGATTCTCCTCTCCAGTTGTGCTCTTCTGAAAAGCACAAGGGTTTTCAAAACAAGATTGATTTCCTTAATGGGAACAACAGTACAGACTAATTCCATTATTTTCAATGGAGCTGAATTTGAAAGGTCTATTCACGCGTAATGGTACCTTCTGGGGAAAAGGCAGCAAGGAATCAATTTTACAAACCACAGTGATTGAGTCCATTTAAAAAACAACCAAAACAATCCAACCTTTCACAACAATCCAAAGAGCAGTCCTCAAAGCATGTGATAGCCCCAGAGCAGATCACCTCTGCTGGGAGATCCCGGGTCTCCCAAGCCATGGAGCCCACAGACCCGAGCCAACCACTGCTGCCTGCAAGGTCTCACGCAGCTGCCGGAGGACATCTTCCATGCTGGACATCTTTCCAGCATGGAAGGATGACCCAGAACACCCCCTTGCCATTGGCCTTAATTAATAGGATGGTGCTGCTCCTCCAAGGGTTCCCAGTGCAGCAGCACCTTTGGGAAACAAAGGGAGGGGATGGAGGGAAAAGCCATCTCGCACCATCACAGTATTGGTCTTGCTTGCGTTCAAGAAGTTTTCTTTAAGAAGTATTCCCCTATTTCACAACTTTCACCTCTGGCTGAAGTCTAAAGCTACCCTTAAGCTTGTTGGCAGGAATCTGCAGTGAAAGGTAATAAATTTCTGCATTCAAAGGCGCGATTATCCCATGATCTAAGCGTGCGGCAATCGCTCAATTTGTATAGTGAGATCTCCTCAGAGACTATTCATAAATTTGACCAGAACTTTCAGGTTACCTTGATAGTATCCTTGACACGCTATTAAGCGCTGCTGTTAGATTTTGGTGGGTTACAAAATAACCTTTTCCTACCACCTTGGTGGAGCATAATTTGCGGAACTAACGTTTCCTGCTGTTGCTTTTGAATGTATCAAATCATTTTTGAGACACTGCTCAATCTTAAAAGCTTGTTACAACCCATCCCGGAGAAGGCTTCAATTTAGTGTGCCGGGCATGGAAATTCCAGAGCTTCGGAGCTTTGCACAGAAAGCGCTGCCCAAGGTTCACTACCCTAACCCCGGAAAACAGTGCTAACCAGTCCTGAGAGGACTGCACAGACCTGTCATTTCATTTCTGCAGGTTACAGTAAATATAGAGGCTGGGAACCTATGGCCTTCCCCTGCCCGCCAACATTAAGCCAGTTACTCAAGATGAGAAGAAATTCGGAGCTGCCAATAACACCCCAGAGCTGGACCCCAATGAGGGGAGGAATTACCAGGCATTGATCTATCTTCATAAAGAAACAGCCAAATATTTTTCAGCTCGCACTCACCCCCTCCGCAAGCAAAATCCGTCTCATAGGCAGCTCCAGAGTGGCCTCCTCGTTTTTCTGGTCCCTCTTCCCAAGTCCTGGAGCACGGCATGGGCAGGGAACACGTCCTCACCGCCCTCCTTCCTCCCGCTTATTCTCCTGGCTCCTGTTTGTGCCACAGGCTGCTCCTCCCAACAAAAACGGCCCTTCAGCTGCCATACATCTTATTTGTCCTTGCTTCCACAATAAGCACTCACATCAACGAGTGTTTAAAACAGTGCAAAATTCAAAAGGAAACTCCCCTAGGTGGTCTATGCATACAAATAAGTATATATTTTGTTTTTTTCATAAAAAGACACCCTGCAGGTTTCAGGCTCCTCTCGCTGTGAGAGACATTCTCCAGCAACAATGCTGATTTGGTGGAAGCTGCTCCGCAGCACCAAGCCCAGCCCCAGATTTTTGCAGGCGTCGTTCAAGGTGACTAAATTAAAGCAAATGTCTTATTCCAAAGCAGCCCGACAAGAGGGCAACGCTGGTCTGCAAAATCTAAAAGGCTAAATAAGATGAAGCCTCCGGGCTAAAGAATCAGCTCTTCGCAAAATGAAAAGAAATCCGCTCTGCTATGAGAGCATCGCTGGCGATATCAGGCCTGGAGGGATTGCACCAGCCGGGAGAAAACACCTCCCTGATGGGATTCATTCCACACTGGCTCGCCACTCACCCCACTGCCTCCAAAACCAGCACACACAGAGGCAAATGAAACACCTATCCACACTCGCCTTAAACGCACAAGCCTGAAATTACCAAGAAAAAGATGTTTCTCTGCGTGCACCTGTGCGAATCTGAGATTGCGGATGTAAGTGCTCTTAACACCACCTACGACGGCACTAACTAATACACTAATCACAGAAGGATGTTCAGCGGTCCTGTTAAGATGCAACAGCAAAAAAACAAATTGCCTGCTCTGAGATGATCAAGTCTATACAATGCGTCCTGGGTCCCAGCCAGGCAAGGCCTGTGAGTGCACGGGGACCCGCGCGCGGCCCGAGCCGAGGCGCAGATCTGTGCGAGCCAGCCCGCTGCAAACACCCCGGCCACACGCAGCACGTCACTGCCTGCTATTCTAGAGGTGCTAAAGCATATTTTCAGTTTTTCCATATGGCAAATTACCTCAGATAGAGGCATTCTTCACACACATCAAGGCTGTCCTTGACATTCAAGCCTGCTGCACAGAAGCCTTTCAGTTTGTCTAAAAACATCATCCTTAAAATGATGCAGCCAGCAAAATACTCAGGATAGCCTTGGCGAGTCACTGCTGGATCTTCGCTGCACTCCACAACGCCGGCAGGAGCTCTGGAAGGCAGAATCTCCAGGCACGGTACCCCGCTCTGCTGCCAAAACAGGCCCTGTGCGCTGGGGGTGCCTCAGCAGCTCCGGCTCATCCCTCCTGCGACAGAGCCTGGCATTTGCCGGGGTGTCCTCCAAGCTCCTCCAGCCTCGGATGACCAGCTGCACAACCCCGTGCATTTCCACAGCCACGTCCACACAGGTGACACAGGCCACGTGGCCGGGACGTGTGTGCAGAGCACAGACACAGGCGGAGAGGAGCCCGTGTGGGTCACAGCAGGCCCAGGAGCCCAGGGTGAGGGTCCTGCTGAGGGGTATTTGGTGCCATGAGTAGGCGCGCGGCTGCCAGGCTAGGCTGCTGCAAACCGAAACAGCACAAAAGGCACAGCCAGCTTTGCATATTCAAGATCAGAAGAAAGATAAATGATGAGATTCTCTGTGCTAGGCACAAAAGCCAAAAACCACCAGTGCATTTACAGTTCAATATTCTCCTAATCCCATCTTTATTTCTAGTGCATAAATAAAGCTCATTACAAATGATTTTCTTCAGAAACCTACTAGAAACCCAAAATAATTCATGAACGTGCTGTTTGCATCTATACATCCTTGACACCCGCTGTAAACATCAAAACAAGGAATTCAGTCAGTTACACTGGTTGTAACACAGAATTCCTCTTTTCTCGGCAGATTCGGCAGCAGCGACACCCAGCAGCACCTTTCACACCATGGGGCTGCCTATATAACATGCACGCCAGCTTCCTACGTCCAGCTCACTCTCCCTTCCAAGTAAAAGCATTTCATTGCAACACACAGGATACACACGCATGCACTGGGGAACTTATTCCTAGATTCAACACCCCAGTAGATATATTTTATCCTGACGCCGTGCCGCATGCTTGCTCTGCTGTGGCACTGCTGGTGCCTCCTTCCCTCGCTCAGCACGCACACTACCAGGTGCCCACAGGCTGTAGTCAACCATGCAGTGTCTCACACACCAAGGAGGGATGCAGACGTGCAGATGACGGAGCTGTTGGAGCTCCACAGCCTCTCCCGTGGCGCAGGATCCGGAGCAGATCCTGAGCAGGCCCTGCTGATGCAGGAGGCTGCAGTCCCCATGATGTGCTGCACAACGCCCTCCATGCACACAGGGGAAAGGCGATACAAGAGGCCCTGGGTCTTTAAAGCCTTTATGAAGGCTTTAAAAAGCAACGTAGGGAAAGGATTCCCCACTATTCCCCCCTTATTTTAGAGCAAGAGACAGACAAAGCGCAGAGCCCAAAGGCAATGCTCGATGCTTGCAGGAATGGCACACCTTGCACAGAAGCCGAAGCAAGACTTGCTCGCTGCCTGTCCTTGGAGCACGTGCTGGCACGGTGCAGCCACCAGCCTCGTCTCCTTCACGGCTCTGCAGTGCACTGGGGCTGCAGAGCGCAGACCGGCCTTGCCGGGTTCATCCGTAACAGCAGCGCTGGGGACATGGCCACGCCAGCATGCGGAAACCACATCCTCACCCAACAACCTCCACCTTCACAGGCTCCCTGAGTCTGAGCCCGGCCGGACAAACTCCCCAGGCAGTCCGAGCTGCTGGACAAGCCCCTTTCTCATGGCTCTGCACATTGTTAGGGATGAGGCACAGCAAGCAACTCGCACTGGTAAAATTAACCACCACTGAAACTCCTCCAAAGGCAACGTGTGCATCAGCCTCACGCCATGCACGGGCAGCACTTCCCTGTCCGCCTCTTCCACACCACTTATTCATTCTCCTGCTTGAACCAAGGGCTTATGGCAGTATACTAAAAAAAGACAGCAAGAGATAAAAAGAGAGAACATCTACCTTTAACACAGTCACACAAGTTAGTTCCTCTGCCCTAAAATAAAACAAAACAGCCATAGCGCAACCTGGAACTCTGCCGCTAATGGCAAGGCATGAATACCGCTTAAGAAGGAAGCCCAGCGCTTTTGTGTGTGTTCAGTATTTCCAGTTTGGCCTCCCTAAATTAATCGGTTTTAATCTTCCCTGCTAAACTGGCACAACGTTGACTTCAGCTTTTTGGTGTCCATTTGTTCTACCACATGACACCAGGAGACGCCTGCCAATAACACAGAGATGCCTAAAAGCCTTGAAATTCTTGGCTTTGGGACTCCAGGTTTTCAGAGAACTGTTAATTTACTTTGGCTTAAATCCTAGATTTTGGCTCCGCTTGAAGAAAAGTATTTCTCACACAGCAATTAAACTTGTAGTGGACAACACTGAAGCGATAGGCGACAAGCTCCATGAGGAGCACGGCGTCCAGGCTCGGCTCCACAAGGCTTCTCCTCGTGCCGCCGTGACGAGGGAATGGCGACGGAGCCGGGCACCTCCTCGGTAATCGGAGCTCTCGTTAGACAATCAGGGAAGAAGAAACGGTGTTTCCATTAGACACAATTTTCTGTATTATTATAAAATTTGAGAAAGCTTAGCTGTAAAAAAACCAGCTTAAATCCAGTCCACACAAAATTCAGCACAAGTTATTACAGCAGCAGCCAGATTACCTTTCCGGAGGCACGCGCCATCGCGGGCGCATCCTTGCGGTGGTGCAAAACTCAGGCGGGAGCACCTCTCGGTCCCGATCCTCCACGGAGCGGGGCTAAATCCTGGGCACAGCACGATTCCCGACTCGCCAAAACGCCAAGGAGCCGCAGCCTGGGCCCCTGGGCCGCTCCTTCCCCGGGGCCTCCGGGGAATTTGGCAGTATTCCCCAGCGCTGCTCTGGGAGCAGGGGAAGGAGAACATAAATGGCACAAGACGGCAGGTTCAAGTGTGTTACAAAATAGTCTGCAAAAATAGCTGGGCCTGGTAAGAAATACACTTCTCCATGGAAACCACCAGACGCTCTGAATTCTGGCAGACTGGAGAAAACGGGCTTGTATTATTAAAGGAAATGTCTAAGGAAAGGCAGTTTTATAGCTGTAACCTTCCAAAAGAACGTGGCAATCGCTGGGCTCCTGAACAGGTCAGCTCAACCTCCCAAAGCCTTCCCTGCTCGCCCTCCTCACCCAGTGACACCGCAATTCCTGGGGAACAGAGGGATGGGGAGGAAAGCAGGAAGGGAGGGGAATCACTTTGCTGCTCCCTGCAGTACTTTTGCTTGCAGACACAGAATGGGAAGAACAGATAGGAGAGACACCCTAGGGTTTTATAACACCCAGCCATGCAAGACCAGCAGCTCCACGTCTCTGGGCGTGGAACAAAGCAAAGTCCTATTCTTGCCATGCATTAATTTATATAAGGTCCAGATTTCAGCATCTGGATCTCTCCGAACCCGCGTGCTCCAGCAGGCCCAAGTGCAGCCATTGCTATTCTCTCCCGCACCCCAAACACTTCCGCTTTGATTCCAGGTGGGGAGCTGGAGATTAATTAACTCCCACCTGGTATCGATGGGATAATTACACTTGCCCATCTCTGCACTCCACTGTTTGAGCCTGAACTACCACAAATCCGATGTGGAATCACCCCCTCTCCGCTACGGCCCGACAGCGCGGCGACCCGTCACCTATGGAGTCCGGGATACACAATTCGAAAGAAGTTAATAGAATATTTTTGAAGAAATAAAAGTGGTGCAGCCTCAAAACATGAAAGGGATGGGCTACAAAGGAGCACTCATATAGAGAGCAATTATATTTTTGATATCTAATGGTTCTGCCTCAGGAAGCAAGAGCTGGCTAGCATCAAGCTGTATAAAAGAAAGGATTACGGGCTCACAAGAAAAGAATGCCATTTTGATTTAAAACCTACCAAAGCATAGTGCAGATTTGTTATTTTAACTCACAGTTCTTAATTCCTAAAACAAACTGAAATGCCATTAAGGATGAAAAATACATGAAATACTTATGGCACACAAAATTAAAAATAACCTTACTTTTCATCATTCACTGAATGGGCTATCTTTTCCCTTCTTGTATGCTTTTTTACTGTTTTAACTGGAGTTCCTGAGTCACAAGACTTGGATCAAGATGTGTGTCCTGCTCTGAAATAGGCAAAAATCAGTCATTTGAAGCTTTTAAAGCATTTTTTTTTTTAACACAAACACTTTCAACCACAAGCGATCAGACTTCAGGTACTCAGGCTTTGCCAAAGGCAGCAAAACACTGATGTTCCTCGAGATGACTCTTAAGTCAGTATTTTTGCATAATCACTTACAAAGCCGTTTAGAAAGAAGTTCCAGTGTGAAATTACTACAAACAGGAGAAAAATAATTGCAGGACTCTATGGAAATTACTCTCTGCCTCATTTATCTTGAGAAGGGGAGCTTGTTTTGCTCTCACTCTGTCCCATACGACAGCAAAACACTCTGGGGACCGTGTTTAGCACACACCTGAGGTCACCCCTGATTGGGGGCACCAGGCAGATGTGCAAATCCTGCCAGTGATGCATGTGCTCACCCCGCACAACACGAGGCTGTGGAAAAACTCCCCTTGGTCTGAATGAGCTCGGCCATCTCCGGTCCAGCCTGCTTGTCCCTGGGGGCTGTCAGCAGCTCTGGCTCGAGCCCAGGTAGCCACAGGTATTGCTCTGTGGCAAAGTTTGCTCCAGCCAGCACAGCCCTTGCTACTAGACCCTTGAAAACATGGTTGAAATGAAAGCAGCCTCCAAACATGAAGGAATCGATGGGCTCTGCACGGCTGCGCTACACAGGGAGGCAACGTGATAAATGCGGCTGCCAAAGGACGTGCTGCTCACCAAGCAGGTGACATTATCGCGATGCCTTATCTGCATCCTTAACCCAAAGGAACAAGCTCTACAAAGTTTACGCCTATCTTCTGCATGGCGGTTAGGGGAAAACAACGGGAGCTGCTTCAGCTCCGGAGTGCCCAGGCGCTGCACAGAGCGGCTCTTGCCCTGCTTGCACCCTTATTTCAGCAGCTAGTCAGCTCCAAGGGTTAACGCACTGCTACGGTAGGTGTTTATCCAAATTTAACTAGGTAAAAAGGGAAAAAATAAAAGCATAGCCCCAGGGTTAGCACCAGGAATACTAATTTTTGCTGTACTATCATGGTGCGGCTGATAAGCAGGCTCTAGTGCATATCCCCAAACTAATGTTCACGCTGCTTCGCAAGGAGACTCTGTGCAGGGGCTTACTTGCAAATGGGACTAAGATGAAACACGGAAACATGATGTTTTTTCTTGCTACTGTTTCTTCTAAAACAATCCTTCCCAGCTGCCTTTGAAGCTCCTCGTTTCTGTTAGGTAAATCCTAACTAAATCAATACTCTGGTCCTGGTTAACAAGCTATTGCTCGACAAGACAGATAAGCCATTTATACAGGTTCATGTGTGAGCCAAGAAACCCAATCGCATAACACGCACATGTTATTCTTCAGGAAGAAGAAAGATAGCCTCGTGTCGCACTCCCTCTGCGCCAGCCCACTCCCTTCCACCCGAAACGCCATCTTCAGCTGTCCGGGCACGTGCCCGCCACAAAAATCCCATCTCCTCCATGCACAGCAAAACGCAACGCAGAAAAACTCATGGAGCTCAGTTCTGCGACACGCTGAGCAATGGTATCGGCGACAAAACGAAAGATGTGCTGGAGGGAGAGGCAATACAGAATGCCACTTATTTTGCACTATGAAATACTAGCTGCATTTCCCTAGGTGACACCTCTTGCTGACATAAAGGCCAATCTCTATGGCCATCACCTCCTCCTCAGGTAAAGCCCCTGAAAAGCCACTATCCCTGCAACCTTCCATTAAATGAAGCACACTACTCTGCAAGGCTACCTTTTACACAGAAAGCCTGATTTTATTTTCCTGAATCCATAAAAAATCTATAAGGGATTTTCCAACTAGCTTCTGATGTTTATAATGGCTTTTCAGAAGCGAGAAAACGACTTTCCAACAAAACAGAGAATTTTATTTAATAAGAGCTGTCAAAAGCACAGACTAGTTAAAGCCTGGGATGAAACTGCAGCAGGTCCGTAACTTCCAGGTGGATACGTGGGTTTCATGCTGATGTCTCATGAACAGTCAAGGAGATTGAAGAAGAGGGAAAGAAATTCACAGGTTTAAGATAATGCTGTGCAGCTTTGAATATAAAGAAATTACTTTAAAAACGAAAAAAAAAATAGTGTTTTGGTCTTTGTTAGTTATTTATATGGTATGAGGTAACTTTATACTTCCATTGCAAGTGGCTTGCGTCCTTTGATTGGGATAATCAGCTAAGGTCAGCGCTGAATGGCCACAGCAACAGCTGAGGTGCAAGAGGCTCTCAGGAGGCTGCAAGGCAGTAGGAAGATCATTTTACAGCATTTTGTGTTGAAAGACACCTCCAAATTCCTACTTGTGCTGTGGCCGTTTCCCTAACTCCTCGCCTTTCCTACAAAGCGGATTCTGGAGCAAAAAGCTAATAAACAGAGCTAGTAAAGTACTTCTCCACGGCACCAGCTTTGATTTACACAACAAGACTGATCTGGGCCAGAGGAAATAAACTCCATCACCACGAGCGCACCAAGAAACTTGGGCGCAGCAAACAGCTTCGCTGTTCCCCAACACCGAGTTCTCCTGTTTGAGCTCCCGAGAGGTCCCGGGGGGCGGGAGGTGACAAACGCGTCGCCCGGCCGCAAGCTGCTCGGGGACGCTCTGTTGGCCACACCAGCCAAATGAGGATTTTTCCACATTTCCACCTTTCCCACAGACCGCCGCCAGCACCTCTGCTGTTTCAACCGGGGAAGACCTCAGGGAAGGGGGCCTCGTGCTCGAGGAGGGAGGCTGAACCCTTCCAAAACCCAGCTCGGTACCAGCCACGCGCAGGGGGCTCATTCCAGCCCATGTAAAGAAGTGGCCCCGAGGCAGCAGCCACCTCCCATTTCGCTGCCGGGCAGGACGGGCTCTCGCTCGAGGACGTTAGGGCTGCCGGGCTCCGGCTTTCTTAGCTACCCGGCCCCGTGCAGGAAGGATTCCAAGCCGAGTCCCCGCGGCCTGCACATGTGCAATGTGTGTAATTAAACCCGCAACGGCAAAAATAAACGCTGGAAACAGCACACGGCTCACACTGAGGCGGCCATGAGGAGGGGGAGAAGGGCCCAGGAACGGCGGCTGGGAGGGCTCAGTTTCGGGGAGGTGACGCCGCTCCCGCTGCGCTACCTACTATTTTCCTCACACTAACGTGACGTCGAACTCCCAGGCGGGCAGAGGTTGTTCACAGCAAAGGGCTCTGCCTCTAAAGAGCACGAGACGCAGCCTCGGAAGGGCCCAGCGCGCGCCGCGCTCGCGGGCACCGCTCATGGACAGAAGTGACGCCCGGGTGGCGCGCGGGCCCCTCCATCCGCCCCCGCGGGCGGGCGGCAGCACGGCACCGTCAGGCCCGCGTTACAAACCACCGAGCCGAGCGCGCCAGCGAACGCGACTCGCCCCACGCCCAGCCTTGCCGAGGCGAGGAGAGAGCAGCCATCGGTCCAGAGCTCCAGTTCACCATGTCGTGCCGTGGACGGCACCACGCGGTGTCCCCGACAAGGCACGCTCCACTAGCTGGACACACTGCCACTGGCTAAGACCACCTCATAGACTATTTTGAAAGGCTTGAAACTCTCGCCTGTCAAAGTATTTGCCCAGAACTACACACTTTTTTTTTCTTCTTCTTCTTCTTTTAGAGAATTTAAGTGCAGAATAATCATCAGCATTTTGTCCTCTGCCTGGGAGGTGTTCGGCACCAAAAGCACCATCGAGCACTCAGATCGGTTTAGGAGCTTTAGAGCAAGGCAGCTGCAATAAAAGCAATCATAGTCAACAAACTACTAAGGAGAGCAGTAATGGGATTAGGCGTCAACACAAACAAAAGGATAGATACAAGCAGAGCCATCAGTCCCTGCAACCTAATTCGTGTGTGTTTAAACCGAGAAAGGACTATGGCAAGGAGATTAAAGAATCCAAGGCTCAAATAAGGAGTTATTGATTGTGAAGGTCTTGCTTTAAACAAAATATTTGTTTACAGCTTAAGCTAACCAGCACACGACATCTACGGCAGTAGCTAATTGAACAGGAGATGCCAAGAAACTCCAACACTCCCACGCCACGGCCCACGGGGAGGGCGCCAGGCGGGATCACGTCGAGTGCTGAAGGCAACGGAAGGCCCCGCAACCAGCATGGGGGCTCCAGGACGCCGAGGGGGACACCGAGCGGGGCGTGCCTGGGCCTCCGCACACACACCGCCTGCAAGGTGAAGCTCTGTGCCGGGGCAGCGGCGCGCGGGCGGCATCGGGAGAGGACCGTGGGTTTTATTCCTCCTTTTGGGGACTGGCAGAACCATTTTCCTTGTTGTCGATCCTACATAAGCAGAAAACTGCTCCTGAAAGCCGACATCTCGGGGCCTTCATAGCGCCTGACCCCTTGCTTGCCGTGATTAATGGAAGATCCTCGTTAATGAAAGGCCCTCGTTACTGGAAGCAGCTCGGCGCTGCCTACCGAGCTCCCGGCAGCCACTGGCAGGGCCGGTCTCCGCTAAAACGCCCGCCAGCTTCTCGCAGAATGAGAGGTTTTATTTCTCAGAGTAACAGAAATCCAAGCATTCCCATCGAATGCACGGATTTCCCATGCACGGGTCAGGATCTTCCTCGCCTTTCTCACAGAGTTATTCCCATCTCGTGAGGGAGCGCTGAGGTCCACGCGAGCGCTGCAGGGCGAGGGGACACGAGAGCGGAGGCTCCATGTTCACATTATGCAACTCTGCCTCTCTGCACGAGACCGCAGAGGTTCTCTGCAAACAGTTCAGCCAGCCACCTAATGCTTGCTTAATGGAAGTGTTTGCAGAAAAACACGGCACGAATTTTCAAATAGGAACAATTAGCACGCACAGCAATTTGCATCTCCTCTCCCCCATCCCTAAAGCAGGGCGCTCGGTTCAGTGTTAACCCCCGCTGGATCAAGGGCAGCGCGCAGTCCGCAGGACAGGCAGAACCAGCACCAGGCCGCAGCTCGTCTCGGCAGCGCGCTCTTCCCTACACCATCTTCCTAAGCACCTGCAAGGCTCTGCAAGGCGCTGCTGCTCTGGTTTAGGAGCACTCGCCAAAGCGTTCCCATCTCACCCAAGGTGCTTTGAATGCACCAAAGGATGAGTCCCAAGCAGCCAACTGCCCCACGAGGCTGAAAGGAGCCAGCTCCCTGCGGGAAGCAGGGGCATGGAGAGGTTTCCTCCACCTGAAAATCTGGTGCGGGCTCATTTTGAAGGCTGGAGATTTTGGGGACTATCAAATCCTGGAAATCACACTTTTAAACCAGAAAGCCTGGGCCTTCCAAACCTTGAGACCATCACATCCTACCTGTGTTTATGAAAGGCCCCAGCGTGACTCTCAGCACGTGCACACCGGGTCTGCAGCCCCTTCCCGCCCCGCGCGGGCCCCGCTCGCCGGGCCCACACATTGGGAGATGGAACGCCGAGCAACTCCCGTGAAACGAGGCTCTATTTGCCAAGGGGCCCAGGAGACTCCCGGCTCAATCAACACGAGATGAGCGGGCTCCAGGAGGCAGGGAAGAAAGGGAGCGGCTTCCTACTAAAACACAGCATCTTTCTGCTGTTTAGCACAGAGCTCCACAAGACAGAGGCTTTTTTATTTTGGTCTTTTAAAGCCCCAAAGGATTCCAGGAAAAAAAAAAGTCCAACTTTAAAGACTCCACATCTGACAGCGTTGGAGCAGAGACCACTTGTGTAATGCAGAGGCGTCCCCCGGGCCCGCGCGCTCCTATTCACTCTTTCGGAGATCACACAGTACTTTTCCTGCAGGACTTTTCCTGCCTCCTTGAGCGTGCCGGTTTGATGGGAAGCAGCAAGTGATGCAAAGCAAATGGGAAAAGTCTTGTCAATCCCTGTCTAGTTTGGCACTAAGCTCTGTTCGCAGTGTCGGGAGGGCAGGCTCCAATTTCCACGCTTGTTACTAAAGTACTCGCGTTTCGTAAACAAGATGGCTGGAATCACAAGCAGCAAACGGGGCTTCTGCGGAAGGGCAGCGCTGGACGTGGGGTTTTTTAAGGTGGAAAAAGCCCACAGAGCTCAAGCACTTCCTGCATATTTGGACTCCTTCCTCCACACCAAAGCAAACACATTTCAAGACAAACCGGGCAGGGAGATGGGCCTACACGTCATGCTCGGCTCTGCCAACACCAGCCTTCCCTACGACACGACGCAACCAGCAAGTCGTTGCGGAACGGCACGGAAACGGCAGCGGAGAGATGAGGATGCTCGGCGCGTTCCTGCTCCCCACAGGCACGAAGCTCCGGATAACGCTCGGAAAGCTGCACAATTCACACCTGTTTTTCCTGCGAGCTCAATTAAAGATCTGCTCAACCCACCTACATGCAAAATTCAGGAGCGCAGAGAACCTGGAAATGCATTACAACCTGCTTCGCAAGGGCCACCGGATCATTAGCTCTCGCCTTCAACGTAAATGTTTAAAACATACACAGGAATCGGAAACAAGGACTGCCACCACCACTTTGGTGCTGCCCGTCATGCAACGCTGCACCACAAACACTCCGCGCTGCCGCTAACGGCTCCGCACGCGGCCCTGCGGCCTCCCTGCTCCTAACAGCATCACTGAGATTCCTGCACCGCCTGCAAAACCTTTTTAAGGAAACCTCTGCTGGCCCCAGAAGACTCCCAGGCCTAGTGTGGCCTCCAGAACATCTAAAAAGGAGGGGGTTTTGCATCTACAGGAGAATGATTATTTCCCTAAAAGCTTCCCTAAGGAAGTAAATTCTGCCATGTGAATTTTCCCTTTTAATGCACATAAACTTAAACTGCCTTTTTGTGCCTCACGAGGTGCTCATGTGAACTGTCCAAAACACAACAGAAGTAGAGATCTCCCCAGGCAGCAAAACAGAGCCCACCCTAGGCTTGCCTTTGGTTCCCTACCACATATAAAGACCTTGCTAAATAAATTGCACAACACACGCATCCAGAGTGACTTTTCTAACTGTGTGTTTTGAGAGCAGAAAGGTCCCAGGCAGCTAAGGAGCTTCTCAAACACTCTGCAAATAACAATCCATCTCTGTGACACTCCTTTAAGCCAGGCACTAACTCTTATCCTTTTTCTGCAGGTCAAGGATTGCAAGGAAAGGATGAGAACCCACCAACCTGCATCACAATGTTGAAACTGTCCAAGCACCTCCAAAACTCCACGCAACAGCTACTCCAAACCGGGATTAAGAGGATCAGTCTGCCACGTACCTGGGGGCCGCGTGTTTGCCATGATCCACTTACTTCAAATGACAGTTCAAGCCTGGTTTCTGTCTCCATCTCTTTCTACAGCGGGTGCTGATATGGGGGCCTCCTCGTACCCAGGGTTTCGATGCATGTTTCTGCCTTGCTCTTGGAGTTGGCCAGGCGGGAGCAAAGGCAGCAGGACAACAGCCTTGCTCTCCAGACCTGGACTTGGAAAAGCCAAAGCAGCCTAAATATCCACGCAAATTTCCTACATACGAATTGCAGGCAAACACACTGCGTTTTTAAAGGTCAGTGACTGCACAAGCACACATTTTGCATGAGTGCAAGCGATCTCCATGGTGCACTGAACAGAAGTGACAAGACTGTACAATATATATAAGATTTTTACTGTCTTAGGTAAAAAAGGAAAATGGCTACTTTTGGATTTGCAGGTTTTTGGGGGAGGTGTCTCTAAAGCAACCTTCATATTTCACAAATTAACAGCTCCTTTGTTTTTAAATGTACCTTGTTTAGGAAAAATCACCTGAAAGCCTATTTGAGACATCAAATATTTTATCAGCAACAATGGAAAATAAAGACTTAGGCAAAAATACATACTTAAAAACACTGCCCTTTTTTAGTGGTTGCAGTCACTTACTCTAGCAGCACCGTCATGCTGGGAAAATGATCTTTGTCTTTAAATAGTACATAGCGGTTAGGCACTTTAAGATATAAGTGTGATTTCTTTTCCTTCTTGTTCAGTGTGTAGCTCTGCTTATGCAAAAATAAGAGGTGGCAAAAAAATGCCAGCATGGAGGTTTGGATAGGAAGTTCATAAAGCAAACACAGTCAACAAGGAGAGTGTTTACACTGCAGGGAGAGAGAGAATTAAAAAAGCATTTGAACAGAAAACAAGTCTGTCGTGATGCTGCATCTGCAGCACGCACATGGGTCACTCACCAAGTAACAGGATTATTTAGCAAGCGAGAAAAACAAGAATTTATCCTGCAGGCCCCACACCTGGAGATAGTGCCAAAATAGTCAATACTGGAGTATGGACTTCTCAATATGCAAATCATCGTTAATAACCAAAACAACTACGGGCTTGGGGGAAGTTGTAAAAAATAATAAAATTTGAAGTATCTGCCGGAAAGAAACTCCAAGTGGACATTCCAAGAGATGCTCAACAGCCAGAGTGGGGCCAGGGAGATGGAAGAGGAAGGAGGAGCAGGAGAGACGTCCTTCACTTTACTCTGAGGTGTAAAGGCTTCTCCATCACGACAGATTTCTTTAAGGAGCTATCACACATTCATAACACTAATTGATTTTCATAGAGAAGAGAGCAGATGAGGTCTCTTTGGGAACTGCCTGCTACATTTCTGCTTGAAAGGAGATCACTGCTGGTGTGCCTCAGCTCCTTCATAAAAAATTTAATTAACAATATCTCCGCGAAGGAAACCACAGTCAGGTCTCCAGCTATCAGGTGACTGCCGGCACTCTGATGCACCGTGACAAATTAAAGCTAAGCAAACGATACCTGTCGCACGTTGAGCTGCCTGCGTGTTATCGTCTGGACAGATTCGCGAGGAGGAGCAAAAATGTGACGGGGAACGGCAACACACACAAAGGGACCCAGAGATGCCGGCATCCAGGCTGCCGGTGACAAGTTCTTTTCCTGTCTGCCACTTCTGATGGCTCCACGACCCTAACAAAATGCTTAACCAGAGGCGATTCTGGTTTTGCCTCTGCAAAACTGCATTTCGAGAGGAGCACAAGCGGCGCCCAACCCTTTGCTCTGGGATGAGGGGGAGGCCGGTGCAAGCGGAGCCGCACTGCCCCGTCACAACTGCGCACAGCCACAAGGAGCAAGGCAGCGTGTGCCCCTTTGCAGGCCCATCTGCCCAGCGAGGGAGCCTGGATTTCTCCTTTCCTCCTCCCTGGCCCCTCCAGCAGCTTCCAGGCTGGAGGACTCGGTCCTTCCGCAAGCCAAAAGCATCAAGGAAGAGATCTCCAAATAGCAGGAGGGATGATGCTATGAACAGATGATTCAGATCGCTCCTTTCTGCACGCACACAGGTCAGGCTCGCACTCGCGTCTTCCCAGTTTGGTTCTTCCCAATTAGGGCTGATTTACAAGATGATGGGCAACAGACACCATCGGCACGGTGTTTTTAGGCCTTGTTTTGTTTTCATTGGAAAACTACCATTGCAGGCGTGATACCAATGCTTTTGATTTATTATCTATAATGTCAAAATGGAAAAGGTTAATCACTGTTATTAGTCAGTGAAAATTAGGCAAGTCTGCGAGATTATCACTTGAATGCTGAGGATGAGACAGGGACCAGAGGAACGGGAGGAGAGCATTGCCAGCCCGGGGAGAGCTTGGTGAGTGGGAAGTGATTCCAGCAAACAATGATCATGCAGAAAGCACAGAATGGGTCTTTTTTAAAGGCGCAGAGCCACGGGAAGCAGCTGGGGATGTTTTGGAAGGCCAGTTTGCAAGCAGCATCGAGGAGACGTGCAGACACGTCGCCCTTGCAACCCATCCCCGGCCACCAGCCCTGAGCGCGCGCGAGTCCCGCTGTCCTGGCCCCACGCAGCCGGACTCCATATGTGCAACGCTTCCCATAACTGCATCCAGAGAACGCGATCCTCGATTCCAGCGCTTAATGGAAGGGTAACAATACTTTGATTCACCTCAGAGGAAAGTGGATTTCAGTCTTGGGTAAATTTATCCTTAAGAATGAGCCGCAGACTCTAGCTCTAACGCTCCTTTGAAAGGTGGCCGGAGGAGGGAGAACATCACAAATACACTAACTAGCTACCTAGCTCCTCTCCCAGACAGTCGGCAGCATTAGCTTCTTTCTTTAGTAGTTCAAAAGGGAAAAACCCACCACGCTAATGGATGCAAGAAGTATTTTTACACATGGAGGTAACACACGGAGCAGAGTTTCAGTCAAAAAGCCCGGGCAAAGAGTAAAGGGTCCAATACCACCGTGCTGCAGACCCAGACCCAGTAAACACATTTGCAAAAATATACAAAATGGAGGAAAAGACAAGAAGAGATTACTCAGTATCTGAAAATCGGATCAAGATGGTTTTTGGCAAGAAGGTCAAAAGTAAAACTAAGTCACGGTTTTAACTGCTGTGCAAGGCCTGCCACGGATGCGACACATGATGTCCTTCGTCACCGTACATCACCGTACGTCACCTTGCTCACTGTACTGAAATACAGTATCGAAAAGTCAGAGCCTTGGCTTTATTTTACACTACTTCTCCAAACAAACAAACAAACAACAAAAAAGTTTTAATAATGGTTAGGTTTTATTGCTTATGAAAAAACTACATGAGACCGTGCCTGGTGCTTGCCGATTACTCAGCCCATGCATGTCTGCAGGTTGAGTTCAGGAGATATATCTACTGACCATTTCAAGGGACATCAACATTTAAAAAACCTGTTTGTTCTGCAGGTTTTATGCCACGTTACGCTCACAAAAGCAGGCTTTACTCTCAATATTTCCATGTAATCAATTATGTCTTAGGGATTTTTTTTAGAAAGAGGTAAATTTGAGAAGACTTGTATTTAAATCAGGAGTTGGAAGAAGCCACTGCAGCAACTATTTTTTCTATCTTTTTATTTATTAAGTGTAGCAGTCCAATGGTAAGGAAGGCATGCAAATTTAATATAAAATATTCATCATCAGTGCAGTATCTCCAAGAAACAAACTCAGAAAAGGAGTGGAAAACCTTATTCTGAGAGGTACAGTAATGGTAGAGCTTAGCCTGTGAAATACTGCTCAGAATGAGACAGGCTGCGCTAACAGTGATGGGAAACAAAAATCCCCCGAGTCATGCACAAAGGCCAGGGTCTAGCCTGCACATAATTCAACATTTGAGGCTCTTGTGCGCAAAAGCTTACCAAAAAACTAAAATGATGTCATTCCTAAAGGGCTGCATGACCAACAATTAGAGGTGGTGTTGAGCGTTTTCCGTCTCACGCTTAATAAATATATAAAGAAACAAAAAACCGCCCTCAACACCATGGGGTGGGGGACACCACAAACCATATGTTTCCTCGCGATGCGAAGGGATGGAAATTCAGCAAGCGAAGAGTTAAGAGACGCTCTAAAAGTAACTCACCCTGCTATGCCGAGAACGTGCCGGGATCTCGCGGCGAGCCGGGTGATTCTTGCACGCCGTATGTTCTGCAAACGCTCGTAACAACACGGAGGGGAGCGGCGCGGAATCCCACACCTTGCTCTGCGCATTTCCCCGCGCCGCTTCCAAAGAGCAAAGTCCATGAGACGCCAGCGGGAGCTCTGCGCCGGAGCGGATCGCGCGGAGCCAGCGCGGCGAACGCGTCCCGAAGCGAGCGGGGCGAACGCGAGCGCGCGCCGGAGCGTCGCGCCGCAACAGTTCGGTGCCGATGGAAAACCCCACAAACCTCATCATTTAATTTTACTTTTTTACGTGGCGAGGCAGCATGTGGACAAGGTTATTAAATAAAAGGCAAATCCTGTTTCTAAATCTCCTATGATTTAGTGGGTTTGGATTCGGTTTACATATTGCTATCCCAACGTCCCCCTTGGGATGCACGAATAACACTTATTCCAAAATGAAATTTTTGTTCTCTGCTCTAGCAACTTGAACAATCTAAACAAAACAGGAAAAACTGCTTGAATTTATTTATACAAATATATTTGGAAACAAACAAACAAAAAAAAAACCAGCCTGGAAAAATACAAGGTCTCTGATGATCTTTTCTCAGTATTACTTATTTTAAATGCTATATGCAAAACTAGGAGGTAAAAAAGTGTTCCTACAAACAACAAATTCTGAAGGTGATGACATCCCTTTGCAAACAGTAGCTGCTGCCAGCAACTAGCCACATATTTTCTTTTCCCCCTCTCTACCATATCCTCACTTTTAAGGAACGTTCCTCCTAATTCCAACAGGAACTCATTGAATGGAAGCCACAGGATTGCACCCAAAAAACCGCTCACACGGTAGATAAATGTTTAATTCTTGATGCCCAGAGGGCTCAATCTTTGGGACACCAAAACAAAAAACAAAAAACAAAAAAAAACCCCCCCCCCNNCCTAATACTGCAAAATGCTCAGGGAACAGACAGTGTCTTCCCTACTGCAGCACAGAGCACATACCAATGAGAAACAGTCATGTTAACAAGAATCCTTTATCTAAATTAGTAGAACAAGGCTCTGCATGTTTTTTGTTTGGTTTGTTTGAGCATGTCAAATTCATGCTTAGATTTTGTTCCAGGTGTAAATATTTGGAAAAAAAAAAAAAAAAAGATACTTAAAAAAAAAAAAACAAAACAAAAAAAAAAAAAAAAAAAAAAAAAAAAAAAAAAAAAAAAAAAAAGGGCAAAAGCAAATACTTCTCTAACATCCCAAAAGAGGGGAGGAACCCACTGCAGGTTCAATCTCTAGCTCTCAGCCAATACACATTGGATGCCCATTTGTATTCCTTAGCTCAGAACCAGTTCTAGGGCCATTCAAACACTTTTAGCTAACTTCAGTTACAAAACTTCTGTAACGTATTTCTCACAGAGGTATTCAAAAATATGTAAAATGTGAAAGCAAACATCCACTTGAATGTCAAAACGTTCATTTCAGGATGCTTAAACTGCTTTTCATGCTAAATTACTATACACAAATATAGGCGATATGACATTTTTTGAGGTGAAGGAGCTAAAGGGAAGGAAGAGGTTGGTTGCTTGCAACTGGCCTTGTCTTTTCCTCACAGACATGATACGTGAGGTGTCTGGAGTTAACCTCTCCTTTGAGATGAGCCACTTAAAGCTAATGCCTCAGTCTGCCATATATTCAGTACAAAATGAATTAGGAGATTAATTCACACATTGAAGGTCATATAAATAACTACAAGGACTGGAAACAATTTTATAGTGAAAGAGAAAAGATTAAACCTGCAACAGAATAAAAGGGGACATGAATATTGTTGCTGATGAGAGAACCGGTGCCACACAACAACTACATGAACTTAGGCCAGAAATGGGGACTATGTCCTGCCAAACTCAAGCCGCAACCTGAGCATCACCCCTCAGCTGCAAATCCACGCGATCCTCTGACCTCATCCCAAAGAGGGATCCCAAGCGCTCACGCACGCCAGTGCAAAACATGGGAAGTTTGGAAGCTGGGGCGTTCCCAAGCAAAGCAGCTGCTTGGAGCTCATGCTGGAGGAAGCCCCTCGGGGCTGAGCGGCCGCAGCCCGAGCAGCTCCCTGCCGCTGCAGCGCTCATCGGGACAAGGGACACTCGGTGCTGGGGCCGGGTACGTATAGACAGCACACACACACAGCAGGCACTCCCCGCTCCGACTGTTTATCCGATTGTAGCAGCACTGCGGCATCCAGGAGCGTGGATGTGCTGTTTTGTTCACATTTTCATGTGCCATCTTGCAGTAGATGCTTGCACAGCAGAGTAAATACAAGCTCTATATATACCCTGTGTGGGCGTCAGGGGTTATTTCTGACTGTCTTCATTACACTCGGCTGCCAATTTAAATATATTAAAAAGAAAAAACGCTCAAAAATTCTCAAAGTGATTTCAGTTGGATTTTTATAATTATTTCCAGAACCTTTTCATTATGCAATTTGAAACGCTGAAAGCTCTTCCTTTTACAAAGTTATCCTTGATGCAAGACAAGCAAACCAGACAACTAAACCTTCTCCCCCTTCCTTCATTGCTAATAGACGCCGACGTGAATTACATTCACAACGTTTCGCCCTGAGAACAGTTTAATAATGATACAGAATCTTGCTTTATAAGGAGGGAGCTAAAAAAGAAACTCCAAGTCTTAACAGGTACAAATATTGTGCTGCAATTGCAATAAATAAACAGTGCTGAGCTGCAGAAACGCACTGACAGCGACGTGCTGAAAGATGTGGGTTCTGGTAACCCCGAAGCTAAAGCCGATTAGGTTTTGTTACATAGCTCCTTTGTGTATTCTGGGGCTGCTATACCAGTTACATTGACCTCTGCGGGCATGTGTGTTATTTTTATTGTTTAATGGCTCTACATTTTAAACCTAACTTAAGCTAGTGCATACAAAAAATAAAAACAGAGAAAAAATCCCCTTCCCATCTTGCATGTGCGTGAAGCCTCTCTGCATGTGCCATCAAACCTTTCGGGGAGGACGGGCAACGTGCAGGATGCAACAGCGAACGCACAGCCAGCTCAATCCAAGGCAAAGGGTTCCCAGGGTTTCCTCATTTCTGACAACTGTCCATGCACGATCAAAAAAGAAAGAGAGCGGGGCAGAAAACAGACACAGAGGGTCAGAGAGGAAGACTGGGTAGCGAGTTGCCAGCTTCAGCTCAGGTTCGAACACCTTTATTTGCTCAGCTAGAGCAGTGTGACCTCCGGGGGACATCATTAGGTAGCTGCAGGGAAGTTTTAGCCAAGTTCTAAATATGTATTTTTTTCCTGGAGCTTCTAGGAAGTAGAATTAGTCAATTTGGCTACAGGCCATAAAGCGTAATTACTTATGTGAAATATGTTTAAATATGTAACTACAATTGCTAATGGGGGAGCCTCGCGCCATAAATATGGAGAGATTCCTTGAACTAGCAGCTCAGACACTGGCAAAAAGCGGAAGATAATTCCCAAAGGGACAAGCTTCTCTTTAGAAAAAGACTTCAGAAATGAAGATCTAATTAATAGGTATACAGTGTTAAAATGCAACCTGGCCCTGATAGGGAAGGAGGGTAAAAATGGGAAATTTTTAGAACGCATGGGTTCCTAAAAAAATAACTAAGTAACAAGTGCTGAGCTGCTATGCAAAGCAAAGCAAAGCAAAAGGAGTCTATTTGCACAGGGACAGTCAGGCTCCTTCTTTCAGGAGGCTCCATGGTCACTGGAAAAGTGGCTTTCACCAGAGACACCAGAAAGGCAGTAGTCGAGACCAAGGAAAACTTCAGTGACACTGCAGAGCAATAACAAACCTTTGAGATATTAAAATAAAAGACTGGTGCATTAAGCAATGTGGTAAATGCAGTTTGTCATTTAGTGCTGTGAATCTATGGATTTTAATGACAGGGTCTCATTTACATTTAACAATCAGTGTACTAGAACATTTCTTGGAAACTGGGGATTTTTTCTTGTCTCAGTAGGAATATATAGAAATTTATTCTTGATTAACAGTGGAGTAAGGGAGTTCTGCCCTGAAAACTCAGTCCTTTAGTTTCCCTCCAGTGCTGGATGATTATCAACACACCAAACCCCAATCCTGACATGAGAGCGCTCCAAAATTCAGCTGTTTGCAATAATTATGTATTTAACAATTCTTCCACAAGAATAATATTTTAAATCACTTTACGATTCATTGTTCATTAATGTCACATATCTGCTTTGAAACATTAAAAGCATTTCTTGTTTTTAAATGATTCATTTTGGATGTGACTTTGAAAAGCACTTACAGCAACTTAGAAGCATAAATCCCAGTGATATTCTATTGTACTTGCACCCTTAGCTCCCGGCCACGACTGAAAGTCTTGTTCTTTCCCAGAGCTTTGGAACTATTCCAGAGGTTGTACATGCAGAAAGAAATGGCAAGTGTCACCAGTCATTTTGTATTCTACCGCAGCACTATGCAGCTCTAGGACAGAAAGCAAGGAGGAGAAGTCCACATCACTAAAACTCTGCCGGGGAGTTTAGGACGAAGGGAGAAACCCGAGTCAAACCTAGCCAGGAAGTCTGGGGTTAAGTCAATCTGTTGCGTTCAAGTTGGCAAAAGCAGCATCCTCGTTCTTCCTCATCCTCCCCAAGGCTGCAACAGGAAACCCGTCAGACCAACGGAGCCCAGGCAGGAACTGGCCAAGCTGCAACGCTGCCCAAAATACTTCACCAGAGGTAGCGCGCTGACAACTACCCACCAGAACTGCCACCTCCTGCTTCGGCAAGAACCACCAAAGCTTTAGGCCTTCATTATAGCTGACTTGTTAAATGGTTTAGCTTGAAATTTGTATGTTTTGATAGCCCTGCACTTAGCCTTCCCCGAGCAGAGCAGATTCCAGTCGTGAGCACATCCCCCTCATATACTCAGAGGAGTCCTGCAATCCTCTCGCATGGCTCGAGCGGGGCTGACACCAACTGCTGGTGTCCAATGTCACTGTCCCCTGACGAGTGTGACCCAGGATGTGACAGCTACCAAGTTGCCAAGAGCTCCTGGCACTATTAGCTGGACTTAGTGCAGCTCAGATGGTTGTCAGGTAACTGTGGAAAGGTTTAAGGAAGTTGCAAGTGTAGATACAGTTTTAAACAGACTGGACAAACCAGTTTTCAGTGGCTTTTTCAGCTACCACTGCTTCAAGCTTTCTTAGATCATGGGCGGTACTGTGAACTGAATGTAAACTGACTCCAAAACTAGTTCATGAGTGAACAGCCACGAGGACCCAGTCCAAGGAACAGGTTAATCCCCAAGCAGCTGTCGAACTGAACTGAATTGCCTCATTCAATATGAACGCATGAGTTTTTACCAAAACAAGTAACCTCCATACGATTCCCATCACCCTCACCCTGGTACCCTTAGGAGCTGAGAGCATAGAGCACGTCTGAAAACCTGGATCACCAAACTTCCCCCTTCAGCTTTATCTTCCGGGGAAAAAGGGATGGAAAGATGTCTTCCTTCGAGAAGGTCACTAGTACCTCGCCATGGCCACAGCAGCGGGCCACCAGCCACGGCAGGGGCCATCGCCCTTACTTTTACAGTAGATCCGGCTAAAAGTGAAGGACATCAATAGCAGGTAGTACCTGTAGGCAGCTACACAGATATTTGACGTTTCTGTGTTGAGTTTCTTTATGAAGCAAAGCACGTAGAGCTTGTTCCTAGCAGCCTTGGAAGCCGTGCTGTTATGTTGTCATTAAGAGAGAAGGAAGAGACAAGAAACTTCCCAAAGAACACGAAGGAAAATTTACACTCCAAACATCTGCTTATAAATCATCTACAGTCAAGCTTTTTACAGAAGCATCTATCTTGCCAGTTCCCTCCTCTTTCCTTTTATACCATCACTTTGGGCCTGTTAAATTAATTTTTTGACCACCTGTGTGCACCTGCACATTTGACCATGTACCGGCTTAAACCAATGACAAACTCTGGGTAGTCGTATGTGAAAGAGCCACCCGAAGGGTTCTAGGGCACGCCAGTGTGACAGGCTACTCTATTCTCTAAAAGGCTACTGCAGGCACTAAAATAGTCCTGCAGGAGCTCTATGGGAATGACCTCAGTGCTTTCCCGGCAGGAAAAAGACTGGGGCAACCATCCACCCACAGTAATAATCCAGAGAGTCACCCCAAACCTTTTCTGCTGGACATCCTTTCCCCTCCTGAAACGGTCATTCCTCCCGCCCCGCCACAACAAGCATTAAATGGGAGCTGCAATCTAACCCAGAGCCCCAGCACGTACCCTGAAACCCCGACTGTCTGGGTCAAACACATACAACTGACAAGTGACTTTTGCCTCTTGATTAAAATTGCTGATCCAGTATTAAACGAGCTGTACAGCATTTCCATGGGCCCTTGATTCCTTCTCTTACAGTCGTGTTCTTGGACACACTTAAAATATGCCTTGAGATTCTCTCAAGAGAATGCACCTGAGTTCTTGAATCAGGATCTTGAATAGGCTCACTGCAAACACACTGTTCAACCCACTTAAGCCTTAATTAGAGTTTCATTTCTTAATGCGAGGCTTCAACCGTCAGCAGAGGAGAAACATGTAAAAGCAGATGCCAGGCCACCAAGGGCTTTATATGCCACATTTGTGCTGCTGCAGCCATGCTGTTACTACATCGCTTTCTCAACCACGTCACTGTATCACCACCCGGTATGGATGCAGTCACATCACTTTGACAGCAACTGTACAAGTCGAGACTGTTCTTGAGCGACACGTAACAGGGCACCTCCAGCTAACACATCTCCATGGAGGGAGCTGCACTCACCGCCCCAGGAAAAAAAGAGTAAGGGGAAGAACCACCAACATCGAAATATCTAACAAGCACAAAATGTATATGCAAAGCCAACTGCCTACAGAAAAGATGACTGACATCTGCTTTAAGCCTGGAAATAATGGTCATTCTCATCCTGCTACCCTCCCTAATCCTGTAGTTAACAAAGCAGAGCAAAGAGCGACCCACTAATCAGAGCACTGCTGAGGAAGTTAACACAGAGCTGCAGAAGGGAACTGGCTCACCCAGGGCTCTCCAAGACCTACTCGTCCGTGTCCTACCGACTACGTCCTTATGGTGGTCACACAACACACTGTTTACATACAGTTCCACATAGCTGTCAAGCAAGGGCTAGTCTTCCTAATCATCTATCCAGTTAAGTGGAAACCAGATCACACCTGAGAGAGGGTTTTCCGCAGTTAACTCTTAGTTGAGGATATCTGGGACGCACCGGTACAGCTCCAACACGCAATCGAGGATGGAAACGGTGAGCAGCGCTTATGGGGATGAGAGCACTTTGCAACCCTTCATTTTGCTCTCCGTAGTTGCCTCAAATGGAGAAAATATCCACTGCTGGGAAACAGCAAAGGGTTGAGTTTTAACTCAGAAACTGAGCTTGAGATACTAGACTAATTTTTAAAAACTCTCCCACAACACATTGAGTCATTAGAAGTCAAATATTAAACTCATAGTTACAAAACACTTAAAGCAACAGGAAAGAAAAAGATTCTTTTTAAAAATTATATTTAATAACGTCATGTTTTTAAGAGTAAAGTATATCTTAAAGCTCACTTGATTACACCATTAAACACCATGCACGGGCACTTTCCATCCTCATGGGATCCTGCCAGGAATCCAAATGCAACTTTGACTGAAATCAGTCACCAAATTCTTGACTCTTGCTCACACACTTGGTCACCACAGTGAAAGCCAGGGAGCCGACAGGACTATCCAGCTCAAGAGGCTGAATAATTCCAGAGGAATCGAACTAGGCATTTTGTGGAATGACAAAAGCCATGAAGGATGATGTCCCAGGAACGATGTCGGTATGCAGAGAAGCTTCTCCCACCAACTGCTGAAGTCACTCCTGTAAGTGCAAACTGTACCCAAATCACATCAATAATCGATATTTTCAAAGGCTGCTCATTCCGCATTCCTTTCTTTTGACACTGCACTTCTGCTTTGTATTTATTTTAGACTTGAATTTGAAAGAAAAATCAAGATTTTGCAAAGCAGAGTGCCAATATTAATAGCTGACAATGTATTGATGATGTAGACAAAACCATCCACTTTATTCCTTTTCAAATTACAAAGTACAGCCATCTCCAACTTGCACTGAAATTACATAATTGGCTTGTTCTGCTGGCCTTTTTCCCCAGAACTACAAGATGGTCACCACATGCTGTACAAAAGGAATCCATAGAGCTTTAAAAACAATAAAGGCCACTTCAGTACCCGCTGTTCTGTTTTCCTCCGTTGCTCCACACTCGACCAGAGCCCACTGAGCATCTCCATTAAGTTCAAGAGGAACCTAGACTTGTAAGATGAGAGGACTCAGATAGTCTCTGTTCCTGTCAACATCTTGCCAAGCACTATTATTTTTAATGATATTTACTACTGATAATCCTGTAATCTCCAGCAATATCGAATGAAGTGTTTTGTTTTGTTTGCAGTAACATTTATTTGACAACAATTCTGCGGACCAAGACCTCGGGAGAAGAGGGATCTAGTCAACAATTTAGATCGAACTCCCATCAAGTGGCAGGCAGTGGTACTGCTGCGGACACCTCCTCGCTCCTGTGGCCCATCCATTTGAAACGCCAAGGCCCCTTCCCCTTCAGTTACCTTTCATCTTAATTCACTGAGGTATTTAAACTCTAACCATCTCATACATATTTAACTATAATCACTTTTCATTGAGAGCCCACATATCTCTACTTGTTGCCATAATTAAGACTTGCTGTTTAAGGATGTATTGCTTACATTTGACCTATGAAGGAGTAAAGGAAGATTTAAACCAAACAAGTTCATTTTCGTTTGAATTCCATTAGGAAGTTTCTTTTTCTGTTACAGAAAAATAGAAATTATAATTGCATAGGCCTGGATGTCCAAGGCCTCCACGGTCTCTAATTCTGTCCTTCAAGATCATGAAAGATGGCAAGAATTGCATGGGAGGTTTTCCTAACCTTAAACAAAAATATTGGGCATGTTTATTTGAAACACACATAAACAGTGAAAGGAAAGAACGTTTTTTTTTTCCTATTATGTATGTCCATACACAAGATACCATCTACCAGGTCAACCTGAAATAGCCCCTCCCTCCTGCATACACGGCAGGAGGAACAAAGTCACCTTTGTCAAAGTGAAGCTACTGCAGGACTGCCCAACTCACCTCACAGGGCGTAAGAACCAGCACGAAATGCTGAACTTTGCTTCTTGATAACCAAAGTCCAGTTTAAAGTCAACCAAATGCAGAGAAATCTTTTTGTTCTACATAACTTAAGCTAGTTCCAGCAAATAAAATTCTATGATAAAATATTTTTTCCTAAGAGGTGCAATTGCAGGCCAAGCTGTTAAACGGCATTATCCAACCCAGTCAAAAGTTCTCTTCCTAACACAAATAACACAAAGTCTAGCTCCTCTTGCTCGACCAAAATACATTCATTTCAATGTATATAAAGATTATATGAAGGCCACCTTCGCTTAATCAAGGTTGGCTGACACTGCTGTATTCACTGAAAGACCATAGTTGCCTTTGATATTACTGTTTTAGTACATGCTATGAATACATTAAAAAGAAAACAGATCTATAAGTCCACAGTGATCTGGCTTCTTGATATATTGGTATCTTGGCAGTTTAATATATGCTTTCTAGCAGACAACTCATAGCATATTTTAAAAAATAAGGGAATTACACTTACTCTTTATTGGATTTTTTTAAGTATTTGCCATGTAGGCACACAATTCTTTATAGTTCTTTCAGTTGACAATGTTTTGCCTTTCATGCATCAACTTCTTGTAAATGCAACAAATTTTACCTGAAATAATTTTGTCTGTGCTCCAAGATATGTATGTTGAGATACAGACACGCTGACATGGAAATCCAGAATAGCAAATTTAATAAATTACTTGCTCAGAGAACAATATCAAGAATGTCTTAAGACCTGGAAAGTGCACTTCCTATGAGACACTCAAGGAGATAAGATTATTTATCTTACTGAAAAGCCAAATGATGAGTAATTATGAACTATAATTATAGAGGCAGTATGGAGATATATGATCACAGACAAAGGCATGAGAGCTGATAGCCAGAGTCTTCAAATTTCAAGCTGCAAATATGACTAATAAAAAGCTGAACATCTAACCTGTAGTTAATATTCTGCCTTTCACAACCATGGAGAAAATTTTGAAGGTGTACTCTGAATACCCAGTAGTCAGAAAACAAAGAGAAGAACCTAGCTTTTCTTACTAGAAATGGCAACATTATATTTTTAATATTTATAAATATATTTAAGCTTGTGTATATATATAAAATAATAATACATAAGCTTATGCTTCTATGTCCTTACTTTTATAGAATCCACATGGAGATTTGCTCCTCATAGAAAAGCCCTTTTTTAGCTAATACTATTTGCTAACCTTTCCTTTCACTATTTAGCATTGTAATTTCCCTCTTTCACTTATACTTTCTCTGCTGATTGTGTTCCCAAAATCTCCCAAATCCTCCTCGCTTTTCACCCTCCCCAGTGCACACATCCTCCTCAACGCAGCTGAACGCACGAATTAACCCTACAATTTGGCCCCTTCCCGTGAGGGAACACCGCTAGCACCTAGCATACGTTTAAGCCTATATTTTTAATTTGTGACTATTGCTTTGCTCCTGCAGTCTGCCTAGCAGATTGACAGGTGCCCACACCAAGGAGCAGATCTGGCATGAACAACACTGCCAGTACCAAGTCCACGGATGCTCGCAGCTACCAGCGCACGCTCTGCTCTAGGGAAAGAAAACCAACGTTTTCAGTAAGCCACAGCCTCTCCTCTGCAGGATGCAGCTCTCTGCATATAGCTGCTAACAATATCGCCGTATTTCTCCACCCCCTCCCCATGTTTCTCCCTTTTGTTAAACTCTCCGGCATTTGTTCTGGGATCTAATTAAGGTCCCTTATCGCCGCGGCGAGAGGGGGGCAAGGTCTAACAAAACAGCATTAATGAACTGATTGTTTTCACTGGGCACACACAGAGTTGTAATCCGCCACACTGGTACGTATCTGCATTTGAACATGAAAAAAATAAAAATAACAACAACAAAATCTGGTCTGTGTTGTTTATATTTTTACAAGAGTTTAACTAGAAGCCCACATAAAACCGGCACAATCCAATAACACATAAAAATTTATTTTTAATGGGAAATTCATTCTGATTAGGACGGCCAATTGCATTTTCTCCTCTACGAGAATGCAGGCGCTGTGCGTCTACCGTCTGAATCTCCTTCAGAGAGATGAGCTTCCTGGAAACTTCTTTAGTGAGGTGTAATCTTTTTAGGTAATTCAGAACCTCTTCCCACTTTCTATGGCTTATTAAATCTATTAACATAGCAGGATATTATTATGCAAGTACTGCTCATCTCCATTATGTGGCAGAATTAAGAGAGAGCTATCAGAACCCAAACCTGCCTTAATTCATCCTATTCTCAGCATGAATTCAGATACCAGAAGCAAGATAACCTTTATGGACAAGAAGGAGAAAAGAATGCAGGAAGAGCACGTCCACCAGGGAAAGCAACATTTATAGGCATTTTAGGTGAGTAAAGGAGAGGACATGGTATTTTTGTGCCCAGCTGGAATAAATTCGTCACTCCTCCCTATTTTCTTCCCCTTGATCTCTCCCTTCAATTTTAATCCAACTTTCAGTCACACTTGAGGATTTTAATACCACCTACAGTCGACCTAGATCAACACGCAGAAGGACGTCCTCCAAGAAATGTCTAGTTTAAATGCTACAGAATGCGTTCTTCCCAACTCTAGTGCCTCTTAGCTTAGGTTCAACTGGCTCCCCAGATGCTTTTTGAAGGAACTGCTAAAATAAGTCACTTTTTGACAGGAAATCAATCCTGGCCAACAGTAATCGGCAGAAAGATCTCTCCACCTTTTACTGGAACAGAAATCTTCTGCCGAGTATCATCAACCTTTTAATTACTGAATGCCGTAAACATAAAGAAGGACAGAAAGCTTTATGGACAAAGCTTCCAAAGTGTATTTTTTCAGCATTTAGAATAGCTGATGTGATTTGTGTGGGGCATGCTCTAGAGAAGAGCTACCGGCAGTTGGCTGCTCCAAAAGGCTTCTACTAAAGTCTCAAAGACGTTTGTCCCTCAGGAACACACCTGTGGTTACCATCCCTATCTCAGTAAATGAAGATTAGGGTAGTGTTTCTTATCTCAAGATTTCATGTCACAACTCCAAACCCATCCTTCCGACACTTCCATTAGCCCGTTTCCTTCTCAACTTTCTCAGAAAGATGCAGCCAGCACAGTAAGCTCTGCAAGAAACGCTTCAGTCTAAGTGCCATCTTTAAATAGACTTCAGGGAGCATCACCACAAACACGTCTCCGAGGATAAATGATCCACAGACTTTGCTCTGCTGGGAAAGTAGCGACCCTGAAGTTTCACCAGCACAAGATTTTTTTTTTTTGCCTCCTATTCACATTTTGTAGTAATAACATACGTACTGAAAATCCAAGTTTCCAATACAGGATAAAATACAGCGATTTACTAAAAGTCTGTATACTGAAAGAATAAAAGAGATACCACAGAAATAATACAAAAAGAGGCAAGACTAGCAGACGGGAAATGCTTTTGTTAAAAGAAACAGAAAAGTTTTCCAAGCAGTAGCTGCAATAATACTCAGCACTTAGAAACTTTTCTGTTTCAACACACTTTGCAGACCTTAATTTTTATAAGACTCCTGGGAAGCAAACACAGTCATATTAATAGGTCCATTAAACAAGTCAGGTCAGCAGGGCAGAAAAATTGTGTCATTGTCCTGTGGCCAACACAGAAGCTACTGTCAGTGCTAGCACTGGAGTTTCTTGCCTCCTGTGCCCAGACCATTAAGTGATATCTCCTTTGCATTTTAAATACAAATTTAAATTATCGCTCTTGCTTCCTCCTCAGTATTCTGCAATCAATATGAAAATTTCTGTATGTGCCACCAAAAAAACCAACTTTCAGCAACCCTCTTCACCTTCTTCATGCCTCATCTGCTAGCTTAAGCCAGCATGAAGCGCTCCCCATCAAAACCTAGAAAGCCACCAACTGCTTTGACCGCTTGTCAACTGCTCTACTGCCCTGATGCATTTTGGAGCCTGCAGCCGAGTATCAACGAAGGAGACAGTAACTTACGATTACTGCTTTGGAGCATAAGTTCAGGTGCGTCTTCTATCCCATCTATTTGTTAAACATTTGGCTCACCAGCTGAGCCTGCTTGGTCACCTTCTGTACAATAAACTGTTCTCTAGTGTAAAGGGGTTCTTACATCACCCAGTCAGAGGACCCTGCAGTAGAGCACTAGGCGACACAAATCTTGTCGTATGCTACTTGTTCTCTCACCTTCCCTGTGGCAGAGAAGCAAGCATAACACATGCGCTGGTTTTTAATAAATACATATTTGCATTCCATGCAGCATGAGACTACAATATACAACGATAGTGATACAAATATCAGTATATATGTTCCTGGGTATTTATGTTAGATGGTAAAGGCCAAGAAATATCCCTCACATTCAGGCCAGAGCCTTAACTTTTGCAGTTGTCCTCTGTTCCAATGGTTCTGCAGCCTTGGGCAAGCACTTGGTTCAAGAAACAGCTTTCGCATCAGGCTGACACCAGAAATTCCATTGCGCCAGAGAAGCAAAGTTGTCGGCTCCAGTCTCGTACAGGGTTGTTCGGTCTGCCAGCTTTCATGTGTACAAGCCTCTGAGTTCCTTAAGACACTGGGTCCCACTCAAACCTGGGTGAGTGCCCAGCAGAGAAAAGCAAAAACCCAACGGAGCTGCAGCGGGCTGCAGTGCTGCAGGATGCTCCACATCTCCCATTCTCCACTCAGGTCTTCCTAATGCCTAAGGCTTCATGACCTGGCACACAGCACTGCTGTTACGCAGCCCCAAGGGACCGAGACACTAAGACGTCTCATCATCCACCACCATGACACAGTCTCCCAGCCCCGGAGATGACGGCACGCGTTGCTCCAACGCAGTGCGCCGCTTCGCACGGGCGCCTGGCGCAGGAGCCCTCCTCGGCTGCCGCCCGGGCGCACCGCACGGCAGGACGTGCAGCATCTCAGCCTCAGGGTTGCCTCTGCCCACCGAAGCCGACGCATCACCCATTTTCAGCTTAGATTTTGGAGGCACTAACTGACATTTACAGTGTTTTCTTTACGAGAGTGCTCAACCTAATTTTAATTTTGGCACAACTGTAGCACAGTTAATTCTCGTAAGAAAGCACAGTTAACGGATAACTTTTCAAAATAAAAATGAAATAAATGAAATTCAGAATAAGGCTCATTAGTCTACAAAACAGTTGATCAAATAGTCATTTTCTGGATCAAGTTCTCCTCAAATACCAATCCAGTTAAGCTCCCAAATGCCACACAATTATAACTTGGCCTCTTGGCTTTATTCAGCCAGGGTACTTCAAATTCCAAGTCCAATACTTACCCAGACCCCCCTCCATATACATTCCAAAAATTAAGCAAACAGTGTAGATCAAGTAGTAAACAGATTTGTAATGAGTGTTGCTTGTCCTTGTCAACCAACTGTGCTCCAATGAATAATGCTGTTAAATCGGATCACATCGCCCACCAACTATGATCACAGTCTTCCCAAGTCCAAAAGCCACGTGCTCCTCCAATTAATTGCTCAAAACTAATTGTCAGATGTAATTTTCAGTCAGCAGTTTCTTCATGCCTTCTTCCTCCTTAATATATTCTGTTCACACGCATTCCCTACAGCACCTGACTTGCTCAGCAATCTTTTCTCCCTTCCTTACACATCCATGCATTATGTCTTAGACCTAATCTCTCCGTACAGCTTTTGAGCAGAGCTCTTCCAGGCAGCTGACATTTAAATAAGTTGGGTATTGACTTTCCTCGGCTGTACCTCAAGTCCTTCTCGTTTTCCTTATGTTCATATTCCTATTCAGCTCAGCGCAGCTATTTCCGAGAATAACGGAAGCAGAGCTTGACTGATAATCAATAAATACCTTTACCCTGTAATTCCTCAGATACACAGCACAGGAGCTTCCCCTCTCCTCACCTGCATATTCACTATTTTGGATAAGCTTATAAAGGCAGAAGGTTTTTCCAAATCCGCAGCGTGGTTTCAGACAACACTAAGCCCGTGAACTTTCCTTTAACTCACATTAAACTGATACAACTTTTAATTAAAAAAGTAATTTTGAGAAACTGCTTGTGCAGTGTGTAAGGTGATGTGCAGACAGCATCACTGATCCCTGGAGTTCTGCAGCCTTGAGTTTAATAAACTGAATTTCCAAAAGTAAACACAGCTTGCATCAGCATGAACCTTCTATTTTAGACAAGTATTTTTCATTCATTTCTTTTTAACCAAAAGAGTACATTTTCAGAGTGGTCTCTCACATACAAAACACTACACAGGTTTCACTGGACACAAGAAAGGGAGAAGCTTGCAACATCCTTAAGGGGTTTTGTGCAACTACAAGCAAAAGAAACCTTTCCTTTAATAGCGTGAGGCAGGTAGATAAGATGCCCTCAATCATATCAAAGACCGTGGTATCGACACTCAGCTCCAGCAGGGCTGCAATAACAAAAGGCCATTAAAGCCTGGCTGGGGCAGTGGAGCCCAAAGTCGCTGTCCTGGCGTTCTTGCTGAAGATGACGCCAGGCCCAAGGACTTCGGTAATTTATACCCGAGATGGAGTGTAATCCTGCAATCACACTGCAGCTCCAGCCTGCTACGACTATAATTTAACGTTTATTTTGCTTAATTTATTATTTCCTCTAGCAGATAATCCAGCAGGGGGGAAGGGCAAAGGGGAGCACAAAAGCAAAACTCAAACTAAAATATTCTGCTTCAGGCAGAAACAAGTCCAAAATATTTTCAGGTTTTCTTTTGTTTGGTTTCATAACTATTCACTTGTTCTTTCTCTAAGTATTTTTAAATAAATCATTCGCATCATCTTTAATGTATCAGGAGTTCTAAAGGATGCTTAATGAAAGTGGATGTTATTCCCCCTTCTCCCTTCATTGCAGTTACCCTGTTACCCTACACGCACGCGCGTGCACACGCACAGACACAGGCATGAACGGGATGAGTACAGGTTTTGGGGGTTCGTTTCCTGCTCATTAATCTCTCCTTGAACCGTTTTGCTCCTCTATATCATAGGGACAAGTGGGTCGTGTGGCTTAACTGGTGTTTATAAAACAAACTCTTGGAGGCGCCATCAATTCAATTATATTACATATCAACATGGTATTTACCACTTTCCTATTTTGCATTTAGACCATTTTAACACTTCTGATGTCATTAGAAATGCCAAAAGTCTGTATTTTCCACCAAGAAACTGCAGGGCTGCACACGATGTTTTCTACCATTAAAACCCCAAGTACTTCTAGTTGTATTTCCACAGTCAATCCTTCACAAGGCCACTTTGAGAGCTCTGTTTTCAGTTGCAATAACATAAATACTTAAATCTTCAGTCCTACCCATGCTTAGTAATGGATTGCACCTTTAGTTTCTTTTAACTCTCAGCACTACTGATTCTCCTCTGAAACATAACTTTGCACAACATCTTATTGCACAAAACACACTTCCAGATTAGATCTCAGTTGTGCAGAATACTGGAGCATTTGCTTAAGTTTTAAGCATGCAAATTCTTTACTTGACTTCTAATTTGAGGTCCCCAAGAACCCCAAGTTTGTATACAACCCAAACTCCAAATGACACAACACTAATTCTTTACTCGAAGAGCTCCACGTTGCAGATCAGCCTTCCAGAGCCGTGCTAGTTCCAGCTGTAATGAACCCTTCACAGTTTCTAAAGCTAATGGGCTCCGCACACTCAGCTCTGCAGAGCATAAATTCTCTTCCTCCCTTTCCCTTTTCAAATATGTCAGGCAATGTTACAAAAAATAACATCTGTGCCACAGTTATGCAACAAGCAGCATGATCACCATTATATTACACACTCTAAGGAACGGATGAATTTAAAGAAAAGGCACCTTAAACTTCAAAAACAGGGAAGGTTCCAATACAACTGATCCTTGCTTACCCTAAACTCCTCCCACAGGGAGTTTAGGGAGGTGGGCTTTGCTGCCCATCTTCATTGATGCTTCATGGCTGTTAACCACAGGTTGCAATATCCAAGTTCTGAACCACACGAGCAGCCTGAATCTGTCTAGAAAGGGCTAAAACATCCTTAATTCTTCATTAAGGAGATGAAGAAGCCCAAAGTGTTTTTAGCATGTGTTTTATTGGAGTACACAGTATTTTCTTGCAAAGTTTGCAAAGCTCCTTCCACAAATATAGGTCAGCAGAGCTGAACGCTGTTTTTGCCTCAACTCCTACTTTAAATGCATAAAGAATTTCATTTTTAGGGAGCAGAATGAAAGGAATGGACTATTTCATGCTATTATGTACCCAGTCAAGGATCTCAAAGGGTTTGTTTGGGCTTTAAAAATAAAACAAAAAAGCTTTGGCATTTGTCAGGCTAAAGCCGTTTTTCTTGGGTTTTTACACAACTATCCCTTCCAGATTTGAATAAGTAACATCAAACAAATTCTTTTGACTTCCATTACCATGAAATGCAGAGAAATCGTTGAAGGAGAGAAAAACAAGGCGGGAAAGCATTCGTTAGCCAAGGCCTGAGCAGAGCACCCTGCATAACCACGGCTTGTGACTGCTCCAGAAGCCTCTCACCGTTCGAGCAACCATCTCACGTAAGGGGAAAACACTTCAGGCAGCCACAAAGAACAAGTTTAGGAGCAGATACTTAAGGCTGTCGCTTTATTCGCAAATATATGGGGGAAGGGGATTAAGGGTATTAAGAAAATAACAAAAATACTGAGTAAAAAGCAAGCTGCAGGTCTAGGTTTCATCCCGATCCCCGTTTACTCACACTGGCAAATTTAGACGTGTTTTAACCCACTCCCTTCAGCAAATTCCCCAGCCAAAGGCTGTACTGCACAGCTCTACAGGCCCTCGTACTGGAGTGCCGCTCTGGAAGCGCAGGGTGAAAACCCATAGGATACCGACAGCAACAGATTTTATATATTTTGTGTTTATTATGGGTTGTAATGGAAAAACTAACCCCTGCGGTTTCACGTGAAATTTAAAGCACCACACAACCATTAAGCATTTCAAACAAGGTGTTTGTGCTCCACCATGCACAAATTTATCAATCGGTCCATATCACGTTGTGCAAACAGCTTCAAAGCACAGTTTTTGCAGCATTTCCCTCTTCCTGCCACCATCAACGCTGACATTTCACACGTATTACGTCCTTGCAGCACATCCTGCCCCTTCCAGGCCTCATCTTTCGCCGCTCCCAGCTCTTCAGTTGACTTCCAGAGGCTGGTCTGAATGTCCCAAGTTCCAGTCTACACTGGGCTTCTTCATTCACCATTTCCATTGCAGAATTTAACTGCCAAAACACTATTCACCTGCAGCAGTTAAAGAGTTAGTTCACGACACTTCTAAATACACCTCCAGCTAAGCTTTAGGAAGGAGCCCAACCCTGAGCCACTGCCAGTGAATCCTTAATCTCCCCTAGTATTTAAGGAGAGGCAAAGCAAACTGAACTACACCAGCACACTTAACATGCCACCAGACTGTACATACAAAGGTGAGCCACAGTAAACCAGGGAGGACAGATGTAGTTAATGACAAAAAAAGAAAAAAAAAAAGGTTTTACAGAGATCAGTAAGTCTGTAATCAGTAACCATGTTATAGTCAACACATCAGTCACAAACTAATTCTAATTTCCAGTCTGCACAGTGACTAATATCCATCCTTCCTCCCGAAACTGGAACGTTTCAAGAGAGTAAAGCCCACACAACCTCTGCTGCTCATTGAGCACTAAGCCTCAAACAATTCCTATGGAATAAGGACACACAGAAGCAGGATGGGGATAAAAGCTTGATGCTATATCCCAACATGAACCACAAACTTAGGATAAACCTGAAAGAAAACTTTGTGTTCCTACTGCAGCAAAAAGATCTGAGACTGAACAATCAAACTGATCAAAAAAATCACCCTTTCAGAAGAGAGATTTCTTGGAAGTATAACAGATTCACGTATTGAAAGACTGACTTTTCCAACAACTACGACAAGGGAAAGTCCAGGTCTAACTGAGAAAGCAACAGGGAAGGAATTAACACAAATTAAAGAAAGAAACAGGCCCAATAAACAAAAACAGATTTACTGCAGCACAAAAGCTCCATCACACAATAGCCTAAGCAGACAAATAAGACAATTAAGCAAACGAAGGTTACAGGGTGAGGACAAATTATTTTCTCTGCAGCAGGTTTCAGCTGGCGGTTCCTCTGCGTTCACCCTGCCCGAGTGGATCAGCCACCGCCACCCGATTCCCACACGCTTGTGGCACGCAGTGCTCCTCAATCCCAGTATACATTAACTACGTTGTTTGCAGCACAGACTGCTGTATTTTTGCCCAAGTTGGCAAAGACTACCTGATTCATTTCATAATTAATATAACATGCACGAGACAAAACACTATATGGACAGATGAGTTTGACATAGAGACATCTGTACATATAGACATAAACAAACCATGGGAAATTATTGTGTCTTGCTCCCTACAAAGGCAGTGGTGTCAAGATGATAGGGGTTTGCTCATTTGCTTTAATACAAACTGAAAAATTGTGGCCAACAGCAGACTTCCCACTTTGCTCTTCCAGAAAATTCCACCCAGCGCTCCAGATTAAAGGCACAGCAATCTAACAAATAAATCCTTGGCATAAAGTATGCCACTTGCAGCAAGAACAATCCCACTCTAACGATTTTGTTCACACAAACAACAGTCACCCTAGAAAAAGGAAACTTTCATTTTTACCCTAGGTTCATAGAATCATAGAATGCTTACGGTTGGAAGGGATCTCTAGCGGTCATCTAGTCCAAACCCCAGCACACGCAGGGTCACCTAGAGCATGGGGCACAGGATTGTGTCCAAGTGGGTTTGGAAGATCTCCACAGAAGGAGATTCCACCACCTCTCTCGGCAACCTCTTCCAGGGCTCTGTCACTCTCACTGTTAAGAAATTTTTCCTTAAGTTCCTGTGGAATTTTTGGTGTTTGTGACCGTTTCCTCTAGACCTATCAGTGGCCACTACTGAACAGAGGCCGGCCCCAACCTCCTCACTCCCTCCCTTGAGGTACTTACAGACACTGATCAGGTGCCCTTTCAGCCCTCTCTTCTCCTCTCTTCTCCAGGCCCAGCTCTCTCAGCCTTTGCTCATAGGGCAGATGTTCCAGGCCCTTGATCACCCTCGTCGCCCTGCACTGGACTCTCTCTAGCAGCTCCATGTCCCTCCTGCACTGGGGAGCCCAGAACTGCACACAGTACTCGAGGTGCGGCCTCACCAGGGCTGAGTAGAGGGGCAGAATCACCTCCCTCGACCTGCTGGAGACGCTCTGCTTAATGCACCCCAGGATCCCATTGGCCTTCTTGGCCACGAGGGCACACTGCTGCCTCATGGTCAACCTGTCATCCACCACGACGCCCAGGTCCCTCTCTGCAGGGCTGCTCTCCAGGAGGTCGGTACCCAGCCGGTGTTTGGCGTTATTCCTCCCCAGGTGCAGGACCCTGCACTTGCCCTTGTTGAACTTCATACGGTTTCTCACCGCCCAGTTGTCCAGTCTGTCCAGGTCCCTCTGGATGGCAGCGCAGCCCTCAGGGCTATCAGCTGCTCCTCCCAGTTCGGTGTCATCAGCAAACTTGCTGATGGAGCACTCCCTCCCTCCATCCAGGTCGCTGATGAACAAATTGAACAGGACTGTTCCCCAGGGGACACCGCTAGCTACAGGCCTCCAACTGGACTCCACACCACTGACCACCCTCTGAGCTCTGCCATCCAGAGTCCACAGCGAGCCAAGAGCATCAAACCTTTCATTCCCAAACCAGCATGAAACCAGCCATTTGTATTCCCACCAAAACACTGGCACAAACTTCCAATTCATTTCTGAGCTTTAAAACGTGACCTTGCAGCTGTAGCAAAGACCACTGCTAGCAGACCACACAGATAGCACATCCACTTTATTAAGTTCCCACCACCACTCATTTCCTCGAAACAGTTAAATATTTCTCTGAAGTTATTCAACAACTATGAAGGTCAAGTATTGTCCTAACTGGAAAAACTCCAGTTGCAAACGAGCACCTTTAAAGGCTGCCCACGATTTACCATGCTACTAGCCACAGGGTAAAGCATTAATCAGAGAAGAGAATGGCAGTAAATGCCCGATGGAGGACACATACCTGGTCTATATAGCACAGCAAATGCTTGGAGAGAAACCAGCTGACCCAACTAAAGACCTGAAAACTGGGGCCAATGAAATGGATGGGAAATAACTTTTTTTTTTTTTTTTTTATGTATAAAACGTATAGTTTCAGCTAAAATACTAAAAATTAAAAAAAAGAGCTTCAGTAGCACTTCTGAAGAATAAGAAAAAGGCTTTGGAAGCTTTAGATTTGAAGCTTCACAAGCTTCTTATGAAAAATGCAAGCTTTGAAAAACTTCTGAAGATTTAATATTCTTACTTTGGGCTCTTCTACTGCCAACAGACTATGGATGCTGTAACTAATAAAAAATAATTAACGCCAATAAACAGGCGTTTCATAAGGCCTCAGCTTCTCTTCTCCATCAAAGACTCGAGTCATTCATTGGTACATTGTGCAGGAAGCAAAATCCGTAGAGCCTGTGGTCTTTACACTTGGCTTTCCGCCCTGTAACTCACAATTGAAAGTCCTTCCCAAAGCAAAAAAAAACCCTGAGCATGAGGACAGGAGTTGATTTTTAAGCACACTGCCCCAAGGGCGACTCTTGAGCACGGTGCAGACCTTACGGACAAGGGGACAGGGGAAGAGCTGGGATTTTGTGCACCAGCCTGTCTAAAAGCCCCGGTCTCGCATAAGCGACGAAGCGGCCAGATGGTTTTGCAGCAGAGCTCAGCACGGAGCTGCACCTCGTGGTTCACCAAGGCACTTTTTGGCACTCCTGAAAGTCTAGCCAGTTCCTGCAAGGTTCACAGTAAGAGCTGATTGCTTTGATAATGTTGGTCTACAAGTCTGAATATCCTCAAAAACATAACTACCTCCTGGGGCCGGCCACCGTCTCAGCAACCCAGAAAAGGTATTATCATAACGCCTGGGTTTTAGCTCATGAAAAGGTCTCTATCTGGTTGGGGGAAATAGAAAATGGCTCCAATATTTTATTTGAGAATGAAAATTCTGCTCTCTCACACCCTAAACAGCTTCAAACAGTAACACTAAACACCACGAAGCAGTAAAGACAACCTCCATGTGCTGAAACAACCACCCATGCACAGCTAAGCATCCTGCACAACACAGGTGTCCACAAAGAGGTTCTGCATAAGCACAGCGAAAAAGCTGACAAATTGGCAATAAACCCGAACACTGGGCCAGGCTACAACCTCTGTCATTCCTGCCAACTGCAGCTCTGAAATGAAGCCTGGAATTTGCAGAGCTGTGTAACGTGACAGGCACAAGTCAGACCTCAAGCTCTCCCAGACTCAGAACAGAAACAAAAGCTTCGGTCTTGTCTAGGAATAACGAAGCTATTTGCAAAAACAGGAACACCGGTAATGATAATGGCAATTCCTGCAGGTGTGAGGGCTGACTCAATAAAGGGATGAACTGGGGGTCATTTCCAAGTAATTCCAGGCCTTGCAGCCCAGCACGCTGTGGTCATACTTGCCCCAGGCACAATAGCAAGACACTCAGAAAAGAAGATCAATCAGAGACTTCTAGTGGGCACATTCATCCATATTACAAAGATATTGGTACAATCAAAAGAGGAAAAGAGGAAAAAGGGAAAAAAAAAAAAAAAAAAAAGGAGAAATGCAAGACTGGTGGGAGGGAAAAATCAGCCAGTAGAACTTTGTCACCGGAGATTCCTGAAACAAGGCTTCAAACTAAACAAATAGCACATTTTGTAACCAAAAGTGTTTCCAGAGCTTTGCTAAAGCCAAACCAGCCCGACAGCATGAGCTCACATCATGGAGCTGAAGTCACCTTCTAAATATTTAAGGGTCAGGAGAAGCCTCTGCCTGGGTTAATAATCCCCGGCGAGGGCCCTCGCGCAGTGTCCCCTGGCTCGGAGGCCTCGTGTGACAGGAGGGCACCGGGTTACAGCCCTATATTATTCAGAGGGCTGACGTAACGATGCAGACACAGCCGGCTTGGATGTATCAGTGTTTAGAGACTGCATAATCATCCTGCAAAAGGCTATATTAAAACACCTTCTGTATACAAGAAATTCTAGAGATTTAAAGTTTTAACACGAGCTAACAAACGCTAGGGATGAAAGAAATCCTGGGATGAAAGATCTCCATGACACCTGCTTTGAATAAAAAGACATCGCTACAAAAATATCAGAGACCTGCTGGTCTAGAGCCTTTGCAACGTGTCATTCCCCAGACGTGGATGTGCAGCAGAGGCGCAGGAAAGCCGCGCGAGGCAGATCACACCGTGCCCCCAGAACGCAGACGAAACGCACCCACGGCCGCTGCCCTGGGCACCCTCCTCCGGCCGGTCGGGAGGAGCCCCTGTTGAGGACAAGGCACGCCGCCGGGTCCAGGGCTGCCTCGCAGGACAGGCTTTTCCTCGGCCCAGCTCCAGCTTGGCTTGGGTGCCCCAAAATCGCCCAGTGATGGGCGGGGAGCCGCGAGCAGCACGTTGGCACCAAGAGCAAAACGGCCTCTCCGAAACGCATGCACCTCGGGCAAAACCCACACCTGGGCTCTCGAGTCAATTAATTATCTTTGCTTTCTGAACCTCGCCACTTCCTACACAACAGCATAATAGGTTATAATTATTTAATGCCTGCATTGTAACGCTGCGCGGTAGCCCTAAAAATCAAACAGGGCTGAGACTCAACAGAGCTGCTGGCCCCACACACAGGTAGCAGACGGGGCAGGTCCCTCTTGCAGGGCAAGCTGGGTCCTCGTATGGCAGACAAAGCAGGTGCCCGCAGCGAATTCGAAGGAAAAGGGGACAAACAAGATCCCGGCGCAAGGTGCCTCGCTCGGGTTTATGCCACATGGCTCATTTACTCACTGCTGGCAGCTCCCACAAAACCAGGCCTGTCGAGCACCTGACTGTACACACAGGTAATGATTATGACGGCAACTCAAGCGGGGCTGAAAGTACACAAAGATCTCGCGTTGAGAAAAATAATAAAATAAAATGACGATGAAAAGTGCAACCCTCTCCCAGGTGAAAGCACCGAATCGGGCATGTAACAGGTGGACTATAAGAACATCGTTTTACTGCCAGTTCTCCAAAATACATGTATTTTTTAAATTCCCTCACATATCCCAAACTGTCAGTACTAAGAAAGAGGACCAGCGTCATTATGTTTGACACTCAGGGCTAAGCACAAAACCAGCTCCCGCGGCACCTGCGCGGTGTCCGCACGTGCTGGAACGACCAGGACAAGGTCCGCGGTGTTTCCGGTTCATCTCTCTTAATTCTGCCCGAGAAAGAGGCTATTTCCTAGCACTGCTCGCTGCTTGTTTTCTTGTGATGGGGCATAAACTTTGAGGGCTTCGCTCATGGTTTGTTTTGCTTGGGGAAACCAGCACGGTTGGTCCGCTGATTTCACTGCTTCGATTACAATGGAGAAGCCTTATTGTTCTATGGCACTTTCTAAGGATGGTTGCATCCCAGACCTAGGATGGAAAACTGAACAAGATTCCTATATTCAAGGACACCTTGTCCCCCTATAAATGCTTTGCAAACATATATAATCCTTCTCACATTGCTCCTTCCACGCATAAGGAGGAAAAAGGAGAGACGCACAACCGACTGACCACAAAAACATCCACTAGGCACCATCATCCCTCAGGGAAGGACACTGTCAAAATACTGCCCTATATATCAGCATATTTACAGCCCCCGTACCAGCTTCTCAAGCTAAAATCTACTGGCAGCAATCTGGTTTTTATCTGAAAGAGACTTCACACAATTCAGAACTAGATGGGCTGGCTGAGGCTCTACTCCAGAAGGCAACAGCAAATAAAAAAATAAGCAAAACCCACCACCACCTTCGCCACCCCAAAAAGCAGAACAACTTGGTGAGGGGGCGTGAGGGCAGGGGAGGGAAAAGGACTGGGAAAACGAGTGGTCGCTCCCCTTTTCTGCCTCGCTTTTATTCCTGCTGCACGTAGCGGCACTTGAACTGGTTCTCTTTATTTCCAGCCGGATGTACACTCTCAAAGATACTGTACTACTGTGCAGGCCAAGCAGCCACTCTCTTTCTTCCCTTCGTTAGAGCTTTTGGGAAAATAATTATTCACCAGAACTGCCATCGCGAGCAGAGAAAGCTAAATCAATGTAGCTTTGTATGGGCCATTGCCACCGCAAAGCAAATACTCAATCAAGCCATGGATCAGTGAGAATTTTATCACTAGCGATCCTTACGCACATCTTTGTGTATTTTTAATATCCATCCTATCCCTCGGTGTGTCCCCTCCTTCCCTGTGCCTCTGCGCCCCATTCCCCGCAGTGTTCTCTCCAGCTATGGGGCTTGGCCACGAGATTCAGCGAAAACATCTTAAACACACAACCAGGTTTATGCCCTTAAATAAAATAGAATAAAGCACTGGTGCATAGCAGATTTATTCACCGAACAGGTTGATTCATTTAACGGACTTGACACGCATCAAACCCTACTACGGGCTTACATAATTGCAACCCGTTTAACATGGCTCTTTTGTCAAATATTTGTTTAGAAAGACGGGAGGAAGCCCGGAGCGAAGTGCCGCGCTGCCCGCCGCGGGCCGGGGCCGCTCGCCTCCTACCTGCGCGCCGCGTTTATCCGCTCACTTTACCGAGCGCGGCGAGGCCGGGGCGCGCGCGGGGCGGGCGCGGCGGCTCCGCATCCCCGCTCCGCGCCGCTCCGCTGAGAGCGGCGGGCACCCGAAGCGGAGGCGCCGCCGAGGACCAGGATGTTGGTGCTCGCGGGGGGATCTCGGGCCGAGGGGGCCGCTCCGCTCGAGCGCAGGGCGGCCCCGCAGCCGCCGCGTCCCCCGCAGCGCCGGCGCTGCGAGCGGGAGGCAGGAGATGCGCAGACCCCGC